>JAOTOL010001476.1:627500-1150000 GCA_034440575.1 Imbricaverruca yamaguchii
TCTCTGAATAAAAATATAACATGCAATACAACAATATAACAAAAATATAACAGAAATATAACGCGAAAGTAGAAGTCGTATTTTATGCATACTCAATTATAATTTCACCTAATGTAGCATTAAAAATGTTTGTTCAGGACTAATCTTGCATTGCTTCATTTTGATTGCGGGTTGCACACCCGACACGGTTTTTATTCCAGAACGTGTGGAGCGGTCTGCGATGCCTGCTGTAGTACAGTGGCGGAGCGCGGGAGTAAAAACAGCGCACGTGCTCCAGAGCGGCTCGGCGGGCTCGAGACGTGAGCCGACAGGCTCGGCTGACGGCTAAGCAGCGCTGTCGGCTACTCGGCCAGGCTCTGGTCGCGGCCGGGTCGTGAGGAGGTCGGCGGCCGGAACAGCGCCGCGTGGCCGGGGATGCACGGCCGCCAAACGGAGCGAGACCGCAGAAATCCTGTGCTTGTCACGAACCCGCTCCAGATGGTACTTCGGTTCGGGATACTTGCACTTCGAAACGTGTTATGATTCGGATTGCTTCGAGTGATAGTGTTCATCAATAAAAGTAAACAATAAAAAAACATTAATTATTAAATTCTATGAATATTCCCTACCACCCTCTCCTGTGCAATTTATGCGGTCATTCAAGGAAAACTCATTTTTAAATGCAAATGTACGTGATGCAAAAGATCCAGAAAAATAATGCATAGTGTAATATGCTAAGCATTAGTCTTAAATGGTAGTATTCGCTTGATTTTCATCGCAAGAACAACGTTAGATTTATAGTAATATTCATACGGCATCGAAGCAATTTTGGACACATTCGTAACTAAATTAGTATCATGCAAACCGGTTCCAATGGTAGCAGTAGTGGAAATTGTCACAACCAGAAGCAACGAAACTCGGAATATTGGAGAATCAAAGTCGCACATTGCACGATAGAGGCGAACACATCATCATCGATAGCATGGCGACAACTGGCAATTATAGACTTTAAAAATCGTCGTATCAGGAGCCTTGCATTCCCAGGCTGGTTCGCATTTCAAATGGAAAGCCTAAGCACCTGATGAAAAATAGCACATCATTGAATAATAATCTAAATAATAATAAATAATATAAAGAATAATAGTAATCCCGTGACGCTACACATGTAGCTAAATGCATTCAAATCCCACACCTATCAGGCACACTCTCGGCGTGTGGGTAGGATGGGCGGGGGCGGGGGAGGGGAGGGAGGGGGTGGGGGTGCGGGTGGTGGCACGCGACCGGCGGCCTTGCGCGGCCTCGCCATGCCCGCGGGCACCTCATGTGACGGCCGGCGACGTCTCCCCGGTCGGAGATGACCGGCCGATGGCGAGCGCGCGCTGCCAGAGAGTGTACCTGGCGGCCGACCGGCCGACTCGGTTCGCGCCACCGGCGGCCCTTTCGACAGTGCAGACGTCGGCGCCGTCGTGGACGGTTCTGGTGACCTGAGCTGCGCAGCGTGACCTCGGTGCGTGACCCGGCCAGACGGTCGCAGCGGCAGCGGACGACGCGCGTCTCGGCCGCAACGCAGAGGGCAGGAGCATGGCGCAAAGGTGGGTCTTCGCCGGGCCGCCTCGCGTGCTTAGAAAGCGGCTGAGCCGGCGGTTTTTGTGTCGGGTCGATGCTCTGTTATTGCAGTTTGGAATTACGACGCGTCTGCCGCGCTTTCGCCGTTGCCGGCGCACTGCATCAGGTTTTTGTACTGCGGTGATCACGCGGCGCACGCCGGAGACGACCACGTGCTCCGCTCGAGCCCAGCGGTGATAGCTTTGTGTGCGTTTCGGCAGTCTCCAGATGCGTTCTTGTGCGCGGACGCGGTGATGCAGTCACCACCAGGCTGTGGTTACGATGCTGCAGTCAAAGCCAATGTCGACGGGCACGGAGACCCAGCCGAATCCCCGGCGGTCGCTGAATGTCGCCGACCTTTATTCTCGCTATGGCCCCGGGACCTTTGACCCCGGGAGATGCCGCATCTCCTAGACACCCGCACGCTGCAGTGATCCAGCAGACGGGCGACACGGCATGTGTTCCGAGACTCTCGGCGACACGAGGGACGGCGGGGCACCTCGGAGACTGTCGGAGGTCGCAGCGATGACGAACAAAGTCCGGCTGCACCGGCTTCACCTTCGATGGCCCTGGCTGTCCAGGCCTGTGCGCACGCGACGTTACGCTCTGTTTGGCAGGCGGAGGGCATCACTATAAAATCGCGTACGCGTTCAATCAAGCTCGGTATCCAAGAGTTACGCCTACAGCTCGGTATCCAAGGGCTACGACTACACCCAGTTCTTGATAGCAATTGCGATGGAGAGCCAATAGATTTGAGCGTGAGAGTAGTTGGCGGGGGTATTGGGGGGCTAGTCCCCTCCCTTCTCAGTGGCACCCTACCTGACTGGAAAGAGGCGCCCCCTGACTGAAATTCGAGAGCGCCCGTTGAAATTTTCACCCGAAGGCGCCTTTTGAGTACAAGAGGCGTCCACCCAGAGGTACTCGAGTGCACTCCTCTGATACTTTCCTCAGTCGGTGGCGCCCCGCCGGGGAATGGCTCTCTCTGAAAATCATCTCCACTTTTCCAGTTACTTCTACGCTCATATAGTAGTAGTGATATCTATCGAGCAATGAGCAGGTTGGGATTTGGGGTGATAATTGATGTTGGTGGTGTTTCTATATTCAGATGAAACATCTTGATCTAATCTGTCATTGACTGTAGGATATCCGAGTTCATCACAATCCAATCGGAGTGAGAGGTTGGAGACGCTTAACCACGCCAGAATTCAAATACATCGGCGGTGCCTAACCACACCAACAATCAAGCACATTGAAAATCCCTAACCATGCCAGTAATATAATACATCAGAGATGCCTAACCACACCAGCAATTGTGTACACTTGGAATGCATACCACGCCAACAACCAAATACATTGGGGATGCCTAACCATACCAACAATCAAATACATTGGGGATGCCTAATCACATCAACAGTCAAATACATTCTGGATGCCTTATCACACCAGCAATCCAATACATTGCAAAGGAGCTCAGGAATGATCCATGGTTCAGTAAAGATGGAGAAGGTTCGAATCCCTGGATGGACCCAGACCTCGTCAAGCACTATTCACCTTGTAGTGGCGCAACACGTACTCAGTCATGCAGGCTCAGCGGAAAATAACTTTTGTGCTCAAGAAACTGAGTGATCTACCGCGCGATGTTCCGGAGTACCTAATTCATGTTGGACGACCTTGGAGTTATCAGAAATGTTGGGGACAGGGTCCTCATCAGAGAGCCGGGCCCAAAAGTAACACAAGAAAGGTCTTGGTCACGTGACCTTTGTATCTGGCTCCACGTCAGAAGCTTACTGGCAATCAGTGGCGGTTTTTAAAGGCTGACAAGGTGAGTATTGCTTACCAATGCAGAGGTTGTGCGATGCCCAACAACTGGCTCTTGTAGTGCAAATCACGTCAATTTATCTGAAATGTGTAATTTCATGAAACAAATTGTCTCCTCTGGTATCCTGTTCCACTATTCCTCCTAAAAAGGGCAATCGTAATGCAAACTTTGTTCCAGTTTGCTCACATGTATGGCTAATAAAAACGACAATTATATTTCCATTTTCCAGAGTTAATGCACCAACGAAGATCACGTGTTTCTAATGAAGTTAGTTGCATATTATAATCATAACTGAATGTGATTAAACAATGATAAAAATACAGGATGTTTATTTCACTTTGTTGGCAACATACGTAGTTTAAACTCATCAAGTCACATCAAACATCCATGTATCAATATCTTGTTTTAGAACAGTATTCTTACGCAGGAATAATGCTACCAGAAGCTGATGGCAAAGTTCTTCATTCGGTGCCAGACAAACGAAATCGCGTATGTGAATTAGTGTCCGCTTGTGTCTATGGACACACACAGACACAATTGCTCCACAGTTGTATCGGGAAGGGGTAGTGTTTATATATTCAAAAAAAAAGAGAACGAATCGGAGTACTGGTAGCTCTCGCTGAGTTTCACGGGAGCAGACTTGTTCAGTGAGTGAGGTAGGTCGAAGGATGAGATGTAGAACAGGGCCTCGAAGTGCCGATTCAGTGATGTCATCGGAAATTTCCCTCCGAGAAGGTTTGATGGAGGTGCAAACTGGGAACTAATTCGTTTGCATTTTCAGTGACATGTCTTGACAATGTGATGGAGGTGCCGATTCAAGACTGTGTCCAGGCTTTGTGCATTGGAGAATGAGGTGCGGATTCAGAGGTGTCATCAGGTAGTTTTATGGGTGTCGGAGGTGCGAATTAATGGGCTCTATGACGACGAATTTTAATGTTGGGGAAGGTACTTATTCAAGAAGCGACCATGAAATTGTATTGGAACAGGGGTGGGTGGAGGGGAAGTAGTCGATCACTGGACACTAGATGTTCCCGGGACACTTTGAGAGTTTTGTTTAACGAATAGGGGGAGCGGGCTTAGGGAGCGTCTCACTGTGGATTTGTCCCGAGGTCATGGCGGCGGTGTCGATTCAGGGCTATTTCCAGGATTTTGCGGCACGAACGGTGAGCTCATGAGACGAGATGCCGGCTGATGGGCTTCATCGCACGCTCTCTGCACGCTGATGGTTTAGGCACTTCCACATAATGCTTCAGATTAACTTTGCGATGTGCGAACTTCGTTACTCTACCAACCTAGTATATTCCAGATATATCAGCACATCGGTAAGCGGTGCTAATTTCTGAATAACATGCATAGACCTACATATATATACAATGCGCATATATATAGATGGAGGATAGAGGAATTTTGATGGGGAGGGGACGGTCAAGGGAACACCTCCAGAGTGGTGCCATACTACCCATAGCTTAAGGCACTGTACCACCACACTATGCCGTACGATACGAAGTCATACTGTAGTGTCATTCCATGAGATGCCACGCCATCTGACCTCGTCACAACGTAAGGTACCACGTCATACCTCCATGCCATGTGATGTGATAACGTGCCGTCATACCATCCTACCACACTACACCCCAAGCCATTTCACCTCTGCATGAAAGAACACATCGTGCCACCACACCATGCCATGGCACGCCTGCATGTGAGACCATGCAGTCATGCCATACCACATACGACGGCATGTCACCCCGGCATGCAACAGGACACCATGCCATCCCACCATGGATGGCATGCGACACCATGCCATCCCACCATGCATGGGATGCGACACCATGCCATCCCACCATGGATGGCATGCGACACCATGCCATCCCACCACGCATGGGATGCGACACGATGCCATTGCATCACACTACGCCGGTTCACCTTACCTCACGATGCGAAACAACACTTTCACACCATGTCACGTGACGCTATGTCATGCACTCCGGCCACACAACTCGATACCATAGCGTCACCCATGCCACCAGCCCATCAGCAACCATACGACCATCCCACCAGCCCACTAGCTCACCATGCCACCATCCCAGCAGCCCATCATGCCACCGTCCAACCAGCACATCATACTGCCATACCGCCAGCCCACCACATCACCATGCCATCATACCACCAGCCCCCTAACTCACCGTACCACCAGCCCCCCAACTCACCATACCACCAGCCCCCTAACTCACCATGCCACCAGCCCCCTAACTCACCATACCACAAGCCCACAGCACATCATGCCACCATACCAACATTCCACCATGCCATCATACCACCAGCCCCCTAACTCACCGTACCACCAGCCCCCTAACTCACCATACCACCATCCCCCTAACTCACCATACCATCAGCCCCCTAACTCACCATACCACCAGCCCCCTAACTCACCATGCCATCATACCACAAGCCCACCAGCACATCATGCCACCATACCAACATTCCACCATGCCATCATGCATCCAGTCCGCCATACCGCCATCCCACCAGCCCACATTCTAGCCACACGTTTCGGCAGGCGACACGGGCCACAGATCGCAATGCATGCGCAGTGCGGCCCGCGCCGGCGCAACTGGGTCGGGGCCCGCACCATAGGCCAGCGCGCCGGCCGACTGACCCGCCACATCGACACGTCGCGCCAAAACGCGACGTGCGGCCGCGCGGCGTCCGCGTGACGCAACGCGCGAGCCGGCCGCCTGGCGGCCACCAGCCTTCACTTGGATCTGGCCCGGAGCGGCGACGGCGGCGGCGGCGAGCGTCCCGGGCGCGTCGCGCCGCCGCCGCCGCCGCCGTCGCCGCCGCCGCCGCCGCCGCCGTCGCCGCCGCCGACGCCGTACGCAGTCGACGCTATCGCATCTGAAAGTAAAACCGCCGGCCAGCGGCGGCGGCGGCGGCTGCGGCTGCTGCAGCCGCAGCTGCAGTAGGTGCGGCTGCAGCTGCAGTAGGTGCGGCTGCATCTGCAGTAGGTGCGGCTGCAGCTGCAGTAGGTGCGGCCGCAGCTGCAGTAGGTGCTGCTGCATCTGCAGTAGGTGCGGCTGCAGCCGCAGCGGCGGCGACGGGAGCCTCCAACTCTGCCGCCAGCCGGAAGCGGCGGGTGAGATCGCGTCTCGCGACAAAGAGGGGAGTGCCGGCATGTTCATGTGCGCCGGCGGCGCTGGCACCTGCGCCGAGTGGTGCCTCTCACACCGCGCTCACGGGCGTGACGGTGTGACGAGCATGACGGCGTGACGGCGTGACGGCGTGACGGCGTGACGGTGTTTTCGGCTGCGTCGACGCCGCGCCGACCGGGCTGCTCCACTTGGCGTCGTTTTCGCGTCGGCTGACATAGTTATCGCCGTCGCCGCATAAATTTGGTCGGGGCGTATCGTCGTGAAGAATGCTGAAATTGTGAATTTGCGCTCTAATGCCAAATACATGATCGGTCAACTATTCCATGAAGCCCGCGGCACGTAAATTTCAAATTCATCGAAGATTACATTCCTAGGTTAAGTAGCATTATTACAAACCTCAGCACCACGAAACAAGCAAGCAAACACAGCCCGCACACACTATTTCGTGATATTCAGGTAGCATTATGCTATTTGTCACATGTTCATGAATTAATGTCCTACCATGGTCAGACAATTCAACAAATCCAACAGCAAATTTGCAGAACACGCAACCGCAACGCGCCTCCCCTCTCCTCCGGCTCCATTCTCTGTATCACCGTGTCCCTCTACAACTGGCTAGGCGCTAAATCAAACTTAAACCAAACCAGTTAGAGCACACTAAGTGCAACAGAAAATGGTGCGGTCGAGCGACGCTCTCAGGAAGCCAGTCTGTGCCGGTCGATTGGAATCGGCCCACAAATGTACAGGCCGGTTTCACAATCCCCCGCCCGCCCGCCAGCCGTGACAGCGGAACCGTTGCACAAAAACGCCGCGCCACGGAGATCACATAACACGAGCGTGCGCTTCCGTGTGATAGTTGGACACGGCGCGCGTGGAGCTGACGTCAGAGCGCGAGACCGAACTATCTCGCCGCTGATATACGGAGCGAGCGGCTCTTCATGCCGGCCGGCTGTAGCCTTAGGCGCAGCACGCTTTCCCTGGAACCAAAATGCTCATGTTTAAAATCCCGTTAGCTGCCCGGTGTTCGACTTCCACGTGACCACTTGTGTGTGTAGAGTGGCGGTATTTTGCGCCCACACAGCTAAATGCCACATTGTCATGCAAGGTCGTCTGTTCGTTAAAGGAAAGGTGCTGTCTTTAAAAAAGTGAGTTGATTTTTGGAAGTAGCACTCCAAGCCATGAAAAAAAACATTTGGATAAAAATGGCCCAGTATATTTCAAAATAATGCTATATTTCATTAGACTAGCATAGCGGTATCCTGCTCCTAATATTAGTGGATATGAACGAAATCGTTTATTTCAGCTAATCTCACTCATTTATAACAGTTTTAAGCACATAAAATGGAACACAAAATTATTTGCAAATCTTTCTCTCCGCTCGATTCACATTGGCCCCCAAATAAACACGAGCCTTTGCTTCGGACAAGCCCCTTTCAGCCGTCAAGCGATTTAGCCCGCCATGCGGCCCGAGGTATGAAAAGCGTTGCAATAAATTAACAACAGCTTTTCTGTACGCGCTACATGCGGCTAAACCTATTCACTTTCCTTACGTCACCACGGCTGGGAATCTGATGGGACTGGTGAGCACACAATTCATTGGCAGACAATCAAGCTGTCGGCTGCCAATTTCCCCAGCGGTTTCTCATTTCCTCGACCATTTTAAAATGAAGTGCATTGTTGCGCGCGTGCAAATTGCATGTTGTCATTTACGATTACGCCACCTGGGGCCCCTTCAGTTGCGCTAGGATTTCCTAGCAAAGGTTCTTTTTGTTGTGGAGCAGTGGCGGTGGTCCTGAGGATACAAGAGACGGAGTGTAGATCGCTCGTAGACCTGCAGTGCACGGTTTTTGTTCAGCACCGATTATTGGATCTTTCGATGGCCTGCAGTAGACCGGGGCATCACTTATCCTTCTCATTTCGACGACTCCGCCCTTGATGCTCAAATTCGCTGTGTGATGTCACAATCGCACCAAGGCCTTGTAAATACTCCATCATTAATGCTAAGCCACACTCCGCGCTCAGCGTATTTTCAGCCGAAGACACCACTTCCGATGCTTTCAGAGTGGTGCCTCTCCAGACAAGTGTTCCCATGACAATTCCTGGATCCGCCCCTGCCGGTCGCATGTCTGAAATGTGTGCCACTCTCACGTGCAGAATCTAAAGCCCAATTACGGAAACAACTGTTGGAGCGAAATGATTCGGTTTCGGTGGAAATGGGCCCACGTGTAATCTGCATTAAATGAATGAGACTGAAACAACATTGAAAGTGGATTTCTGTTTTTGTACATTAATTTGCCTACGCAAGACAGCATGCATGGAACATAATCTTGCCGTAATATCGTTCGAAAAAGTTAATCATAGGAATTGTTGCTCCATTTTGGTAATGATTGGGCATTTTTCTCAACAGAATGCTTGATTGAAGAACTAACCAGGGATAAAAAATACACTGACACGCACTTACGCATTCGTGCGTCTTAGTAGTTATGCATAACACTTCCGTCGTGAAGAGACATTGAGAGCATGCTGTGGGTTTTATATACATTTTATTCTTCAGATATCGGGAAACATTGCACCCATAGGGTACTGGGGCATACACTCGGGCATTGTGCTTAGAGCATATCAGATGTGTGAAAATACTGTACGGTCTTATTCCGCGCAACAACACCCATGTTCGGAAGTCACCATGGTCGCTGCTTGCATGCCAGCTCCTCATGAGTTCAACGCTAGCATACCACGTGTGCAATGCCAGCGCAATCCCAAGAATATGTCAATATACTACTTTTACTACGCCGTGCACCGCTTTCACTACGCCAGTATCCTACCGATACTACAGAAGCCGGCTAATTGCAACGCATCAGTGCACTGCTCACACTACGAATGCGTGCAACTTCCACACTGGCACATCGCTGCTCGTGTCGGGCCCACGCGGCTTGCTGAGCGTTGCTAGGCGACCAGCTCGGTGTCGGGTCAGCTGGCGGCGCCAGCTTAGTGCGGCGCGGCGACGGCGCTCGCTGACCCACTGGCATACAAATTGGCCGCCGCGACAGAGGACCGAGCGACCGCGGGCTGAGTCTCACTGGAGCCCGGATCGGGCCCGGTGCGGTGGTGCATCCCCGACGGCTGGGCTGCCTACCGACAGCGCGACAGGGTTGGATGGGAACGGCACGGCCACGTCCGCAGTGGACAAGCCAATTGAGCGGCAACAATGAAGGTTGGGTAACTGGAGCGTGGTAACAAGGGCTTCGTCACGTTAGCGCGGCTGAGGGGATTGCGGTTTTTGGGTCAAATTTCCCCATGCAATGACCGTAAAGGTGATGGTAAATAGATCCTCCACCGTTTAGCGTGACGTAATAATGCATGGCCGCAAATGGTCCACCTTTCCTCCGCCCGTAAGCAAACCATAAGCAGGCACATTTAAGATCAGAATACGTCTGCCACATACTCCCTGTGGTGGAACCTAACCTAACCTGTATGGGCGATTAACCGACTGGTTTGGGTTCGACTGAGTAGTTTGAGCAATTAGACCTGCAGCGTCTAAAGGCTGACGAAGAAAGTGAGCTAAGCAACCTGGATTGAGGCCATGCCAGATCATTATTTGGGACAAGATAGCATTAACACGCGCCCTGGAGGGGGGGGCGAAATCCACCCATCCATCCGATTTTTCGTAGGTAACTCCCGATTTTACTGGCCGATATACACCATTGTTTGTGTACGTACTTAAAATTGAACGGCACGTTGTTTAAAGTAAGCAAAACGAAAATCTACCGAAAATATTTCGAGTTATGGGTCGGTGAAGTAAAAAAATTCCGCGCCAGACCACAAATATCGGCGCTAATGCGCTTCCCTTATATTGGCAAAAGAGAAGTGTCCTTGGAAAAACTAGCGACTCGTTTGATATATATTGTTATGCTGCATTGCTTCAAAGTCATGTTAGGTTACCGAGTTCAAGTCAGGTCAAGTTAATGACAGGTTAACACACGCCCGGGATGGGTGGAGGGCGATATCTGTCTACCCCTCCGATTTTTCTTGCACAACTCTATATTGTACCCCACGATATACACCATTTTTCGTACCTGCTTAGAAATGTCCAACACATTGTTTAAAGTAAGAAAAATGAAAATCGGCCAAAGAGTTTAGCAGCCATGGGCTGTTAAAGTTTTTTCAATCGCAGCGCCATACCACAAAAATCGGCGCTGATGCGCTTCCCGTATATTGGCAAAAGGGAGGTGTTCTTGAGAACACTAGCGACTTGTTTGATGCATATTGTTATGCTATATAATTTAAAAGTCATGTTAGGTCGCCGAGGTCATCATGACAGGCTAATGGAACCAAACTTGGTCAACTGGAATGTTGTCATAAATGGAAATGACTGTCATGCGATTGATGTCACTTTGCATGTTACTCCCTACAGATCCGGAAATCTACTGTTTGTCATTGTGTGCCTAATCGTTTCTATACTTTATTCATGTATTTCACTCCTTTCTTTGCGAAGCCGATTGTGCCGAGCCGCCCAACGGAGCAGTCAGGTGGACAGACCGGTTGCGGTAACTGGAGAGGTAATGACCTAATATAGTGCTTCTAAATAGGTGGCCCGAGTTAAAATTGCGGATCTGGCATGCGTATTACATAATAAGTAATGTCCAAAACATCATTAATGCCAATATTTGAGCATTTAAACACAGTCACAGCGATCCATAACAATGACAAACCAAGCCACGCAAATCCAGAACATTTTACTATTTTGACCTCATTTGACCTTGAAGATATTGACCTAAGGTCACAAAATTGTGTTAAGTATCGTGCCCATCCACCCTCCGAATTTCGTTGCTCTAGCCTTAATGGGAGCCGAGATCTTAGGGGGGCGGAATCCACCCCCCTCCAGTGCGCGTCATTTTCAGAGGCCCTCCAGGGCGCGTGTTAAAACTGTATCTCGTTCCTGCATTGACATGCGTCATATAATTATATGTTAAAAAGCGAAGGCGAGTTTCATGGTTGCTTGGATACACATACATTACCAATAAACGAACTGTTAACTTGTGTGCCGCACCTGGCATTTTCCGTACTTATTCAACTGACCCGGCGAAAACTTTCGGGAACCATTCTTTTGCCAACAGAGTTGTAGCAATAATGAAAGAATACATGAAACAATTGAACTTTCTGAGACCCCTGAGCTGCCAGAGGTGCACTTAACAGGACACCTGATCGTCCCTCGACTGGCAGTGAGCACCCAGAGTCCCACAGACCTCTTCAGCTGCCAGCACCTGGCTTAAGATGTGACCTGCCATGAACGATCGATGGACTGATTACCTAGTCTCTGGACTCCGACAAGTTGTAGGGGTTTGACTGTCAACTGGCTGGCTAACATGTTAAACTTTGACATGTTAGCCAAAGACAAGCAGAAATGACGTCAAAGCATACGCTATGTGTTTGCTCGAAGACAGACTAAAAGCTGGCGTTGCAGCTTACCTTATTTAGAGATGAGGCTGAGTGGCACGAGAGTAGTTCTCACCACCCACTTTATCGCCAGTTACGTCGCCCACTTTATCGCTTGGACTCGACCGACTCTTTCCGATTGCACCAAGTCTAACTAGAACTTCACATCTTACCTAAAGTACATGTACTTTAAATGCCTTCAAAACATTAGCGGGATATCAGTTTTCATGACTCGCTTGCCTACCACTACCCGCCACATATTGAAATCATGCGTCATAAATATGGATCGATGGCTATGAAATACAAGAGGTGCGTAGTACGCCAGACTGAGAGGTTTGCGCAAATTGGTGGCACTCTTTTTCACATCATCATTGCACAATCGCAAGCACTTTATGTGCGCCACTGGAATTGAAAGGACGGGAACTTGATCATGGATGGGTGATTTTATTGCCCATTGAATGTTCGGAATGACTTTGGAGAAAATCGCTCCAGCCAGTGCCGTCGTTTTCATTTTCCCGCAGACCAGTGATGCCGTAGTGATTGTCCGTTAACAGCCGCCATTAACTGTGCATTGAAAGGTGCGTTGACCATTAAGGTCGACAGCTAAGCAAACGGTGTTAGCATGCTCCCCTTTCCAAAATCAAATGCACTGATTGATAGACATGTTCCCCAGCTGACTGCTTAATCACTCATGAACTGAGCGCTTAATCACCTCTGGCTGCTTAATCACTCATGAACTGAGCGCTTAATCACCTCTGGCTGCTTTATCACTCATGAACTGAGCGACAGAAGTGTTCGTCAGCTGGCTGCTTAGCCATCTCTGAATCTGGTGACGTCCTTGCAGTGTTTTTTTCCTTCAATTCTGAGTTTGACAACACGCCGGTCGACATCACCCGGTGAACCTATGTTCTATGTAGCTGTATCGATTGGATGTTGTAACCGCTAAGGTAATGCTGACACCTGTCCTGCGTGGAACCGTGCCTGCCAGCTGTCACGTCTGTGACTGAACGGTGATCAATTGTTTGCTCCATTTCAACTCACTGAATAATTCATCAGATCACAGGTCTAATTGTGGGGTGTTAAAATATGCCGTTTCTGTGGAGGCTTCATCAAACAAGTCTGAAGTAAATTTACCGCCCGAAGGAGCACTTGACTACAATCCACTTGTCCCAGATGATTCGTCCACACCTCATGCAAGCCGTGGTAGGACACACACATTTTCTATCTCTCTCTCTATCTCTCTCTCTCACCCCCCCCCCCCACACACACACACACACACACACACACACACACACACACACACACACACACACACATATATATATATATATATATATAGTATCTATATATTCTCATCTACTTCGGACAGTAGATGAGAACCACACTCGCTACTAAATAGCATATATCCTTTGATTTACCTTCAACCTATCGATCCGATTGCAATTTGCAATTTGCATCGACGCGCACATGTCTTGAGCAGCCACGACGTGCCTTCAACGCGGGCGCATCTCCTTCATAGCTTAGGCCGCACGCTACTTCTCGGGTGTTCTCATAGCTGCACCCAGCCCAGCATCAGCGCACGCTGTGCACCCCCTCACTTCCATCTTCTGCCGACTGCCCGCCCCCGCCTCGGTCGCGCTTCATTAACGCTCTCCACACGCTGCCGCAGTCGATTAGCGGCCAGCGTCCTCCTCACGCACACCCACTTCCTTCCTCTCGCACACCCACTTCCTTCCTCTCGCACACCCACTTCCTTCCTCACGCACACCCACTTCCTTCCTCTCGCACACCCACTTCCTTCCTCTCGCACTGAAAGCGAGAGTGAAGCGAGGCGCCGCGCGTAGTTCTCCTCCCCTCCCCTCCCCCGCCCGCAAGGCAGTGTGGTGGCTCGTTGTTAGTTTCGTCGATTCGTGCCTGCCGGGTTTCACTTTCGACACACAACTGTTGCGGGACGACCGCAGCTTGTGGCGGAAACCGGACTCTCGACGGCTGAACCCTGACCCGCCGGGCGTCGCGGTATCCGGGATCACGGCATTGGGCTCTGGCGGGCCCCGCTCACGAGACGTTCCGACTCCCGGCGACCGGACTGTGATCTGTCGGACGTCCTGGTATCCGGGATCACGATACCGGGCTCTGACAGGCCCAACTCCCGAGACGTGCCGACTCCCGGTCACCGAAGCCTGGTGTGCCGCACCGCTCGGCTTTCTGTTTGTCCGGTCCGGTCCGTGCAACTCTTCTGTTCGGCCTGTGGAATCTGCAGCGCGGTAAATGAAGCCGAAGTTAGATCAAGCCGAAGCACTCGTTTCGCGGTTTGAGGCCTCTAGGTTCACTGGGCTCTGGGTACTCCGGTTTTTGGTAGCCCAAACTCGCGGCTGATCAGCGGAGAGACGATGGATAAGAGTCTCCGAAGTGTGCCCAATGGCTTCTGGCATGGCGGTGTGCCGAGTGAACTTGCTACTGAGCTGCTGATCTTTACGAGCGAGCATGCGTGTTTGGCATGTTGAGGCTTTCATGGATTGCACTCATTTTTTTGTTCAGCTGCACGAAGTGATGCAGTTTGCATGTGCAAGCCAATTCCCGAGCAGAGTGTCGTAAATCGACAGCATGCTACTTTTGTCTTGCAGCTCATCTAATGGTACCAGTAGCGTTTTAAAGAGCGCCCAACCACGAACAATGTGACGAAACGTAAAAAGCTTCCGGCTCGCGAAGGGCGGTGAAAGTTATGATTTTATGTCGTGGAAATATCAGAACTTATAATTCCACCTAGTGTATTTTTTATCCTAAGGGAGGGGCGCCACTCCCCCTCCTTGGCTGCACCTCTGAATGCCGCGCATGCAGGCGTTGAACCGACAAAAATATTCACAATTACCAATGATGCACTTTATATATGACGTAGTCCATGTGTTTACGCTATTATCATACGTGGTCCTAAAACACCCAATGTTTGTTGTGTGGATATATGCTTCATTTCCACTGAAATACATCGTAGAATTGCTAAGCCAACGTCCACGCGGACATCGCATGCATCGTTACTCTGCATGCTTAACCCGCGCCGTCTTTCCGGTCAGATCCTCACACCCCGTCTCGGGGGGGGGGGGGTTAGTAACACAATCTAAACTCCAAACTACGCATCGTACGAAAACGAAAGGGGTGGCATCGGAAAGCGCTCGATGAGCAGGGTCCGGGTCCACACCCAAAACAAATTCACCCCAAAAGTGACGTCACCATGGGTGGCTAGATTTTCACGACTTTTCACGACTTGCATTATGTTTTTGGCTCTGGGGAGTTTATTTTGGGAGATATATGAAAAAACAAAATTTATTTGGAATGAGAAAAGGACAGCGAAATCGACCAGGGATTTACTTTATTTTGCCCCACCAAATTTCTTTTATTAATTTTTTTAAATTTCAAAATTTTGGGTTTTCAAGTTTTCTTTAATTTTCCTTCCCCAATGGGTAGAGCAGAGCGAGAAACGTGGTTGGAATTCAACTTGCCCTAATAAAAACTTCGCAAATACGCAAAATGTATATGTAATTAAAAACGAAAAAAGGACAAATCCACTCATACGTTTTGTTCCATCCCTAATGATAAGCAAACTCTGAGAGATTCATTGAAATATCTGTATCCGTTAAAGCGTGACGACTGGTTGAACTCTTTTGGAGGTGACCTCACTTGACCTTGATTAACTCGTTGACCCTAGATGACCTGACAGCGTGCCAAACAGCGTGCCAAATTGATGTGGGAAAAGGTATGCCAAATTTAGGGGCGCTGCCACGCGGCGTTCGTCCACTATCCGCGACAAACCTGAGGGGGCGGTTGAAGACCCCCCGAGACCGGACGGGTGAATTATCCTGTACGCCATGCCATACCGTCCCCGCACCCAGTCGCCACCGCCCCCGGTCGACAACCCGATGATTCCAGTGTCCATCCTGGCATTCTGTCGGGCGAATACCCGCTCTGGGCTGGCTGGCTGACCTGGATATTACCGCTGGCGGGCATGGGCTCCGTTTCGCCACAACCGGCCCCGGCCAGGAAAGTGTAGTCTCAGCCGGCCGCCTGGCTCGGAGAAGAGGGCCTGAGGCGACGGCGAGCTGTCGACCAGTGGAGCTCGAGGTCAGAAGACTGACAACACGACCGGCGGTGGCCATTCGGCACGTCACGGACAAACAGACGGCACGAGGAAAGCTCGTTGTCACGGCGTATTTTGATGCTTCATAGTACATGCATGGCGACAGAAAGTGAAGAGATGGAGTAGTGTGAATGTGACTTCCACACACTGCTGTAGAAGTATGAAGCAAAGAATGCATGTGCGTTGCATGGAAGCAATGTACTTCAGTCCAGTCACTAACCGAGACCATCGCAACCACACATACCTTTCGGACGTCCTGATATAGTTGTCCGGCAATGCAGTTGGAACAGGTTACCATACTCCCACACACCGCGATAGACCGTACTTAGATGTTCACACCAGAAGTCAGTTTGAGGAGAAGTGCACTCATACAGTTGCGAAAAAGTTCAGTTTCACTACTCCACCTGCCATATGCTAGCAACCTGACGCTCCAACAAGTTTCGCCCATCCATCTGCCATGCGATAGCAACCTGACGATCCAAGAAGCTTAGCATAGAGTCGTCACTTATTTCTAAAAACTGGCACAGGACTTAGCATGGGTACAGGAAATTCCGACACGGTAACGCACATGACACAATAGGCTGGATGATGGCACACCGAAAGGCACGACAAAAAAAACGGTCATGAAGAGTTGAATTCTGTTGACAGCCTGGGAGTCTGTTGACAGTCTGGAAGTCTGTTGACAGTCGGGGTCTGTTGACAGTCGGGGAGCTGTTGACAGTCGGGGTCTGTTGACATTCGGGGAACCGCTGACAGTCTGGGAATTTGTTGGCAGTCGGGGAACTGTTGAAAGTATGGGAGTCTGTTGACAGTATGGATGGTAACGGAGGGTTGGTGATAATGCTGCTATGGTTTGGGAGCTGTCAACAGTCTTTGCGCTGTTGATAGTCTGGAGATGGCCTGGAGCTGTTGACAGTCTGGAAACTGTTGACAGCTTGGCAGATGTTAACAGGCTCAGAGCTGTTCCCAGTCGGGAGAGTGGCTAAGAGCTGTGGACAATCTGGCAGTTAGGGAGCTGTTAACAGTCTGGGAGGTATTGACAGTCTGGAAGCTGTTAACAGTCTGGAGAGTGGCTAGGAGCTATTGGCAGTCTGGAAGCTGTTAATAGTCTAGGTGTTGTTGATAGTCTGGAAGCTGTTGATGGTCTGAGGGTAGCTCTAACGTTTGATCATTTGAGCATATCGGCTGTGATTTGGATGTAACACCTGCGACCTTATTGATTAGATCATTTTGAGGGACCGGTTACTTCCATACGAAGAGAGCTGTTGCTAGAGCTGCATATAAATAATGCCACGCGACTTTAATGCCTACTTCACTTCAAGGAAATTGGTTGTCTGCCAAGGAAATCAGCTGTCCGCTGTTGATGCTCGAATACGTCGAGCCACTGAAAAGGCATCGCTTCGGAGGATAACGGTGTTTACCAATGAGTCTCGGCAAGGCCATTGCTATTGAAACCTCTCATATTGAAGTCGATGCGGAACAAGCGGAGACAGGAGTGACACATGAGTAAGCGGCGTACAGTCCTTGCATACTTGGTTGGGCAAATCTCAGAAACGTGTCGTCCATTTTTTTATAGACTGCCTGTTTCTCGATTGCATCGTTTGCTGAATGTTGAAAGCATGTTACAGACAGACTGAATGAGATGAGACAGGCAAACTAAAGATCACGGCCGGGTAGGATGGATAGGAGCAAGTAAGATATAACTGTTGCAATATAATTCCTCCCCACTCGGTGCAGGGGAGTAAACAAGAGTGAGGGTACTGGGGGCATGTGCCTCCATGGGAAGGTGGTACCCATCCGGCCAGGAAAAGGCGCCAACATTACATTTAGGCTACCGGCGGAGGCCCCTATACTGGTTGGAATAGCACGTCCTTTTTACCCATGTGCAAATACGTAATTGCTTTCCATTTTTCATTCATATAAGTCTAAACCAGGCGTATTCATTTTGTATATTTTTGAAGGGCAAGTGCCCCTCAATGTTGGCTCTGTCCACTAACAATTTGGACTTCTAACATGGGGTACCATGGAGCATGCACTCTACCGATGTGGGGCTTCCGATTAACTTCATGTATTTTGCACCGAAATAATCAATAAGAAGAATAACAAAATAATAATAACTATATATATATATATATATATATATATATATATATATATAATAATAATGTATATAATATATATATATATTGTTTGTGTGTGTGTGTGTATGCCAGCCATTTCGGGTTATGAAATGGAAATATATGAAAACTTCAATGATATTTTATATGTGAAAACTTCCCGGCAATTTCGGAAACATTTAAACACGAGGGAGAGCGTTGAAATCCACTGACTTTGGAACGATGGTGACAGGTTTGGCACTTCGCAGCGCCAAATTAAGTTGTTCATACTCATCTTAACATAAAATAATAATGGGTGCTTGTCAAAAATACTGGTCGAAATCCGGCGATTTTTTATGCCTCACCTCATTTGGGTGCCACGAACCGCCCCTGTGGCTCACATCAATGTCGAACATCTCAGCACTGGCTTGTGTGTCCCAGTGTTGGGAAAATCGAAGCAGAAAGGATAAATCGCTATGCTTTGCTTCGTGTTCCGATTAGTATCGAAATAACGGGCGTGCCGACGCGTGTCAAAGTTCTAAAGGACTGGTGACAAAGCATAATTGACTCATTCAATATACTCATGTTCCCATCAACTGCACTGCTGCAGAAAATGCATTCCTTTATAGTTCACTTCTGTTTTAACCGTCCCATTGTGCATGTTCCATACATACGTTTAGTACCGGATGCAGTTGCCTTCTTGCATCGCTTAGCATCCGCTGCATAGAAGCTGTGGGGAGTTGGGTGTTCCAGCAATCTGTATCATGCAGAGTGCTGCAGTTGCTGCATGATGCCCCCGTCGAGGTGACCCTGTGAGCAACTCAGCGGACACGTGCTGTGCATGGCAGTCACCAGCGAGACTATCGCAGGCAACAGGACTCTGTTGTTATGGCAACAAGCTCTTCCCGACGGGCCCCCTCATGCATTTTAACCAACGTCTGGCTCATGAATACGGCTACATTTCGTCTTCACGGTTTGTGGTTGGATTTTCTTGGCAATTCTTTACATGCAGGACACTCGTAGATGTAATGCAGGAAACAAAACACAAAACTATTGGTGATGATATTCTCCATTACCATCCTTCCCCTTTCCGTTTGCGAAACACAGGCCTTAGCAACAGCCGTTTTAGGCATCGAAATGGATTTGTTTTTGCGTGGTCTGTGGGATGACCGACTTTTACAAAACAAACACGAGGAAACTAATTGGAAACACAAACGCACAGTTGTTGACAGCCGGTGCGTTCCATAACAGATCGACCAAATATTTTCAAATTTTTCATCCACTAAATGTGCATTTTAACCAAAATTTGTGCACATGGTAGTCTTACACTCTGAATTCGCCTGAAAATGCTAGCTTTTAGCCTGGTTTTTTAGAATAAAAATTTTTCGATTTGACACCTTCGGTCATGAGAAGGTCGGGCTTTGGGAAGTCCAGGAAGTGTGACCATATCTTTAGAGGACAAATGATTGCAGAAAATAATCTCCGAAAGCAATAATTTGATCGGTGGACCTCATGACCTATTGTGACCCATAGCCCATAATATATAAAGTTGCCAGAAATAATCACGCTACGTTTGGTTTAATATAAAATGGTTTTTTTAATTTTTTTTTTGGATCGAACAATGGAATACAAACCGGTGATATGAGAACTTTTGTCTAACAAAACTATTTCAAACGTATTCCTTTAACACGCGCACGTCCGGGGGCAGATATCTGCCCCTGCGGTTTTTCCTAATTTGCCGCCATACTAATCGGGTTAGCAAGACCAAACATCGCATGGCTGCTCACTCATCTTTTCTGCATATCCTCATACATTTTTAACCCTGGATCATCTCAGGTCAGGTTTCCAGGTCAGTCGAAGTGATCCAAAGTCCCTCGGAGGTCTAGGTGGAATAACGTCCACAATAATTGGGCGATTTATTTCAAATTTATAACACGTCATGATCTCATCAAGGACCATAATATATATCTCGTTTTTTCGTAGCATTGACCTGAGGTCAGGTCGCGGCCATGGCTTCCCCCATTATAGGGCTATGGTAACATAAACAAATGTTCCCTGGTTACATATTTGCTCTCGGAATGACCTTACAAAGGTTGTGGCGTGCAGTTGGAAGCTATGCTCAATGTTACCGCTGACATTTTTGCTCAGTGACCTCACAAAGTTCATCTGAAATCACCTGAGATCACTAGCACATTTCTGCTCATTATATCGCACTGCATTGAGCTAGAAGGCTCAAACAATCGTCACTATGCTTGTATCGCCAAGACGCGTTGATTGATACATTACATGCCCTCCCTAGGCTACTTCATGACCTTGACCTGAAGTCATAGTTTCGGTTGACCTGACCTTAAATCACACCCCCTGTTGTAGATAACACATTTCAAGGACCGTTGAGTAGCTTTCGCCGTTTGTTTCTATCTGTTACAGGTCCTGATATATGTGTCAATATCTGAGAGTCCCACCCGATCCGGTCGAATTTGACCTATGATGACCCAGTGAACTGAATATTGATCTGAGCGAAAAAGATGACCGAAACACTTTCGATAGAGCCTGTCTCCAGCTATCCAACGCCGTTTTCTATTTATCGTTAGCTAGTATAGTTCTAGAGATCTTAGGGGGCAGACATCTGCCCCCCCCCCGGACATGCGAAGCTGGCGCAGACCGCCGGACGTGCGAGTGATAAGTCTCATAGTATGCTTTAATAAACATTCCAAAGCTCAACGTTACCCATTGCCGATAGGTCATCCACAGACCTCTCTACTTGTGATGACGTACCTTTACTTCGGAACATCTAGTGATTTGGTAATCGAGACATCTGACCATGTTCACCTTGCTGAGCTCACAACAAAGAGTACAATTATGCTTCCATTTTCCCCGTAGGCATCACTTACATGGACGTACAGTCGAATCCATATCGTAATGCAAACGCAAGCATTTTCGTCATGGTGTTCCTAGCGTGTCCAGGAAAACGTGAACATTTTCACAAGCTTCCTGCGGTTTCATTGTTGATATTCTGGGCACTCCCTGCATATTGCACATGATTGCACATTACTACACTGCAATAAGCAGTGCAAAATAGAATAACGATGGGATAGAACAACGAAATTAACGACGATGAGAACTTGGTTTTCTAATTTACACAATTGCAGCTCTACAACGCAGCTCTTGCAGTTTCCTTAACAAGTGTTGAACATTGTACGATCACCATAGTGCCATAGCCTAATTCCGTGTAACCGCACAATTTTACCTCAGAATATGGTGGTTACGTACAACACATGCCGAATGTCACCAAACATGACAACGATTCTGTCTGAACATATTTGACCATGCTAACGTTACAGCAAGAGGTGCATACATATCTTCTTTCCACATGCAAAACATCATTTACACGGACGCACCTTCGAACATCTATTGCAAACCACTCTTGTTACGGTGCACGTAGGCCGTGCCCGGAAATGTCATTTTAACAAGTTCGTGCGACTTAATTATTCATGTTCTTGGAACGCTACGCTTGTGGAAATAGCGCATGGGAAACTAAATGTGTCCCATGCGCTCTGATGCCTGCTTTTTCGGACACATGCCATGTGACTATGGTCGCGCAGTTCACCCCGACTATGGTCGCGCAGTTCACCCAGACTATGGTCGCGCAGTTCACCCCGACTATGGTCGCGCAGTTCAGCCGGACTATGGTCGGAGGCTGGCAAAACAGTCCCCCGGAGGCGTGTGGACTTGAACCCACGACTCCGACGCGGCTCCCATTTGAGGCCGGGTCAGGCCATTTATCACCTCGGTCACACACATCACTTCTGTTATGCTGTTTGGTTGTTTGCAATTGATCCTGTATACATTTTTTGCATCCAATTTATACTCTGCCACACATGCAGTGTTTGCTACAGACACTTCTAAGAAGCATGCATTTTGTCGCGCTCATGCACATGGGGATAGAAACGCTCGTTACACCGCAGCTAGAATGTCATTGCGACATATCGTGGTGATGAACGCCGGTGACACCGGGTTAACTCATGGGCTGTTTACACGTAGTACTACTGCTATGCAACAAAAGCGTGTGCTTACACCCCAGGCGGCGAAGCTATGTGTGTCCTTCTGTTAGCAAGCAACGCTCCATCATTGTGCTGGAAGCTTCCAACCGACCATGTAATTCCTCTGTTGACGAACCAGCACTAAGAACCTACTAAGAGCATTGGCTTTTGCTGGCCAAGATAAACGGCCGGTAGTCCACAGCAATGGTGGTGGGGGTGGGGGTCGGGGTGTAGGTTGGGTGGTGGTGGGGTTGGGGGTGTAGGTGGGGTGGTGGTGGGGGTGGGTGTGGGGTGTAGGTGGGTGGGGGTGGGGGTGGGGATGGGAGAGAGGCAGCCGACACGACCGATCAACAAGCCCGTGACGTCACGCCCAGGCGACGGGGCCCGCCGGCCGGCCGGTCGCGTCGCTGTTTATCCCTCTCATACCTGCAACTGTGCAACAGCCGCCTCGCTGTTGCAACGCCGCCTATTGCAACGTGCAGATGTGGCCGGCACACGTGACCTGAGTCACGTGTGGCCGGCACACGTGACCACCGGCACGTGTGCCAGTCGCGGGTGTGCCCTGACCACGGGCGGAGCCAGGCGACCGGGTCAGGGGGGTCAGGGGACACCGGCGACGACGAGAGGTGGCAGCGACATAGGGAACTAGTGTCACCAGAGACGTCGCGTTGCGGTTCGAATAAAACATGTCGACTGAAGCATGGCATGAGCTATGCCTGGCAGGAAGCGACTTCACCCCGCCCCTCCTTCCCCTCTCTGAGAAAACTTCACGCCCCTGTACAAGCTTGGGTTCTTCTACGACGCATTCAACCGCTATGTCTTGCAGCGTCGCCGACCTCCCACGCCGATTGGTCACGACTGGACTCGGAAATGCCGTCGGTTGCTAGTTTCGAACTCACAATCTTGCGATCAGGACTCCGACGCTCTACCGACTGGGCTAGCGCGGCCCTCGCCCCTGTCCAGCAGAGACGTGCCTGTTGCTCTGCTGGAGTCACACCTCGTGTTGTGCATCCTCCGGGGCCGGCTGCAGCCTTCCCCGGCGGCGACCTTCGTGCACGACCTGCCAGTCGCCGGTGGGGAAGTGGGACGCCTGCACCACTGCACGTGCACACTGCACTGCACCACTTCAGTACGCCTGCACCACTGCACGTGCACACTGCACTGCACCACCTCAGTACGCCTGCACCACTGCACGTGCACACTGCACTGCACCACTTCAGTGCAGGATCGCTGTCCAGGCGGCGTGGTGCGCACGTCTGCCGGCTGCCTCGCTGCCCCCGACTGCCTTCGGAGCTAGTCGCAGTGCCATCATCCTCAGTCCAGAACGGGCCGACTGGGTCGGTCCGCCTCGATCCGGCTCGGTCCAGCTCGGTCCGGCTCGGTCCGGCTCGGTCCGGCTCGGTCCGGCTCGGCGAGATCCATAGCTGATGAGTACACGGACAGCTAAGGCCAGGTCATGTGCAAGACATCGACGGGCTGCGGAGGCGCTCCCTGTCCATTCACTGGAAGGTGGGAAAAGTGATCTACAGCCTGCGCAACAGTGCTATATCTTACCTTCGTGTTGCACGATGACGTGAGGCCAGTAATACAATTACTTCTAATGTTCACTTTCGTTTTCGGTGAACATCACCACACTGCATTTCATGAATGCTCTAGCCATTTCCCTGACCAGGTCTCCGCCCATCGACGTCGCCTCAGGGCTGACCTGAGTCGTAGCCTCTCCACGGACTGCGGGATGTCAGATAGTTTCGGCCAGCCCTTGCTTCCCTAAGGCGTCGTCTACGACTGACAAACACCACGCCTGACTTGCTATGACTTGACACACACCACGCCTGACTTGCTATGACTTGACATTGGCACGGTCAATAACAGCCCATGGGCCGCTCATGGCTCCTGGCTCAGACTGCCAGCCCGGCTGTGGTGACCCCTCAGGCGGTGCCCCAGGGCGGCCGACCCCCTGGGCGCGGCTGAGCCGGCAGGGGGCCCGACTTGGAGGGTGGCGGGCCGCCACCGGCACCGGCGCAGTGTTCCCGCCAGTCGGCCGGTTGGAAAGCTGCAACGGTGCCGCCGAGTGTTGACATCATGGAGAAACTCGGCAGAAGGCGCGGCAGCCGCCGCCGTCGGCATACAACCGCCTCCTCCCCACTGTGTCGCTGACCTACCACCGACTGTCGGCCTACAACCGCCTCCTGCCCGCTCTGTCGCTGACCTACCACCGACTGCTGGCCTACAACCGCCTCCTGCCCGCTCTGTCGCTGACCTACCACCGACTGCTGGCCTACAACCGCCTCCTGCCCGCTCTGTCGCTGACCTACCACCGACTGTCGGCCTACAACCGCCTCCTCCCCACTCTGTCGCTGACCTACCACCGACTGTCGGCCTACAACCGCCTCCTGCCCGCTCTGTCGCTGACCTACCACCGACTGTCGGCCTACAACCGCCTCCTGCCCGCTCTGTCGCTGACCTACCACCGACTGCTGGCCTACAACCGCCTCCTGCCCGCTCTGTCGCTATAGCTGCTCTCTGCCGACTAAGCTAGTCTAGGCTGGCACGGTCTGGTTTAGGTTAGTGCGATCTGGGCTGGCCCGGTGTGGGCTGGCCCGGTCTGGGCTGATCTAGGCTGGTCTGGTCTGGTCTGGTCTGGTCTGGTCTGGGCTGGCCCGGTCTGGGCTGGTCTAGGCTGGTCTGGTCTGGTCTGGTCTGGTCTGGTCTGGGCTGGCCCGGTCTGGGCTGGTCTAGGCTGGTCTGGTCTAGCTTGGTCCAGTCTGAACTGGCCAGTTCCGGTGCAGACTGACCTGAGCTCGTCTGATCTGGCTATATCTAGTCTTGTTTTGCCCACACCTGCTGTGGCAAGACAGGTCTGGCTTGACCTTCGAATGGGACAAATGTTCGGATAGTTTTCTGGAGAGGATAATGTTCTGGTTGCTAAAATATAGATTGGCGTCACCACTGATTTTGGATAAGGGAGCGGGACGTAAGCGAACAGGACTTTAAGTCTATCCTTCCCAAGCAACGTCATTGGCGTCATGTTGAGCTTCACATACTTGAGGAATGCACCCCTGCGGCAAAGTCGACGAACCCCCATCTCCATCCGATTGATGTTCCGACACGGTTGTTTGCGACCTTTAAACTTCATCGGTACTGCTTATTCTCCTGATCTTGGTATAAGCACGAGCTTACGCCACCGCCAGAGTCCTGCGCTGTGTGGATGATCAGCACAGTATAGATGCCAGAGCTCCACCAACCGAGCTGTTGGTGGAGCTCAGTGGCTCCACCAGCTGAGCCGTTGGTGGAGCTCAGTGGCCCCACCAGCTGGGCTGTTGGTGGAGCTCAGTGGCTCCACCAGCTGGGCTGTTGGTGGAGCTCAGTGGCCCCACCAGCTGGGCTGTTGGTGGAGCTCAGTGGCCCCACCAGCTGAGCTGTTGGTGGAGCTCAGTGGCCCCACCAGCTGAGCTGTTGGTGGAGCTCAGTGGCCCCACCAGCTGGGCTGTTGGTGGAGCTCAGTGGCCCCACCAGCTGGGCTGTTGGTGGAGCTCAGTGGCCCCACCAGCTGAGATGTTGGTGGAGCTCAGTGGCCCCACCAGCTGAGCCGTTGGTGGAGCTCAGTGGCCCTACAAGCTGAGATGTTGGTGGAGCTCAATGGCTCCATCAGCTGAGCCGTTGGAGCGACCCGAGCCGGTCCTCCGCCAGACAGCCTCGCAGCACGAGCCGAGCTTCCAGAGTTGTTTTGCCAGCACGCTTACCGCTTAGCCACAACAGTTTCCTGTCTTGGGCTGGAGCTGGAGTTTTTGCTGGAGCTGGAGCTGGAGCTAGATCTGGGGCTGGAGCTGGAGCTGGAGTCTGGAGTTTGGGTTTGAGCTGGAGTTAGAGCTGGAGCTGGAGCTGGAGTCTGAGTTTGAGCCAGAGCTAGAGCTGGAGCTGGAGCTGGAGCTGGAGCTGGAGCTGTAACCGGAGCTGGATCTGTAGCTGGAGTTTGAGCTGGAGCTGGAGCTGGCAAAGAAGCTGGCGAACCGAGGCGCATCGTCAGCGCACCCGATACTTCCCATAATTTGTCATAGTCTGCAACCCAACTGCCGGCGAGATAGCCGAGTGAAAGATAACACAGCGGTGCCACCCTTCACTCAGCGGCGGACAATTCCACCATTCTCAAAGTCCACACTAAGCCTGGCGCTGGACTCCACCCCGTGAGTAACTGTGTGCGGCGCCCCGGATACATCAGTGACATCAGGATACACCGTGTTCGGCGCACGGGATCCATTAGCAACTGAGAGCGGTGTCCCGGATCCGTCGGTGACTGTGAGCGGCGCCCAGGATCCACCAATGACTGGGAACAATGTCCCGGAGCCATTAGTGGCTGCGAGCGGCACCCGGGATCCATCAATGACTGGGAGCGGGGCCCAGGATCCATTAGTGGCTGTGAGCGGCACCCAGGATCCATAAGTGACTTGGAGCAGGCTATAGGAGAAGCAGGCCGGCAAATACAGCCGTAATAAAGCCTGGCGGCAGACACCAGAGCGGGCAAACAGAGACGGCGAAAGCTGCGGTGCATCGGTCACTGTGCGACAGCGACCATGATCTTCCCATCTGGCAGCACTGACACCAAACCGGACTGGCATCAGGCGGTGGAGAAATACTTCAGACCGTCGAGAGGCGCCTCTTGACGAGGTGCAACAGTCTGATCGGTCAGCCCTCAGGCGACCAGCAGCGTTGATGTGGCCGATTTGGAGGTGCCGACGGCGCGTTGTGTGACGCATCTGCGCATCTTCTGGCACTAGCTGATGGTGATGTGGCACCGTTACTGCTCGTCAACAGTTGACCGGTACTGACGAGGCCGGACCATCTGGTGGGCGGTGTTCGGTTTCACTTACCGGAAAACAATCTCTTTATTCTGCCGTTTCGAAGACCGGAAACAGACATACAGGTGTTAGGGCAGAGTGGTCAACATTGCTGTTGGGATTGCGCACATGCGGATGCTAGAGCAGAGTGACCTGCATTGTTTTCCGGTCGCCGTGTCGTACCTCTCAGGGCCGACGGCTTCACCAGAGGGCAGTACGCCGTGTTTTCACGAGCGTTAGCAACTTCTTCAACACTGCAGAGGAAACCATCTGGAAGTTCGCCATTAGGTGGTATCCGCATCCTGGATCATACACCGACCGGATGTGGTCCCTCAGTACACACCGACCGGATGTGGTCCCCCAGTACACACCGATAGGATGTGGTCCCCCAGTACACACTGACAGGATGTGGTCCCTCATCACACACCGACCGGATGTGGTCCCTCAGCACACACCGACCGGATGTGGTCCCCCAGTAAACACCGACCGGATGTGGTCCCTCATCACACACCGATCGGATGTGGTCCCCAAGTACACACCGACCTGATGTGGTCAATCAGCACAGACCGACCGGATGTGGTCCCCCAGTACATACCGACCTGATGTGGTCCATCAGCACCCATCGGAGCGTGACCGATCCCACCGGGCAAAACACAGCTCTTTCGGTGTTGGTTTTGGCGCCGTTTTTGCCGCCGCCACTGCGCGCCATTCACTCTCGATCAGTGGAGATGCGATGACACGCTGAAGCACAGAAGCCCCGTCAATAGACGTTTAGCTGCAGCCGCGCAATGACACACCATCGAGCCAGCTGCCGGCCACGGTGGGCACATGGATGGGTCCACATGGTGGGCCAAGTCCACGTGGCGTGCCACTGGCACATAGATGGGTCCACATGGCGTGCAGTGGACACATGGATGAGTCCACATGGTGGGCCACTGGCACATGTATGGGTCCACATGGCGTGCAGTGGGCATATGGATGGGTCCGCATGGTGTGTGGTGGACACATGGATGGGTCCATATGGTGGTCCAAGTCCATGTGGCATGCGGCTGACACATGGATTGGTTCAGATGGTGGCACGCGATTCAGCCATGCTATGGCATGGTATGCCGGTGAATGGCTTGGCATGATTCAGGACGTAGCAAAAGTGTTCACGCACGGCTCAGCATTGTTTGCGAGACTTTATGTCTTCTATAATTATGTTGCTCATTGAAAACCGTGCAATTGAACTTGTGGCGAGTGATAATTCCATCTTACCAACAGATGCTGTTCTATTTTTTTAATAGCGGACGGTTGTCATTTGATTAGAACAATGCAGGGCAGGTGTCACATGGGGTCAGAATAATAATACGCTCTGATGCCATATCAGGTGCCATTTGCTGTCAGAGTAATGCACTCTGATAACAGACCAGGTGACATATGCCGTTGGAATATGGCATATGGCACCTGGAATATGGGTGAGGTGCCATGTGCCGTTGGAGTAATACACTTTGATGCCAAATCAGTTCTCATATTCCGTCAGAGTAATGCACTCTGATGCCAAATCAGGTATCATTTGGCATCAGAACAATGCACTCTGATGCCAGATTGGGTGTTACATGGCATAAGAGTAGCACACTCTGATACCAGATAAGGTGTCATATGTCGTGAGTTTTACACACTGATGCCGGATGTCAGACGGTGGCTGTGACACGTCTGACACATGATGTGTTTTACACATCATGTGTAAAACACATCATGTGTAATGTACTCTGCGTATGTTCCATGCTGCTACACGTGTTGCTATGTAGCGACGCCAGGAACGCCATTCGCTGTCATGGCAACGAATCAACCCATCACACCTCTCATCTCCCGGCTGGATTTTCGTCAGACGGTATGTCTTGGCTATCCGCCTGTATAGAAATGCACAGTTCTCCGGGCCAGCAGTGGCGACCGCCGTTGCCATGGCAACACCAGTCGCAAGTGACGCACTCATTCGACTCACTCCACAACCATGCACATTTAAGGCCTGGCAGCACTCGACCAATCATCACTCAGCGCGAACGACGAACCCACGGCTTCCGACCAATCATCATCCCGCGGGAGCGACACGCCCACGGCCTTCGACCAATCATCATCCCGCAGGTGTGACAGGCCCACGGTCTCCGATCCAACGATACCTTCTGCGAACGACAAAACCGCCACCGTTGTGCATTCTTCGCGCCTGTTGTACTGAAGGTCCCCCTTGTCCAATGAACCAGTAAACCACACGGCACTACATGAACTACACGTGCACCAGTGAACCACTACAGGTACACTACATGCTCACCCACGGGGAGCGAATGCGGCTCGAGTTAACATCGCACGTGTTTCCGTTTCAGGGGTGCGCTGTTTTTATGGGCGCTCTGCGGGAGTGCAGTCGTCATTTTCGCGCAGCACCACGTTCATTTCGACGCTGGAGAAGTGGAGAATGCCATCAACGTGGCGGCGGCGAGGGTGAAGAACCAGCTGGACAGATCGACCGGCGTCACAAGTGAGTCGTCACGTCCCCCCCCACACATTGGCACCCGCTGCGTGACTGACACCAACACTCCATCCAGCGTAGCTTGTCTTCATCTGGCCTTACGCCACGCCAAGTTGTTGTTGTTGTTGGAGTTTAGGGGCGCATCGACTGCACCGGCCATGCGGCGCCTGCACCAGGCCACGTCACGTCACGTCACTTCACGTCACGTCATGCCACGTCACAGCAATAGCGCCACTCAGGCCACGTCATGTCACGTCACTTCACGTCACGTCATGCCACGTCACAGCAATAGCGCCACTCAGGTCACGTCATGTCACGTCACTTCACGTCACGTCATGCCACGTCACAGCAATAGCGCCACTCAGGCCACGTCATGTCACGTCACTTCACGTCACGTCATGCCACGTCACAGCAATAGCGCCACTCAGGCCACTTCAGTGATGGCCCCACCTCGCGTCAGTCAGACCACTTCCGATCACTTCGCGTTGCACCACGTCACGCCCGGTTGCATCGCGTCAATTCGGGCCCGCGTGTCGACTCTACGAAGGGCAACAGCGGGTCGTTGGACGGGTAATATCCACTCTTGTGTGTAGAGGGTTTCAGATTCGAAACTGGGCTGGCTCCGAGTATTATTGCCGCTCACGACCTGCCAGTGTGGTCGAAGAGCGAAGCTAAATGGTGCAGAAGTGCATGCAGAACCGACGGTTCACTGTCTGTTCTACCTTTGACTTGAGAAGTTGGTGGAAATGCAAGACTAGTTCCTCGGGCCTTAGCCTCGAAAATATCTCGAGACCAAAACGTCCAAATTATGACTCCAAAACGTCGGCATTTGCTGCTGACCTCGACATTTGCTGCCAACATTGAAGTATTTCGAGTCGGACATGTACAGGAGCGCGGCCATGGTTTTTCTAAGGGGTGGGGCGATTTAAAAATAACATGAAACAGATACTTGGGCGCGTAAAGCGCGCCAAAATTTATGTTTTTTTCGTCTTGAAAATCTTAAAAGTTTTTGCTTGATCTAGAGTATTTTTGGTTGCTAGGGGAGGCGTGGGCTCCTGGACCCCCTTGCTGCTCCTCTTGACATGTGGCATACGGGAGGAATACGACAACAAGAACCAGGGCCTATCTTCACATGCTAAATGCAAGAGAAGCAGCATGCAGTAGAGAAGCAGATAAAACGGATACTGCTAAAAATTAATGAATGAATGTGTTTCCAAAGTGCACATGGTCACTAGGATTTTAAGGAAGAGCAAATTTATATTGCATGGCTCATCTCAGTGTACACCCCTGCGGTTCACGCCACTTCAGATAGTAACAAGGGGTCAGACGTAGCAGATCACTTGCTTCCTTCTCAGGTAGATTGCTCGAAACATATAACTATTTAGCAACAAGCGTACATATAGGTATATGGAGATGGCATGGCTTGTTTGTACTTTTGCAAGCCATTACCATGAGAACAAGCAACGCAACCATACCAGTCTGAAAAGTTCGACATATCTCATGAAGTATTCCAAATCAGAACGTGTATATTCGCTCAAGCTCTGGCTCAGGCTCCAAATCGCAACCAAGATTTTCCGACGGAGAGGAAAGGCAATAGCAAAAAATGTGCAGGCCTTGATGCCGAACATGTGTTGAAGCAAAAAAGAAAAGCCATCACCAGAGGAGCAATTACACCCACTCATTTCCCCGGCTGAGGCACCGATGGATAACATACAACAGCAGTGCACTTAAACGCTGCACTTGCAACTTCACAAGCGAATAAATCTCGGAACAGCCCGTCGGTCGCCCTCCCCACACATTCCCACCCCCATCCAGCGACTCAGTTGACCCCCCGTCGCATACGAGAGGTCTGCACTTTGTCCGCCCCTGCGCCAGCTGCGCCACTTTGTCCGCCCCTGCGCCAGCTGCGCCACTTTGTCCGCCCCTGCGTCAGCTGCGCCACTTTGTCCGCCCCTGCGTCAGCTGCGCCACTTTGTCCGCCCCTGCGCCAGCTGCGCCACTTTGTCCGCCCCTGCGTCAGCTGCCCTGACGTTACGTAACCCCGCCGGTGAGCCGGCGCCGCCCCCGCCGACCCAGTTGCGCTGGCGGCCAGTCGCCGGCCGCCGCCGCAGATGTCCCGATGCGGAAGGACACGCCGCAGCCGGCCGTCGGCGTCCGACGGGAAGAAAGTGACGGTGGCCGCCGCTATCGTCTTCATCGCGCGGTTACCTCATCGGCAGTCGCAGCTGCGCCGGCGCTGGTCGACCCGCGTGGAAGGGTGGACCATCGAGCCACACCTGAAGGGTGGACCATCGAGCCGTACCTCAAGGGTGGACCATCGAGCCGTACCTCAAGGGTGGGCCATCGAGCCGTACCTAAAGGGTGGACCATCGAGCCACACCTGAGGGGTGGACCATCGAGCCACACCTGAAGGGTGGACTCACTGAGCTTCCTCTGAAGGGTGGACCATCGAGCCGTACCTAAAGGGTGGACAATCGAGCCGCACCTCAAGGGTGGACCATCGAGCCGTACCTCAAGGGTGGACCATCGAGCCGTACCTCAAGGGTGGACCATCGAGCCGTACCTCAAGGGTGGACCATCGAGCCGCACCTCAAGGGTGGACCATGGAGCCGTACCTCAAGGGTGGACCAACGAGCCGTACCTCAAGGGTGGGCCATCGAGCCACACCTGAAGGGTGGACCATCGAGCCGTACATCAAGGGTAGACCATCGAGCCACACCTCAAGGGTGGACCATCGAGCCACACCTGAAGGGTGGACCATCGAGCCACACCTAGGGTGGACCATCGAGCCGTACCTAAAAGGTGGACCATCGAGCCACACCTGAGGGGTGGACCATCGAGCCGCACCTGAAGGGTGGACCATCGAGCCACACCTGAAGGGTGGACCATCGAGCCGCACCTGAATGGTGGACTCACCGAGCTGTCTCTGAAGGATGGACCATCGAGTCACACCTGAAGGGTGGACTCATCGAGCTGTCTCTGAAGGATGGACCATCGAGCCACACCTGAAGGGTGGACTCATTGAGCTGCCTCTGAAGGGTGGACCATCGAGCCGCACCTGAAGGGTGGAGTCATTGAGCTGCCTCTGAAGGGTGGGCCATCGAGCCGTACCTCAAGGGTGGACCATCGAGCCACACCTGAAGGGTGGACTCACTGAGCTTCCTCTGAAGGGTGGACCATCGAGCCGTACCTAAAGGGTGGACAATCGAGCCGCACCTCAAGGGTGGACCATCGAGCCGTACCTCAAGGGTGGACCATCGAGCCGTACATCAAGGGTGGACCATCGAGCCACACCTCAAGGGTGGACCATCGAGCCACACCTCAAGGGTGGACCATCGAGCCACACCTGAAGGGTGGACCATCGAGCCACACCTGAAGGGTGGACCATCGAGCCGTACCTAAAGGGTGGACCATCGAGCCACACCTGAAGGGTGGACCATCGAGCCGCACCTCAAGGGTGGACCATCGAGCCACATCTGAAGGGTGGACCATCGAGCCGCACCTGAATGGTGGACTCACCGAGCTGTCTCTGAAGGATGGACCATCGAGCCATACCTGAAGGGTGGACTCATCGAGCTGTCTCTGAAGGATGGACCATCGAGCCACACCTGAAGGGTGGACTCATCGAGCTGCCTCTGAAGGGTGGACCATCGAGCCGCACCTGAAGGGTGGACCATCGAGCCACACCTGAAGGGTGGACCATCGAGCCACACCTGAAGGGTGGACCATCGAGCCTGCCTCTGAAGGGTGGACCATCGAGCCGCACCTGAAGGGTGGACTCACCGAGCCGTACCTGAAGGGTGGACTCATTAAGCTTTTCTGAAGGGTGGACCATCGAGCCGCACCTGAAGGGTGGACTCATCGAGCTGTCTCTGAAGGGTGGGCCATCGAGCCGCACCTGAAGGGTGGACTCATCGAGCTGTCTCTGAAGGGTGGGCCATCGAGCCACACCTGAAGGGTGGACTCATTGAGCTGCCTCTGAAGGGTGGACCATCGAGCCGCACCTGAAGGGTGGACCATCGAGCCACACCTGAAGGGTGGACCATCGAGCTGCCTCTGAAGGGTGGACCATCGAGCTCCACCTGAAGGGTGGACCATCGAGCCGTACCTCAAGGGTGGACCATCGAGCCGCACCTCAAGGGTGGACCATCGAGCCGCACCTCAAGGGTGGACCATCGAGCCCCACCTGAAGGGTGGACCATCGAGCCGTAGTTCAAGGGTGGACCATCGAGCCGCACCTCAAGGGTGGACCATCGAGCTCCACCTGATGGGTGGACTCATCGAGCCGTAGTTCAAGGGTGGACCATCGAGCCGTAGTTCAAGGGTGGACCATCGAGCCACACCTGAAGGGTGGACCATCGAGCCGCACCTGAAGGGTGGACCATCGAGCCGCACCTGAAGGGTGGACTCACCGAGCTTTCTCTGAAGGGTGGACTCATCGAGCTGCCTCTGAAGGATGGACCATCGAGCCACACCTCAAGGGTGAACCATCGAGTCGTACCTGAAGGGTGGACCATCGAGCCGGACCTGAAGGGTGGACCATCGAGCCGCACCTGAAGGGTGGACTCATCGAGCTGCCTCTGAAGGGTGGACCATCGAGCCGTACCTCAAGGGTGGACCATCGAGTCGTACCTGAAGGGTGGACCATCGAGCCACACCTGAAGGGTGGACTCAACCGAGCCGCACCATCTTAAGGGTGGACTCATTGAGTTGTCTCTGAAGAGCGGACTGGTCGCTCCAGTTCCGATAAGTGCATAGGCATATTCTTCTTTCTTCAATGGAGGGGGGGGGGACAGACGACGAAGGTAAAAGACGAACTTTGTGCTATTCGAGATAGGTGGTTTGCTCTTCCCATTATGCCTACATTGCCAATAGTTTTTGCTGCACCAAATCAGTGATTTTTTTTGCAAGAACACAAGTGATCTTTCCATGTCGCTTGTATCTCATAAAGGATATATCATGTATTGTAGACTATAGAAGATAAGCTATATATTGTTCCCTGCTTGCTTTTACTAAAATAATGGTAATGTTTAACCATGAGTGTAGGAATGGAGGCAGAAGATGAAACGAAGGGCCAATGGTTCCTCAACCTTGAGCGAAATAAGCATTCGCCTAAATATGGCGCTGCATGGAAGCGATTTCGAAGTGGGCCTTCCCACAAACCTTCAACTTTGGGTCACTTCCTCTGCCCCTGCAATTATGTCATCAAACCATTATTCCTGAATACATTTTCGTTTTCATTTGCAGAAATTAAATATTGCATTGTGACGGTGAGCTACAATTTGGATGGATGCGTGGTATGGACAATACTGGAAGGCGGATGGTATTCGGTCTTGCCCTCGACGATTTCGTCAGTTGTCCACCCCCTCCTTCCCGCGAATGATGGAACATGATCACGGCAGTGGTCCTGCGAGGATGTGTCCCCGTGCAATTGCTGCGATTTGAAACTATGCCTTTGACGGTGAACGAAAAACTACCTGTACTTCCTACGGCTTCCAGAGCAGTGTTACTATTCGGAACGGCAACAAGGGAAGAATCGCTTCCCACCGTCCTTCTTATCCCCTACCGTCGTAACGAGTAGGGAGCTGACTTCGCATCTCGCACCTCCGGACCGTTATATTGTTCTTGTTTGGTGGTTATGACTGGGTTTCCTAGTTAAGTATACGAATTATGCCGCGGGCGATAAGCATGCTCTTCAGTTCCCCGTAGATCGTAAGCTAAATAATCATTCAATTAAGTCATTCTGCGTAGCGACAAGTTTACGTTAAGACGCCAAGCCATTGTGGTAAGTTTGCGTGAGAAGGCCGAGTCATTCCGTATTGTGACGAATTTACGTGAGAAGGCCAAATCATTCGATAGTGCGGTGTGCTTACGTGGGAAGGCCAAGCCATTCAATATTGTAGTGAATTTAGGTGAGATTGTCAAATCATTCATAAATGACTGGAAAATCGTAGTAGCAATAAACAGGGGAGTAGCAAAGAAGGGGCACCCGGGTTTGGACGGGGCACCTCTCGATCCACAGTGGAATGCTCTACCACTGAGCCTTACCACCGCCAGCTATAGCCACGAGAGCCAGTGTGGCAGCACCGCATGACTATTAAGGGCATCGTCTCGTACTCATTGTCACGCGTGTCTGCAGGAAAATTGGGGTCCAGTAACAAGACCTGGGTGGGGTCTGGTGCGTGATCTGCTCTCACTCAGCAAAATATATGTTTTCACTTGAAGAATTGACTTCTGTGCGGATTCGACCATGGCCGACTTTGCACATATAGGGTAAGTGGGACAAAATGATAACGACGACCAGGAATGATAATTCACCATGGGAACAATATTTTCCCATCTCTTTCAGATGCACATTCTGAATTTTAAACGTTTTCTCGAGTCTGAATCGCTCGCAGCTAACATATGTAAACCAAATCAACAACACACATTTTCACACAACTACAGCACTCCAAAAATTGGTCAACCGCTACAAGTAAAAATGGGTATTCCTTCATTGCACCCAAAGTCTGGGTTTTGGCGCGGTGAAAATATTACATATTGTCCTTTGATCTGGCGTTTATTTCACATTGCTGGGGGATGGGGTAGGGGATGGGGTGGAGGGCAAGTGGTCCCCGCCCCTCTCTTTGGCTGTGCCTCTGAATACAGTCATTTGCTTCGTATTTGGTGAGTTGATGTATGAGGTATGGAGCTGTAGTTGCCTGACAATATGTAAATATCACATTATTGCACGCATGTGCACATTATTCTGGGCATTATGTGCATATATATGTGTGTGTATAAATATATACATATGCATATTTATATGCATATATATGTGTGTGTATAAATATATACATATGCATATTTATATGCATATATATGAATACATATACACATATAAGCACAGTATAAATGCGGACCACGAAACAGCCACAAACTCGATACATATCAAGACAGTGCAGTGGTAGAATCACCAGCCATAACAGTATCCATCTTTATCAACCCGGAAGCATCCCTCGCGACCTTGGTTGCACCGGCCCGGCAATAATTTTACGATGTGTTTAGCATATTTAGCTTGCTTTCACCATGTGGACAACACACAATGCAGACACTAGAAGCGCTGGGGCGTGTCGTACGATTTATTGTGAAATATTAGCATTTAGGAGCATTTCGAAGCATTTCCACTTTCCCCAGTCTGCCCTTTGCCGCATGTGTTGGTTGTATGCGTTCATGGGATGCCGAATTGAGTGCCTTTGACTCGATGGAAGCATCAGATGGGTCGATGGCCGGGCTTCGTCGTCGGCTGCTTCCACATACTCCACCTAAGTTGGCGAGTGTGGTACGATTTGGACGCTGTTTCACGTGGCTGTGGATAATTTGATGTGGAGTTGCACTGACGGCGCGGTTCGCTTTGTTGGGCTGACAAGTGCAGCCATGGCTGCTAACGTCTGATGAGCTCGCCATCAGCGAAACCAAGTTGACATTTACATACGTGACAAAATAGTATCAGGCATTTGAACCAATGTCCTACCTGTGGTGTTTTGTTGTGGGCACTGAGTCCAAAACCCAATATTTTTGTATGCATTGCCTAAACAACTACTTTTTAGCATTCATTTTCTTTTGCGTGGGAAGGAGAGGGAGGCGAAAGGTGTGGCTTATTTGGCTAGTACTCAGCATGGATTTGAGTTGTCAGAAACACCTGACGTACATGGTGTAAGTACGTTAGTATGCGACAACACCTCAGCACCACTTGCCATGTCGGGGTACTGGTGTAAGTACGTTTGTCTGTGACAACACCTCGGGACCACTTGCCATGTCGGGGTACTGGTGTAAGCACGTTAGTATGTGACAACACCTCGGCACTACTTGCCATGTCGGGGTACTGGTGTAAGTACGTTAGTATGTGACAACACCTCAGCACCACTTGCCATGTCGGGGTACTGGTGTAAGTACGTTTGTCTGTGACAACACCTCAGCACCACTTGCCATGTCGGGGTACTGGTGTAAGTACGTTTGTCTGTGACAACACCTCAGCACTACTTGCCTTGTCGGGGTACTGGTGTAATTACGTTTGTCTGTGACAACACCTCAGCACCACTTGCCATGTCGGGGTACTGGTGTAAGTACGTTAGTATGTGACAACACCTCAGCACCACTTGCCATGTCGGGGTACTGGTGTAAGTACGTTAGTATGTGACAACACCTCGGCACCACTTGCCATGTCGGGGTACTGGTGTAAGTACGTTAGTATGTGACAACACCTCAGCACCACTTGCCATGTCGGGGTACTGGTGTAAGTACGTTAGTATGTGACAACACCTCAGCACCACTTGCCATGTCGGGGTACTTGGTGAAATTTTGTACGTTTGTCTGTGACAACACCTCAGTGCCACTTGCCATGTCGGGGTACTGGTGTGAGTACGTTAGTATGTGACAACACCTCAGCACCACTTGCCATGTCGGGGTACTGGTGTAAGTACGTTAGTATGTGACAACACCTCAGCACCACTTGCCATGTCGGGGTACTGGTGTAAGTACGTTAGTATGTGACAACACCTCAGCACCACTTGCCATGTCGGGGTACTGGTGTAAGTACGTTAGTATGTGACAACACCTCAGCACCACTTGCCATGTCGGGGTACTGGTGTAAGTACGTTAGTATGTGACAACACTTCGGCACTACTTGTCCTGTTGTGGTCTTGGTCGCTGATACCTCAAATATCACACCAGTTTTGTGGCATAGGCTTTCCTGCACCGGTCGGATGGCCAATGGTTGAGGCTAGCCATTATTTTGGAAAAGGCCGAGACGGAATTATTTGTCTATGTGTGGGTGCACATTCATCACAATCGAAATGTGGAGAGAGGGGAGCTGCCCCCTCTGCCGTCGGTTCCCACACCCCAGGCAATATCAGTGCTAAGCCCCTGATGGAAGCCTTACTTCATTGTCATTGCAATCATGCTTCAGGCATACTTAGCGAAACGAAACAGAATTCTAGTAATCATTTAGGAATTATGTGATGAAAGGATCGTATATTAAAAAATTACTAAATACCGAAATACTTCTATTTAACGGAACGGCATGTCCTGAGTCAACATATATAAGTTTTTCTTAACGTAACCGCTTCAATGCGCTACCTCTACCATCTCCACGCATCTTCACAGACATCTAGGCATTGTGCGCAGTACCTAGTCATCTGCGGACATCCTGGTTCTGCACGCTATCAGATTTGACTGCGGGGTACAGCGACGAGACTGATTGCATCAGTATCCTGAATTTTGAATACCATTCTCAGAAAGAGCTCGGACGGGCCCGGCCTCTAACGAGGAAGTCGTTGTGCGGGAACGGCCGTCTGCCCTTGTCGCCGCCGCATCCTCATTGTGTCCCATCCTAGTCACCAGCAGCCATTGTTTACGCCGCCGCACCTCGACATCCAAGGCCCCTTTTCTGACGCGCGAGCGCGCCGCACCTGTGCATTTCGACGCAATGTGTGCCTGTGGCGGCTGGGACGTCTCCTGTCCAACTGATGGTCGAGTAGCGACATTTCTGGAACAACTGACGGTCGGGTAGCGACATCTCTGGACCAACTTGTGGTCTGGTAGCTGACGTCTCCGGATCAACTTACGGTCTGGTAGTTGACGTGTCCTGTCCAACTGATGACTGGGTAGCTGACGCATCAGGAAGAACTGATAGTTTGGTAGCGGCATCTCTGGACCAACTGATGACTGGGTAGCTGACGTCTCCGGACCAACTTATGGTAGGATAGCTGACGTCTCCGGACCAACTTATGGTAGGATAGCTGACGTCTCCGGACCAACTGATGACTGGGTAGCTGACGTCTCCGGACCAACTTATGGTAAGGTAGCTGACGTCTCCGGACCAACTTATGGTAAGGTAGCTGACGTCTCCGGACCAACTGATGGTAGGGTAGCTGACGTCTCCGGACCAACTGATGGTAGGGTAGCTGGCGTCTCCGGACTAACTTATGGTAGGGTAGCTGACGTCTCCGGACCAACTTATGGTAGGGTAGCTGACGTCTCCGGACCAACCTATGGTAGGGTAGCTGACGTCTCCGGACTAACTTATGGTAGGGTAGCTGACGTCTCCGGACCAACTTATGGTAGGGTAGCTGACGTCTCCGGACCAACTATTGGGTAGCTGACGTCTCCGGACCAACTTATGGTAGGGTAGCTGACGTCTCCGGACCAACTGATGACTGGGTAGCTGACGTCTCCGGACCAACTTATGGTAGGGTAGCTGACGTCTCCGGACCAACCTATGGTAGGGTAGCTGACGTCTCCGGACTAACTTATGGAAAGGTAGCTGAAGTCTCCGGACTAACTTATGGTAGGGTAGCTGACGTCTCCGGACCAACTTATGGTAGGGTAGCTGACGTCTCCGGACCAACTGATGGTAAGGTAGCTGACGTTTCCGGACCAACCTATGGTAGGATAGCTGACGTCTCCGGATTAACTTATGGTGTGGTAGCTGGCGTATGGGACTGATGTCGCATTTCCGAACCCACGGTAGTAACGAGATAGAGGGAATGGGAATAGTACGGCAGGGATTCCTCGATTAATTTATTTTAGACATGTTTTCTGCGATGTCATTCGTAGCACCGCAAATGAAACATTCCTCATAAAAGTGGCGTTGTGAAATATCTCCTAATATGTAACTAGAACACATATTTGGTGTCGGGAAGCATACGATAAATGTACGGCGTGCAAAAACTGTATGCTATGTGGGCAGTAACGACACCTCCGAGTTTTTTTCTTCTTCTTCACTCCCACCGAGTCGCCGTTTACCTACACATCTACATTCGGCCACGAGTCCATCCTTGTCGCTTCAGCACAAATCTACCCATGACCATCCTTGTCGCCTGCTATGCCTTGTGTTTGTCTGTCTGTCTGTCCGTCTTCTTTGGTTGCATGTGTGCAAGTCCCTCTGCTCGTGCTTGCACGCCTGTCGAATTGATTTTACTGATTGCCAGGGGTGTCATTTTGTATGCTGCGCTAAGGGGCAACTGGCTCTCCAAAGTCACTAGTTTGGTCCCCAAGCCTCGATTTTCCTCAATCAGGCCGAATCTTAGCCTAAGGTATCTTGGACCCACGGAGACACCCTTCGAGGACGCTTGAGTGCACCCCCCCCTCCGCCCCTCGCGCTCAATGGGATTTTTCCCAGCCAATTGCCCCATCCCTGTAAAATAAACCTCAAAGACGCTAATGTCCCCCTTAAATTTCACTAAGTGACACCCATGCTATCTGTCTGTCTGTTCAGATGGCTGTGTCTGTATGTCTGCATGCCTCCTTATCCATCGATGTGTTTTATATGTCAGCACGCATGCTCATATGCCCGTCTGGTCTCGATCTGTTTTTCCGTATGTCTGTCCGAGTGGCTGTCCGTCTATCCATTTGCCGGTCTATCTGTCCGTCTGTCTGTCTGTCTGTCCGTGTGCCGGTCTATTTATCCGTCTGTCTGTCTGTCTATCCGTGTGCCGGTCTATTTATCCGTCTGTCTGTCTGTCTATCCGTGTGCCGGTCTATTTGTCCGTCTGTCTGTCTGTAGGTATGCCTGTTTGCAGAAGAAGAACCTTGGGTTATTTTACGACGCATTCAACTACTAGGCCGCATAGCGTGGCCAACCTCGCACCCCGACTGGTCGTGAGTGCACTCGGCAATCCCACCGGTTGTGCGATTTAAACTCACGAACTTCCGATCACGAGTCCGATACTCTACCGACCCAGGAACTGCGACCTCTCTCCGCCTACACGTGACGGCTGTACTGCCCGGAAGTGCATTGTTCTCCGTTGCCACGCGGTTGTGGCCAGATGAGACCAACGGAGGGCCAGCTGGCCACCGTCCCGCGCTGTCACAAGGCTGCGCGGAAACGCCTTCAGCGTTCGTGTTGCCACAGCAACGGAAGGGCATCTCAGCCAATCAGAACAACTGTAACAAATAAAACCACGGGGGTACCGCACGCACACAGATGCTGCCAGTCTGATCATAACCGGCTCATTCATTATTCCACAGGCCATCCCGGACAGAACCAGGTGCAGTGTGCGGGCCGCTTCCCCGCCTTCGCCGTAAAAACTCGCCGGGGTTTTGGTGGCATTGCAGAATGTGGGAATGTGGAATAAATTGCAGGTGATCAACGTCATAGTCACATGCAAAGCACATGGACAAAGCAGCACGTGGCAGAGAGTCGATAACAGATATCAATCTGCTCTGCTGACTAGACGTTGGTAGGTTGTCAAATTGAGCCCAGCTTTGGCGTGAATTGGCAAGCGATCCCCAAAAGGAAACCAATTGCAATCAAAAGGTGAGGAGTAACTTCCAATTGCATGTCTTTGATGCTGATGCAGGTTGGGGAGGGCAAACATTTTTAGCAAGTTTTTAAGCATCTGTTCATTTGATAACTAATTATAAAATACGCACAATATCGGCTTTAATTCTCTCTGAATAAATCAGACAGGCAGGTTCCTAAAATTTGAGGATGAAACATCTGGTTCTTAGAAATATATGTCAAAGAGCAATGATTATTTTGTGTTTTTCTTGGGACAAGCTTTCAATTATTTTGTTGATTATGCGAAAAAAATGCGATGTCGCACTTCAAGGTCGATAATATGCCAACCGAAGATACAGATACTTAATCTAACACAGATGACACGTGGAAAGGTACACGACCAAGTCCATGTTAGATACATGAATATTTTTAATAAACTACTGAATACCATAATTTTCCAAAAAGGCACCGATGAAAAGGTACTCATTTTCACCTACGCAAACATAATTATTTACTGGCTTTTTGAGACCTAAAAAGTGTAACAAACTCACGTTGAGGAACTTCCCGCCTCCCACACACATACACATGCACATCATCTCGAGTGAATTGCCCTGGATTAGCAATTTTGTCTTTGGGATATCTCGCACTGTAGCTCCCAGATACTCCTATGTATATATATCCTATCTATATATAATATATCCTATATCCTATATATATATATATATATGCTTTCAGGACATTCCGGGTAGTATATCAGTAGCATGACCGGATGTGAAACTTTGAATGCAATCTGGGACGTACATTGCCATCACATATATTCTCGTCTTTCAATGTATTTATTAGCCACACGGGAACACCGAATGAAGTATAGGCTAATTTGACCAAACGATATGACCTGAAGTCAAGCTTAGCATTTTTTCATTTTTTTGCCATCATTTGTCTATGCACTCCATTTCAAGTTTGACCGTAGGACGTATATTTTTTGCGGAAATGTTTCAATGTGCATTTAAAAACCATCTTGAGACAAGGACATGTGCAGACTTTGATTCACTGCAGTTCCGATATCGAGACTGGAACTTATATTGTTCACATAATGTGTGTTCATCATTTGGCGGAAGACATACCACACTTCAAAATCATATCGTGAACGGTTGAGAGTTGAGAGTTATCTCAGAAAACCCTTGGACACGGGAAAAATGACCCCCTACACTGCAAAAGTTAGTGCCGATTTAAGCTCAATGATTTACTTCGGCTAACGTCCACCTAGTGCGAATGGTTAAGATCGTTTAAAGCATTCTTATATGCTGTTTACCTATGTCTACATCCATAGAGCAGCTTCAACGACAGTAAATTCTATGACACTCGGCGTGACGGCGTATAGGCAGGAGTTGTTTCTAGAAAGCTGCGCGTGCGTGCCGCCTAATAAGTAACGACTTCACGTCTGTAATGCGACGCACGGAAGTGCCACACTTTGGGCGAATTCACCGGCACGGAAGCGGCGCTAGCTCGTGACTTTCCAACGTAATTTCCTGCGCCGGTAGCCAATCAGGGATGGCGAGTCATCACGCCCACCAATTAGAGCAGGAGTCGGTGATTAACCAATGGCGACACTGATATCTCGGTGACAACCGATGGTCGCAAATGCCGTTGGGCCTTGGTGCGCAGTGACAGTGTAAACAGAGAGAGGAGGAATGTTTGCCAGCTGTTCACCGTTCTACAGTGCTATTGACGTAGCAACTGTGTATGAAGGCAGCGGAAACGTGGGCTGATTGTTCTGTAATCATGCACATGCACGCACCGCTGAAAACTCACTGTATGACAGGTGTGAAGCTTTGTATGCTTTTGGAAGGGCTGTTGCCCCCTTCCCCAATATTGGCTTTGCCCCGAATGATTTCAACTTTTAACATAGGACCCAATGTGGCATACACCACAATGCATTTGAGTTCGACCATTGCCTTCATGCATTGTGTCCTCCCAATAATTTTGAGAAACCTACGTCTAAGCTGCATGAAGTTGTGAGGCTGATCGAAGAGGACGATGACAGCGCATTCCTCCCTTGCCTTCATCACGTGGATTTTCACCCTGTGATCTGGAGAAAAGTCCCCGGAAGGCACCTTGGCGGAGTCCCTGTTTAGTCTCCAAAGGGATCAAAGTAGTCTCTGACGATGACATTCGGAATCCATCAGAAATTGGATGTTTACATCCTTCGGTATTGGGACTCATGAAGTAGTTGGATTCAAGACATTTCGCAAGACATTTATCTTGCAATTCAATTGTACGCAAAAGATGGCTTCTCATGTTGGGATAGGCACAACTCGGGGAGAATAGATTGAAAACAAAGCTAACACGCAAAATGATCTTACATTTGACATGCAACCTTCTTTAATTTGGGGAAAATGGTGACAAGTAAAGGAAAAAAAAAAACGGGGGGGGGGAATTGGAGAACATTATCACCGGATGCCTAGAGGAATACACCCGCGCCGATGCAAAATTCTTCTCAACAATGATGTCAGGCCCTGACTGCATGTGATAATCTTTTTCATGTCAAATAATTTAAGATGAGGTACATTGCAACACCGAAGATTATGGCATAAACTTCACTGGGACTGGAAAATGAATAGTTTGTTGATTGTTGGGAATCAAGGAAAAGTTGTTAAGTCACAGGTTATTTTGTATACTCCTGGCGATGGCCGACTGCTAAAGCTTTCGTATGACAAATATAAATAGCGGATATTGAAACCTTTTCTTCCTTTTATTCTTAGGCTTCATTCTGGTTCTTTATGAAAAAACGAATACAATTAAGAAATAAAATAACCAAAAGCAAAATAATCGCATTAAATAATTTTTACCACAAGTACGGAATCTTCAATGAACATTATTCCACTTTCTGCCATAATAGTACGAATTTCGTGATTTACCTATTAATTATCCACTCGTGATTCAATAATATATGGGTGCAAAATGACCCAACCTGGTCGATGCGCCCTAAAACTCGAATAACCAACCAACGTCGATTCAAAAACATACGGGAATATATCCGCCAATGCCGCCATCTCACTACAGCACCGCATGCTCCTAGTCAGACATGCGTGCGGTCGTGCTGTTACCAGGGCGTTTGTATGTGCGTTTGTGCCTGTGTATGTGTGTATGGATGTGCGCGGGTGTGTGCTAAGTCCCTCACCCCTATGCTAAGTACCTCATATCTGTGCCAAGTCCCTCATCCCTGTGCCAAGTCTCATACCTGTATTACGTCCCTCATCTATGTTCCAAGTCCCTCATCCCTGTGCAAACGATGCTTAGTTTGCATGCTATGATAATGCCAGACGGCAGAACTCCCGTCCGTCCCATCAACAGGACCGGGGTGCGTAGTTTTCAGCTGGCATCAAGTTGTCGGACTTCAATCACGTTTCATCCTACCTTCATAGCCTTTTTAAGGTAGAACCTGCCTTAAGTTGAGCTTGAATCCAATCAGCTATTGTTACATGGTAGCCGTTCTTAGTTCTTAGTTCTTATTCTCTTTACTTTGGTACCCTGGCCAACACGAATGCTCTTAAGTGACTTCGTGCACCGCTTGACCAAGTCCCAATACCGTTCCTAGTTGTGGTAGTGATTGGGGTTGGCGGCGGTTCAATCAGTGGTATATTCGACTATTGATTTTACTGCGATTGTCAGTTCGAACACCGCAACCGGCGGATTACCGAGTCAGAGGTTGGCAGCCGGCGTTAGAGGTTGGCAGCACTGCATGGCCCAGCAGTCAGCTGAGTCTGTCGCAAAAGAGCGCCTTTTCTTCTTCCTGACTGCCGCACTCCAGAAGCCGCCGGGAGTCAGCGCGTGCCGCATTCCAGTCGGGCTCAGGAAGTGCACGCGCACTTTCTGCCGAAGGTCGAGGCGGACGTAGCTGTAGCGGACCGGGAGCGTCGGCTCGGAGCCGGTTCGGTTACTCCGTCCAGCCACGGCGGCTCCAGCGGTGCGCGTTTTTAGTCGGCCAACGTCCGCGCGCCAGACGACCCGCAAAAAGGTGGTGCCCGCCCCCTATTTGCACGTGCAGCGTCACAACACTTACCCGCGCGTTTGTCGACATCAATCGGCCCGATCATGCTCACGGTGGGCGGGCTGCAACTTTCGGGACCAGTGATTGTACTTTCTTTACCGTCGGCCCAATCCTCTTCGGACCAGTAATTGTCCATCCTTTACCACCGGCCTACTCCTCTTAGGACCAGTAATTGTCCCTCCTTTACAATCGGCCTACTCCTCTTAGGACCAGCGTGGCTGCCTTCGTGCCTTCGGGCGTATTTGCAGGGGGCGGAAGTTGATGCCCAATTTTTCTGAAACCTTTATCATAAACATCCGTGGTATTTCATAGAAAGAACCGACTTGACGAGTGGCATATCCCCACATCTTCCAACCTTGCTGCTACATTAGTTTTGCTTTCCGACTTATTGCGTTCCTGGAAAGTATTTCTTTTCCTCAACCTAAGGTTAACCTACACCCCATAAAACTGATTTCCAGGCTTTCGCAAAAGTTAATTTCAAAGAGTGATCAGTTCCTCCGACATTGGCTGTGCATGCGTGATCACTTTTCACTCATGTTCTTGCAAAAGAAACACGTTCACATACATCCGCTTTCACCAATTTCTTCACGAAAAAGCGCCTTTTCGGCTTCGCCGGGTTCCGCCTCAGCGTTCTCCGAGCTGGCAGCACGCAGGCGCAGTATTATGCGGCCGGAGCGGCTCCAGACGCGGCAAAAACGCCTGACCTCATATGCACTGGACCAACAACGGTGTGTTGCGTCAACCGGGAGTGAGGTGGGCGCGCGCGCCAGCGACCTGTTCCGCATCTGTGCTCGCCGCTCGATTTCGTGGATCTTTGACCCCGGGGTCGGCGCGCACGACGAAAGGATGGGCGGCGTGCGTGCGGCGCTGCTAACTGACAGATCAGGGCTGCCAAATGGTGGCAGTCGGCTTTGTTCTCGGCGCCCTCTCCGGCGCGTAAGGGTGGTTATGCGCCGCACGCGACTGATCGCCTACAAATTGGACTCCCCGATGAGCTCGGGTGTGTTCTTGCACGACTGAGGCTTACTGTAACGGACGATCGCCGCTGACCGAGATTGTGGGTATTTTGGCAGTAAACAGCTACTCGCCAGCGTTCTCGTTTGTTTCGTTTTTACTTTTGCATTTAAGGTAGCACCAAAGTATCCATCAGTGTAAATCCCCGGGGTCTGTGGGACACGGCTGTTCTAGTGTTCGACTTTCCAGTCAGAATAGATAAGGAACTGAAATGTAATCATCTTCTTACATGCTACTGTCCCTACACCTTATCTGTTATATAGTCCAGCCTCGTTTATATTATTCCAGGTGCAAATACGATTCAGTCGTTCGTGTGCAACGTAATATATAATGATTTGAAGGGCTACACCATACTATGTAATGCATTACATTACGTGATGTAGCATGAGTGTGAGCCGTAAGTTTGTATATGTAATATACTGCTCTGTAATATGTACTTACTGTGCAAACAAAAAAGTATTTCGAACAATTATTATGATATTGCAGTGCAGTGGGTAAGAGTTATTGACCGTAACACCGGTTCCATAGCTCCACCTCGCTGGTGGCGGTCGGGTGGGGTCCTCGTCAACCATACTCAGCCTATATCATCGGCGTACATCTAAGCAAATTACGTCTTAGCTCCCGATTATGTGCAGGACAGCTGGGATATCTCCCACCACGAGCGGTCATTATAAAGCAAGGCATTATAGTGACATTAAACTTTGATAACTAAATGTATCGTTAGCGCATGGCATGGTAAAAAAAACTATTAGATGAGGCAACTCCTTGACAGGGAGGAAGTTACGGGAGAAAATGTGGAAGAGAATGAGAAACTATCAATACTACTACTACTAATAATAATAATGATAATTATCAGTGACACAGCCAGTAATTCCCTTGTGAGAGTGGGGAACGATTACAATCTGAAAGAATTATATATATAGTGGGGATATGATTTAAATCTAAAGAAACGAATATATATATATATATATATATATGCAGAGAAAAAGAAAGATAAGAAAGAGGAGTAGGAGAGAGAGAGAGAGAGAGAGAGAGAGAGAGAGAGAGAGAAGAGAGAGGGAGAGAGAGCGAAGGAGAGAGGCACTTCGGGTTGTGCTTGTTAAAAAATATCTGCAGTTACCGTTTCATCTAGTGTATTTTTGTTGCCAAGGCGGGCTGAGCTCCCTCTTGGCCGGCCCCTGATAACGATAAAGACAACCTAAATCTGACGGTACGGTGTCGGGCTGAGTGAGCATTTTCAGCATGTCTGCGCTGCCCGCCAGCATTGCCACGTGCTCCGTCGAATGCGTGCGGCGGTTCGCCCCCCCCCAGTTGGTGATCCCGGTCACGCAGCTGTCGAGCCGTCCGAGCATGCCGGCGGCATGTGGGGCAAGGTCGCCGGCCAAAGCCCAGACCCTCTCCGCTCGCGTTCTGTGCGGCCAAAAACGGCGGCCGTAAGCGGCGGTTTCACCCGTCGGCACGCGCACGGGCCGGAAGCGGGCCGCTCACGCGGGGGCAGCGCTGCTGTGCCGCGGTCAGCCGCGTTAAGGATGCCGGTTGTGTGCCATGGGATGGTGGTTCAGGTATCGGGGCAGTTATGTTGCGGCTCCGCCTGTGAGATAAGGCAAAACTGTTTAGTTCCAGTCCGTAAATGGCACTGTCCCGGTTCATAAATGTTTGGTCAGCTTTGCTACCAACAGCTCATATCGATATGTTATTATGTTGATACCGCAAGCCTATCACTTCAGAGCAAAATATGTTCGATTTTGACAGTGTTAGTGCTTGTTTTCCAGCGTGCTACTTTGCGATGTTCATGACACCCTTGCGCAAGATTTTTGCTGTAAATTTGACCAAAATAGCTCAAGCTGTCTCTAGCATGTTGGCGTTCGAGGATGAGCTGGAAATTCTGCATTCACTACAACATTATCTGCAACATCACGTTTACTAACGCTAGCCATTTCAGATAACTATAAAGATGATAAAAATTGTTCATATATCCATACACATATATAAATATATGTAGATACATAAATACACACATACATGGATATATATATATATATATATATATATATATGTGTGTGTATATAAAGATGCACATACACACGCGAAGTATTCCCTGCCAGATTCACTTGAGCGACAGGGGATGACATCTGTACATGGTGGGTGGGTGTGCATGACAGAGAACAAAGGGTGTCCCGCGCAGCTCCATAAACGAACATCCTGAAAATAAATTGAGCCGTGTTGCTCAGTCCACTGAAAATTCTGCAGCACTGGTGACATGGCTGTTGCGGAATCAGTAAGCCGAAAGCTGAAAACAATCCAGCGAAAACTATCCATAAAAATATATGTAGAGATAAGCCTTTACAGAATATATAGTCAACGCACCTAACACCTTCCACCTGTCTCTGTTTCTCCCGGCCGGCCGACTGGCCTTTCAATCACCTCACCTGCCATCGGCTTTTTTGTGAACGGGTTTCTCCGTTACCTGCGGCGCGCGCATTTAGTCCGAGCCGTGGACGTAGTGAGGCGTAGAGAGAAAGCTGTTCTGTGCGCATCCACCGGAGAGAATATATTGAACCAATGCACCCAGATAAAGATCAGCTTTCACGCCTCAACTGCCTGCCAGCAATGTGCCCAATTGCGCCGAAGCCGTGACTTGGCTTTGAGCTGCCGTAACTTGGCGCCGAGCTGCCGTAACTTGGCTCTAAGCTGCTCTTCAGCCCAGTGATAGACTCGCCGCTATGCGATCAACAACACTGACTGCAGATGTATGGATGACTGTTGGTCTGCTGGTACTCTTTAGAAGTGCCTGCCACTCGTGGCATGGCAGGCACGTGCCGGCTGGTTGGTACGGATCAAGAAGGCTGGTGGTGCTTTCTTACAGGTGTGTGTGTGTGGTATGGGGGAGGGGAGGTAGGAGAATAATGAACCAATGAAAAACTGTATCTAGCTAGGCCATGCTTGTTGATTGCTGCTAGCTGTGGCGTTGGAATGCTCAAACAACGTCTCAGAATATAATATGAATTGTTGGAAATGGCACACTTTTGGCGCACACGGTGAACTGGTCTTGAAAGATCACATATCCCCAGCCAAGTTTTTGTTGAATGGTTCTGACTGACTCCGCATTGGTTTTTGAGGACCGTAAATCCCCAACCTACTCTTTGTTGAAGCGTTCCTGTCGTCCCGCATACATGATGCATTCCCAGACCTTGCAGTAGTCAGGTAAGTCACGCCTGAGCAACTTCTCGTCTCGTTGAGAATGTCGAATTATTGGACAGATTTGAGCTCGGTCGATGCTGCCACTTGGCCACGACTTAACCCAATGACCACCGATGTCCAATAGTTAATTACAAGGCTATTCCGAGCTGTTGTGGGCCGTTGGCAGGCATTCGGCGCGTTGTATGTGGCCAGTGTTAGTCTTCAGCGACAGCCGTCCTCGAAATCGTCGCTCATTGGTCAGGGAACGTGGCGGATAAGCCGCTCAGTATCTGGAGCGTCACCGACCCACCTCCGTATGCCGACCCACCACCGTCCACCGACCCACCACCGTCCACCGACCCACCCCCGTCCACCGACCCACCCCCGTCCACCGACCCACCACCGTCCACCGACCCACCACCGTCCACCGACCCACCCCCGTCCACCGACCCACCTCCGTCCACCGACCCACCTCCGTCCACCGACCCACCTCCGTCCACCGACCCACACCCGTCCACCGACCCACCACCGTCCACCGACCCACACCCGTCCACCGACCCACCACCGTCCACCGACCCACCCCCGTCCACCGACCCACCCCCGTCCACCGACCCACCCCCGTCCACCGACCCACCACCGTCCACCGACCCACCACCGCCCACCGTCCACCGACCCACCACCGTCCACCGACCCACCACCGTCCACCGACCCACCGCCGTCCGCCCGTTGCTCGCGAAGCTGGCCAGAATCTCGTCTCATTGCCGCCACGCTCGTCTCGACTGCGCCGCGTCTCGTCTCGACTGCGCCGCGTCTCGTCTCGTCTGCGCCGCGTCTCGTCTCGCTGCGCCGCGTCTCGTCTCGTCTGCGCCGCGTCTCGTCTCGACTGCGCCGCGTCTCGTCTCGTCTGCGCCGCGTCTCGTCTCGTCTGCGCCGCGTCTCGTCTCGTCTGCGCCGCGTCTCGTCTCGACTGCGCCGCGTCTCGTCTCGTCTGCGCCGCGTCTCGTCTCGGCTGCGCCGCGTCTCGTCTCAGCTCCGCCGCGTCTCGTCTCGACTGCGCCGCGTCTCGTCTTGTCTGCGCCGCGTCTCGTCTCGTCTGCGCCGCGTCTCGTCTCGTCTGCGCCGTGCTCGCCGTGCTCGGCGGATGGCCTTCAGGGTCGTCTGTCGCGCGAGATCCGCTCACCAGGCCTGCAACGCGCCTGCCGGACGAGAAAGCCAGGCGATGGCACCGACACGCACCGCGGCAGAGGCGGAGCCAGAGGAGGGGCACGCACCGCGGCAGAGGCGGAGCCAGAGGAGGGGCACGCACCGCGACAGAGGCGGAGCCAGAGGAGGGGCACGCACCGCGACAGAGGCGGAGCCAGGGCAGGGGAACGTACCGCGACAGAGGCGGAGCGAGGGCAGGGGAACGTACCGCAACAGAGGCGGAGCGAGGGCAGGGGAACGTACCGCAACAGAGGCGGAGCGATGGCGGGGAACGTACCGCGACAGAGGCGGAGCCAGGGCAGGATCATGCACCGCGGCAGAGTCGGAGCCAGCGGAGAAAGTAATTGTGAAAACGAGAGGGTGAACACCAAGCGGCGACACAGAGCAATTTCAAAGCAGGTGATGGAATAGATAAACTACCCCCAAGCCGATATTGAAGAGTAAGCACATGTAGCTCATACTCATACATACCGGCTGTCGCCATTGCAATCGATGATGTCGTGACGTCACAATTAAATGGTGAAATGGTAAATGACGGCTAGTGCATTATACACATAGATATGCACCTACGCATATTACACTGCTGAGCAGAAGCCAGTGGTGCCTGTCTCCGTCTCTTCATTTGTTGTTGAACCATTTCGTCGTACTTACCTGCACTTTAAGATGTGTTTATGATGATTTTTCTCTACTCTGCCCTTCCAGACGATAAGCCTCATTGGATAGCTGGCTTGTACGGTGAAAAGTTTTACGAAAACTGTCGGTGAAACTTCAGAGCCAATTCGTCATGGGTAATAATGGCATTTAAAGTGGCTGAGCGACACACATCAAGCGAAGTATCTGTGGAACACACCTGCTGAAACTGCAATCCACCTAGGGCACACATGGAGATCCGGCAGTCTACCTTACACGTCCATCAACTTAACACGCGCCCTGGAGGTGTAGGGCGAAATCCGCCCACCCCTACGCTTTTTCGTAGATAACTACAGATTTTACCAGCCGATATACGCCATTGTTTGTGTACCTATTTATAAATGACCGCCGCGGTGTTTAAAGGAAGAAAGATGAAAATCGACCTTAAATTTGTCGAGTTAGGGGTCGCTAAAGTCAATTTTTTATCAGCTCCAGACCACAAATATCGGCGCTGGTGCGCTTCCCGTATATTGTCAAAAAGAAAGTGTTCTTGGCAAAACTAGCGACTTGTTTGGTATACATTGTTATGCTATATTGTTTCAAAGTCATGTCAGGTCAACGAGGTCAAGTCTGGTCAAGCTTATGACAGGATAACACACGCCCTGGAGGGGGGATGGCGAACTCCCCACCCCTCCGATTTCTCGTACATAAATCCATATTGTACCGACCGATATACGCCATTTGTTGCGTACCTACTTGGAAATGATCGGCGCATTGCTTCAAGAAAGAAAAATTAAAATTGGCCGAGAACTTTTCAAGTTAGGGGCCGTTAAAGTAAAAACAATTCGCAGCGCCAGACCACAAATATCGGCGTTGATTCGCTTCCCGTATATTGGCAAGAGGGAACTGTTCATGACAACACTAGCGACTTGTTTGATGCATTTTGTTATGCTATGCAATTTAAAAGTCATGTTAAGTCGCCGAGGTCAAGTCAGGTCAAGTTCATGACAGGCTAATAGAACCAAACTTGGTCAACAGGAATATTGTCAAAAATGCAAATGACTGTCATGCGATTGACGTCACTTTACATGTTACTCCCTTCACATCTATCAATCTACTGTTTGTCATTGTGTGTCTAAGCGTTTCAATATTTTATTCATATATTTTACTCCTTTCTTTGCAAAGCCGATTGTGCTGAGCCGCCCAACGGAGCAGTCGGGTGGGCAGCCCGGTTCCGGTAACTGGAGCAGGTAATGACCTGCTAAAGTGCTCCTATATAGGTGACCTGAGTTCAAATGGCGGATCTGGCATCTGTATTGCATCATTAGGAATGTCCAAAACATCATTAATGCCAATTTTGGAGCAATTAAACACAATAACAGCGATCCATAACATTGACAAGCCAATCCACGAAACCCAGAAAATTGTGTTATTTTGACCTCATTTGACCTTGACGATATTGACCTAAGGTCATGAAATTTCCACACAATAGAGCTCCCTATCGTGCCCATCAACCCTGCGAATTTCGTTTCTCTAGCCTCAGTAGGAGCCGAGATCTTAGGGGGACGGAATCCGCCCCCTCCAGTGGGCGTAATTTTCCGAGGCCCTCCAGGGCGCATGTTAAACTATATGCTTTTGGAAATTGTCAACCAACGCCAGCTATCCAAAACACACGCCGTGCAGTTTGTAACTCAAATCGCTATCAACTCTCGTGGGCGGGTCGAGCCAACACCGATAAACAGGCGCTGCTGGTCTGCTTGTGGCGCGGGCAGTGCTCGGGGAACACCCCGCTGTTCCGGGCACCCTGTCGAGGACAGCCCACCACCCCTGGCCGCATCCCAGAGAGCGTGCTATGACGGGACAGATGCAGGGCACGCCTCCGTGGCGGCCGAGATTCAGCTGGAATGTAATCGCCGAACTGTAGAGACTCGGCCTCCAGAGTCGGGTGGATGTGCCAGAGATGCGCTGACGCCTGACGACGCCTTACAACGCCTGACGACGCCTTACAACGCCTTGTGACGCCTGACAACGCCTGACGACGCCTTGCCATGCCTGACAACGCCTGACAACGTCTAGCAACTCCTTACAACGCCTTACAACGCCTTACAACGCCTTGCAACGCCTGACAACATTTGAAAACGCCTGACAATGTTTGAAAACCTCTGACAACGCCTAGCAACGCCTATCAACGCCTGAGAACGCCTGACATCGCTGGCGTTGGCGACATTTCGTCGTTACCCATGAAGCAACGTTACTCTTCTCGAGCAAATGTGAGTGGTGAATTTCTCAGATAATTGTGGTGCTCGACGAATAAGCGACTCCACGGATTTTGGGTCGGGGCGATAGGGTTTTACATCGATTTTTATCTTGCAAGGTCATATAGGAGTACAGTGTAATTTCCTAAATCCGAACACTTTCCACTTACAAAAAGGCGACATTTTGTTGCTGACAGCATTCACTCGCGTGGCGAAACTATCCTCCTAAATGTTTCCAGACAAATCTGAACATCTCTTGATCATTGCACCGGAAGAGCTGCCTGTCTCGCCAGTAGCCGTGTCAATCACAGGTCCGATCCCGCACCAACACCAGCCCGGTGAACTGCGTGTCGTTACACCAGCCCACCTGAGCCCACCTGAGTCCCAGCCCACCTAACCTAACCTAACAACATCCGCCACCTTCGGCGACGATGGTGTGTGAAGCCGGGCGGTGACTCTCGTTCAACCCCTTCGCAGCCGAGGCCAGTCACCTCGGGGAGGTCCCCCCCCCCCCGTGGACACCGCATCATCAGAAGGGTACCCGACAGCGCGCCGGCAGTGACAGTGTCAAGCAAGCAATGCCGCAATGAGGGCTTTGTGCTAATGAGAGACCATTGGGGGCTGAACGAGAGGTAGAGGGACGCCGCATCCCCGACATAGGTGGCGCTGCTCAACCACATTGACGACGGCCGGTCGATTGCAGAGGTTGTGACCACAGTTATAGTTCGGCAGTACATGGCGCAAGACACAATTTTCATTTAATGAAGTGCTCGTAACACTCGCCGTGACCCTCGTAACACTCGTAACGATCGTAGCACTCTTCTTAATGTTGGCAAGACTTCTCCCTTTCCTACAGTAGTGGCAACGCTTACTTATTCAGTCTATCATTCACATTCTTTACTAACTCACCGCAAACGTGGGATGATTTTTCCAACAAAATTTGCGAAAACGCACACCAGGAAAGGGTCCATATTTCCCTTCAACAGTGACAAATCCCAGAAACAATAACAGAATTATCCACATCGACACAAGCTTCCACCAATACATTATTTGCTGAATGTGTTCTGCATTAGCTATTCCTTATCCTGGCTCCCTCCACTGCAGTCTACATTGATTCTACATTATCCAGGCTACAGTTCAAAGTGACAATAACATCGTCGCTAACCTAAACATGAAATAAATCTGAGCAGTGACATTCAACTTTCATTTTTTATGGGTTACTACACTGCACAGTGCTTGTCTATACCCTGCTATGCTATTGACCTGTACTGTGCCCTAAGGTGTTGCAGTGCTTTACACTGGATCTATTCGTATTGATGCATACCACACTGGCTGACTGCTGGTGATCTGCCACTGGCAGCCGGCGGTCATCTCCACTCTCCAGGTCACATCGCCATGCAACATCTCCACTCTCCAGGTCACATCGCCATGCAACATCTCCACCCTCCAGATCACATCGTCTGCCTCATCTCCACTCTCCAGGTCACATCGCCATGCGGCACTCTCCAGTCACATGACATCTCCACCCTCCAGGTCACATCCCATGCACATCTCCACCTCCAGATCACATCGTCATGCCATCTCCACTCTCCAGGTCACATCGCATGCCATCTCCACCCTCCAGTTCACATCGTCATGCCACATCTCCACTCTCCAGGTCACATCGCCATGCCTCATCTCCACTCTCCAGGTCACCTCGCCATGCAACATCTCCACTCTCCAGGTCACATCGCCATGCCTCATCTACACTCTCCAGGTCACATCGTCACGCGGCATCTCCACTCTCCAGGTCACATCGTGATGCCACATCGACAGCCCCGCTACGGACCTTGGGCGCGGCCGACCGGGGCTTTTTGTGGCGACTGTTTGCATTTAAGTCAATAAGTTGGTGTTATGTTAAATATATATATATATATATATATATATATATATATATATATATATATATATATATATCAATTAATTAGTTAATTCAAAACAGGCACGGGGAACAACAAGGATGCCCCTCGTCCCCCGTCACGTCGTTCCTGCTTTGCACTTATTAACTCTCTATTGACACAGCATGTGTCAGAGCAGCCCTGGCTCGATAAGCATTGCAGTGCGACACTAGGAATGGTGCATTCACAGCACTACCCTTCGCTGAGTGTCGTCACTGTTTGTTGCGAGATGACGGTAGACGGCGTTGATCGTGATGCCAAACCTGGCCGGTGACGGTTCGCTTCGGTCCATGCGCCCGATTCTTGTGGCGGCTGTCCATAAACTCAGACGTGTCCCTAGATGCTTGTGTCTGCAAGCGGTGTTTCTCTGGGCCTACTCTCATCTTTCCGTGGCTCCCAAGGAACTCGTAGAAGTTGGGCTTTAAACAAAGACCGGTAAAATAGTACGCGCAATGAAAAAAGAAGTGTTTGGCGCGGTATCTGTATATAATAAAGTTCAAAAATAATATGTATACTTATAATACAGTCCAAAATGTTTATTTAGATGTAGCCCTCGAACCGTAGGAACAATGCCTTCTATATGAACCAAGAATTTTTTCATTTTAGACCAGAGTGTTCAAGTTTTTATTTTAGCTACTTTTAATGTACAGAATAATCTGGTTTTACCGGCCCCGAGAGTTTTTAATGTGTTCCATCCAACTTTCGACCTCCTCATCGGTTAGTAATCTTATTCGCCGCATTGGCATTGCGCTCGGGATTGTCGACCCGCGGTAAAGTAACATCTTGGCCTTAGGACGAATACGATATCAAAGGCACAAAAGGATGCTTTGTGTCTCATCTGCTACTTCGATTATTGTCAGTTGTAATTTCATATTTGCATTGCGAAGATGATCCTGGTATTCGTTGACGCATGAAGATGGATTCATATGACGAAGGACGTTGTTTACGTGCAAAAATGAAACTAGTGCGCCATGATTGAGCTCACTGAAAAACAAATGACCCTGTCCTCGTGCGTCCACTATAAAAACAGGCAGAAAAAAGTATCAGAAGACCCATAGACTCTTTGCGAGATGCCGCTTGAATACTCTACCAGTCTTTGCTGTTTTCAATGAGTCCATTGCAATGCAAAATATGTATGTGGCTTGCCACATACATATTTTGAATTATAAAACTATGTGCAAGATTGTCATGTGTCATCGCCGATTTGCAATGCAATTCTTAAACGAAAGCTAGGTGACTCCTCACGAGGGGCTACTTGGCTGGTTTTCAAGTAATTAAATGTGTATTACCGCGTTCGATTTCCCTGGTTTAAAACCGAGAACTTGATGTCAAAGCCTCACTCACTCCGTCACTCACTGAACACAAGCTGTCCAAACCCGAGTAAGTAGCCCAACGCGTTCGGTCCACATCCAAAGCCACGAGAGAACGGTCCAGGTTCAGGTCCTGACAGCAGGCAGTGCCGACAGGTCAGTAGGGCAAGTCAGAGGGGCGGGTCAGAAGGGCGGTCAGAAGGGCGGTCAGAAGGGCGGGTCAGAGGGGCGGTCAGAAGGGCGGGTTAGAGGGGCGGTCAGAAGGGCGGTCAGAGGGGCGGTCAGAAGGGCGGGTCAGAGGGACGGGCAGAAGGGCGGGTCAGAGGGGCGGTCAGAGGGCGGTCAGAAGGGCGGTCAAGAGGGGCGGGTCAGAGGGGGCGGTCAGCAGGTCGGGTCAGAGGGGCGGTCAGAAGGGCAGGGCGGGTCAGAGGGCGGTCAGAGGGCGGGTCAGGGGCGGTCAGAGGGGCGGTCAGAAGGGCGGGTCAGAGGGGCGGTCAGAAGGGCGGGTCAGAGGGGCGGTCAGAGGGGGGCAAGGGGTCAGAGGGGCGGTCAGAAGGGCGGGTCAGAGGGGCGGTCAGAAGGGCGGGTCAGAGGGGCGGTCAGAAGGGCGGGTCAGAAGGTCGGGTCAGAGGGGCGGTCAGCAGGTCGGGTTAGAGGGGCGGTCAGAAGGGCGGTCAGAAGGTCGGGTCATAAGGGCGGGCCAGAGGGGCGGTCAGAAGGGCGGGTCAGAGGGGCGGTCAGCAGGTCGGGTCAGAGGGGCGGTCAGCAGGTCGGGTCAGAGGGGCGGTCAGAAGGTCGGGTCAGAGGGAAGGCCAGCAGGTCGGGTCAGGGGGCGGTCAGAAGGTCGGGTCAGAGGGGCGGTCAGCAGGTCGGGTCAGGGGGCGGTCAGAAGGTCGGGTCAGAGGGAAGGCCAGCAGGTCGGGTCAGGGGGCGGTCAGAAGGTCGGGTCAGAGTGGCGGTCAGAAGGGCGGGTCAGAGGGCGGTCAGAAGGGCGGGTCAGAGGGGCGGTCAGCAGGGCGGGTCAGAGGGGCGGTCAGCAGGTCGGGTCAAAAGGGCGGGTCAGAGGGGCGGTCAGAGGGGCGGTCAGAAGGGCGGGTCAGAGGCCGGTCACGGGACTGTGGCAGAGAGTGCCCGCGGGCAGCCGGGCGGCATCACTTTCAGCCGCCGAGCCGAGTGTAGGTGACAGGAGTGACAATTTGTGGGCTGGACCGGTTTCACTTTCTGCCGGCGTGGGAGGAGCGCCGCCGTGTCAGACACTGTACCCGGCAGACGGTCACTGACCGCAGTGCGCGCTCCTCTTACATCGGCGGTAGCCGGCCACCACGAAGGGGTGGTAGGAGATGCAGAGGAGAGGGAGAGGTGCAGGGAGAAGAATGGAGTAATGCTGAGGGGATGTGGCAGGGACATAATCGGAGAAGAACTGATATAGTGCTCTTCGGCATACTCATGTGGGATGATATGTGCTGGACGTATTTCCAGATACGTTTAGACCCACTGCTTTTCTTTTTTTGCGAAATACCAGGTATTCGCAATATATCAGATATCTCCAGGACATTTTCAACACTTGATCAGCCATATGCCTTTTACCACGTAAAGAGCATGGCCTATCATGATAGGCCAAACCTACAAGGTCATGATTCACCAAGCCTGAGATACCTTTCATTACAGTGCATGACTGCAGTGAAAACAGAAGTGTTTCCCTCGGATTCAAAATTTTCAAATATAGGTAGCATGGCTTTCTATAAGTGACTGCAAAGAACATTTACCAAATTTTAAACAACTGTCTGTAAAAATGTCTGAGTTATTCTAAGAAATGCACCGTCGTGCATGCCACTCAGAGGCGGCGTAGCACGAAGCCGTTGAGCCGCGGCGGGGAGGGGGAGGGAAGGGAGGGGCATACCGGCCACCAGCCAACCACTTCTATTCGCACTTAAGCACACCGTGTTATGCTCCCTCAGACGGCCCGCCGCGGAGCTATCTATACAACACCAGTTGCACTTGAAATTGCAAGTATCTCTGGAACTAAAACTCTCATATCACGTTCGGTTTGTCGACCATGGGTAACGAAAATTGCAATATAGACGTCACCGTATTTGGCCAAAAAAGGAGCATTGTGCGAATTGACAATTAATGGGAATAGTGAACCAGCCATCTCCCAGACATTTTCTGCGTCAGAGCCTGTTCTTGCAGCGAGATAATCGACCTCATAGTAGCGTCCGGGGACAGTTGTCTGGCCTCTCAAACTGCACAGACAATGAGACAGCCATTGAGACATCGCTCACCTTTGTCACCCAGCCCTGGCGGAATCCGCACCATTGTTGGCACAATACTGGCGGAAAATTGACCATGAGACCCCACATTTAATGGCGGGTGTGGTGCCATCGGCATGTCACATTGTCGGCGTGCCTGGTCAGCGGAGACGACCGCAGGCACGTGATCCCCACGGTCAGTCGTGCCTGAGTGAGGTCACCGAGACATCAGCGCTTGCTGGCGCGTCTTTCACCGCTGGTGGTGACGCTCAAGACCAGGTGAGCTGCTTGGTCTTGCCGAGCGGTTTGGGCAGCGGCGATGTGCCGTAACACGGAAGTTTGATCCGCGGTTACGTCAATCCCGGGACAGTGGGCTTTATTCGACAGGAGATGGGTTACCCAAGACTTGGTGCCGCACGCGTCTAAAGGTTGATAGAAGCTCGTCCATCGCTCGTGTGTCTGTCCAAGACTTGGTACCGCACGCGTCTAAAGGTGGATGGAAGCCCGTCCATCGCTCGTGTGTCTGTCCAAGACTTGGTACCGCACGCGTCTAAAGGTTGATAGAAGCTCGTCCGTCGCTCGTGTGTCTGTCCAAGACTTGGTACCGCACGCGTCTAAAGGTAGATGGAAGCCCGTCCATCGCTCGTGTGTCTGTCCAAGACTTGGTACCGCACGCGTCTAAAGGTAGATGGAAGCCCGTCCATCGCTCGTGTGTCTGTCCAAGACTTGGTACCGCACGCGTCTAAAGGTGGATGGAAGCCCGTCCATCGCTCGTGTGTCTGTCCAAGACTTGGTACCGCACGCGTCTAAAGGTGGATGGAAGCCCGTTCATCGCTCGTGTGTCTGTCCGAGACTTGGTACCGCACGCGTCTAAAGGTAGATGGAAGTCCGTCCATCGCTCGTGTGTCTGTCCGAGACTTGGTACCGCACGCGTCCGAAGATAGGTGGCAGCCCCTCCGTCGCTAGTGTGTCTGTCCAAGACTTGGTACCGCATGCGTCTAAAGGTGGATGGAAGCCCCTCCATCGCTCGTGTGTCTGTCCAAGACTTGGTACCGCACGCGTCTAAAGGTAGATGGAAGCCCGTCCATCGCTCGTGTGTCTGTCCAAGACTTGGTACCGCACGCGTCTAAAGGTAGATGGAAGCCCGTCCATCGCTCGTGTGTCTGTCCAAGACTTGGTACCGCACGCGTCTAAAGGTAGATGGAAGCCCGTCCATCGCTCGTGTGTCTGTCCAAGACTTGGTACCGCACGCGTCTAAAGGTAGATGGAAGCCCGTCCGTCGCTCGTGTGTCTGTCCAAGACTTGGTACCGCACGCGTCTAAAGGTGGATGGAAGCCCGTCCATCGCTCGTGTGTCTGTCCAAGACTTGGTACCGCACGCGTCTAAAGGTAGATGGAAGCCCGTCCATCGCTCGTGTGTCTGTCCAAGACTTGGTACCGCACGCGTCTAAAGGTGGATGGAAGCCCCTCCGTCGCTCGTGTGTCTGTCCAAGACTTGGTACCGCACGCGTCTAAAGGTGGATGGAAGCCCGTACGTTGCTCGTGTGTCTGTCCGATATTTGGTACCGCACGCGTCTAAAGATAGATGGAAGCCCGTACGTTGCTCGTGTGTCTGTCCGATATTTGGTACCGCACGCGTCTAAAGATAGATGGAAGCCCGTCCATCGCTCGTGTGTCTGTCCAAGACTTGGTACCGCACGCGTCTAAAGGTAGATGGAAGCCCGTCCATCGCTCGTGTGTCTGTCCCAATGACGTGACACAACGCGATATGATACTCGCGTCGTGACCTGATGCTATATGAACACGACATCGCGCGTGGGGGAAATTATCAGCCACAAAACCGGATCGGAGAGATACAATTTTATTGGGACTTCAGTTCAGGACGCTTTGGTTTGGAAGACCCTTCGTGGGTGTACTTTTATGTCTCTATGTGGGTGTACATGCACCCACAAAGCAAACGCATGCGCCCACAAAATATTGAAGGGAACTGCGGACCGGACCACTTTCGAGCCGTTCGACAGCGTAGTTACGGCTTCATCCAATCTCACTCCCTGAACAGCCCAATACCATGGCCAGACCTGCAATGTATGCTGTACACTCAGCAGGACATAGGACAAACTGCACCATTAACACCCACCCCTTCCTCAATTCCAACAAAGGCGTTTACCATTACTGGGAAATGATTTTGGTTTTCTCCGAACCAATCAACTACGCAGACTATCTCGAGAAAACAGTGTACGGTGACATCTCGGGATGCTCTTCATTCGCCACGCACACCCAACAGCCAGGTTGATATGGGAAGGGCACATTTCGCCTGTGGCTCTCCCGCCCCACTCCGCCCCCACCGCGACCTGGTTCGCTGCACACAACCGGCGTTTCGTCAGTCCAAAGAGCCCTGGCGACACTGTGCAAATGGGCCGACTGGTCTGCACTGCATCCTGATGACCCAGGGCCAGGCTCACTTTGTACCCGCGCCAAGCCGTCAACAGCACACTTCATCTCAGCCTGCCATGTCATTGTTACACCTTTGCAAGACGATTGGCCATCGGCGGACGTGACGTGAGACGTGACGTGAGACGTGACGTGAGACGTGACGTGAGACGTGACGTGAGACGTGACGTGAGACGTGACGTGAACGTGACGTGAGACGTGACGTGGACGTGACGTGGACGTGACGTGACGTGACGTGAGACGTGACGTGAGACGTGACGTGAACGTGACGTGGACGTGACGTGAGACGTGACGTAGACGTGACGTGAGACGTGACGTGAGACGTGACGTGAGACGTGACGTGAGACGTGACGTGAGACGTGACGTGAGACGTGACGTGAGACGTGACGTGAGACGTGACGTGAGCGTGACGTGAGACGTGACGTGAGACGTGACGTGAGACGTGACGTGAGACGTGACGTGAGACGTGACGTGAGACGTGACGTGAGACGTGACGTGAGACGTGACGTGAGACGTGACGTGAGACGTGACGTGAGACGTGACGTGAGACGTGACGTGAGACGTGACGTGACGTGACGTGACGTGACGTGACGTGACGTGAGCGTGACGTGAGACGTGACGTGAGACGTGACGTGAGACGTGACGTGAGACGTGACGTGAGACGTGACGTGAAGACGTGACGTGAGACGTGACGTGAGACGTGACGTGAGACGTGACGTGAGACGTGACGTGAGACGTGACGTGAGACGTGACGTGAGACGTGACGTGAGACGTGACGTGAGACGTGACGTGAGACGTGACGTGAGACGTGACGTGAGACGTGACGTGAGACGTGACGTGAGACGTGACGTGGCGTGACGTGAGACGTGACGTGAGCGTGACGTGGACGTGACGTGAGACGTGACGTGACGTGACGTGACGTGACGTGAGACGTGACGTGAGACGTGACGTGAGACGTGACGTGAGACGTGACGTGAGACGTGACGTGAGACGTGACGTGAGACGTGACGTGAGACGTGACGTGAGACGTGACGTGAGACGTGACGTGAACGTGACGTGAACGTGACGTAGACGTGACGTGAGACGTGACGTGAGACGTGACGTGAGACGTGACGTGAGACGTGACGTGGGTGACGTGGACGTGACGTAGGTGACGTGAGACGTGACGTGAGTGTGAGTGTGAGACATGTCTCACGTCACCAACTCAGTTTACAAGTCAGCGAGACCAACTCAGTTTACACAGTGCCACCCGAGTCTCGGGCCTAGCTGCATTGCTTTCTTTTCCTTTGTGAAGCTCCTGTTGTGGTGTTTATACAGTTGCACTTTAGAAACTGCTGTGCGCCGCCAGAGAAGGGTGACTTAATAAAAATAGCAACGAAACGGGCCCGTGAGTGTGATTCAAACTTGTGTATCCCTTGGCATAGGTGTACTCCGATTTTCTTTCCGGGAATGACTGTGTTGAAAGCAAGCACGCTGCAGCCTTTAGAGACCGGCGATTATCAGGAGTCGCCTCGAGCCAGGAGTCAGGAGTCGAGCTGGAGTCAGGAGTCAGGAGTCGAGCTGGAGCCAGGAGTCAGGAGTCGAGCTGGAGTCAGGAGTCAAGAGACGGGCTGGAGTCAGGAGTCAGGAGTCGAGCTGGAGTCAGGAGTCGAGCTGGAGTCAGCAGTCAAGAGACGGGCTCGGCTTTCCCCCTCCGAGACGTGATGAAGCAAAGTACTAGCGGATCTTAGCCTAAGCTTATGCAAATACACGATGGTAAACACGGGCAGTAATTTTGTGAAATTTATTAGGAAGGGGAGGGGAAGTTTCCTCGAAGCTCATTTTTATCTTATGTAGGCCCACAGGCCCAATGGTTAAGCGTCGGTCTGATTTGGGTAAAGGGGAGGGAGCAAATGACTACTCGATGGGACCAGTGGTCTCCACTAGCATATACAAAGTGACTCCAATCGTGTTAACGTGATCACTTCATACTTTAATGTCAAGCGTGTAAATAGATACTGTGCTGCCATACGACTGGATATACAAGAGTAAGGGGTTAGACTTTGGTCAGCTGATTACGTTTGTTAAATTCTTAGCTACAAATGACATTGCACAGCCTATTTGACACACGACTTCTCTCGCCAATTCATCTTTGATATTTTCATTGATTAATTCGTAGTTGCCTTAAAAACAACCGATAATTCGTTAGTTGAGATTGAGCGCGAAGCGTGCGTACGCAGAATGAATCATTGATTTCTCTGTGTGACCCGTGAGATACACGTGACCTCTGTGGCCCGCATGACCCGTGTGACACGTGACCGGCCGTTCGCAGGAGGCCCGTCGGATCCGTACAGCGCCTCAGCACTATGGACGGCCGCCCACCTGGCCACCTACAAGGGCAGGAACAGCTCGGCGGTGGCCCTTATCGCCGAGGAGGCCACACGCCACCTGGTGGTCAGGTGAGTGGCAGGTCACCCGTGTTGGCCACCCGCCGGCACTTCTTCCGATCGTGAGAGAGAACGGGCGTGGATACGGCTTGTTTCGGTTTTGCGCACACTTAAATAGGCAAAGCGCTCTGACCGGCTGAGCCGCTCCGGTAGCTCAGCTGGTTAGAGCGCTGGCCTGCACTGGTCTCCCCTGTCTTGGCGACACGGGGTTCGAGTCGCTTCGCGCGCTCGCATTTAGACCCCGGTAGGGAGTGTCGGCTGGCAGCTGGCCCATGTGTCTGGATCCGTCCCTGCCTGTGCTCCTACTCTGCTGGGACATGGAGACCAATCTTGCCATGTGCGTGCGCCCGCCGTCCAGTTGAGCACTGTAGCTGTGTTCCGCACAGAGCCCCGAAGCCAGTAGACGAGCCGGCCGGGCGGCAGTAACCGTCGAGTCATTCACCCGATTACTTCACTGGTCGCTGAACTTTCCCCCGCCCCCGCCCCCTAATCCGTCCAGCGATCATGAGACGAGCCGCCAGTTTCTCACTGTGTTGTCAACAATGCGATCAAGGTTACCGGGAGTTCAGAGACCGCGCGGACGGTAGACTGGTCTCCACCTCTCCCGGAGCCGGTGGAAAGGTCTGGCACACTCAAGTGAACTGACCCCTTGCATTTTTAATTCGAAGGCGTCCCTCCGAGTAAAATGATCCTCCAGGGACACCCAAGTGCATCCATTCAATTGTTATCAATCGATGGCGCCTCTTCAGACCAGCTCACGCTCCTCCCCTGACATTGGTCCGCTCCACTTTTCCTTTCGTTCCTGCACTACTGCCGGCGGCCCGCAACGTTGTGGATATTTCCCAGCCGACTTGACGTGCTCACTTGCCAGTACTTATATGATGTGGGCGAAGGGGGTGGTAACTGGCCAGGTTCTCCGGCTGAGCCAGCCCAGCCTCCCCAGCAGATCGAAACGTGGTCAAACTTTTGCGGCCGGAAATTACCTTTGCCGAGTAGTTTATGATTTTTATATATAATGCAAACTGGTTGCAAAGCGCAACCATTTGCATTGTAATCCTTCCACTCCTTCAAAAGCGTGTATTCAAATGCATGAGCAACTTGTGATTGGTACACAACCACACTGGAACACTATGGCCAATTTTCAACCACAAACCTGCGCTATGAATTGGCTGGATACATTCAAATGCAGGTGCATTGGAGTCAATGACGCGGACACAGCGCTACTTACAGGCTAGCATGCATTGACATTGACATTTGTAGGTCCATTGTTCCCATGGCGGTACAATCATGCGGCTCGTCAGGTACCAGTACCCACATTCATTGGATTGTGAGAGGTGCAACATGTACTCTGGTTTGATCATACTCATACTCTGATGTCAGATTAGACCATGTACTTGCATTATATGCGACACGTATATATATAACATACCTTACACAAGACCCCCCCCCCCTAAAAAAAAAAAAAAAAGCCAAAAAGGCCCAGAATTAGTTGGCCACGTGGAACTGTAAGCATTTGATAAAAAACAAAGTCACTGTAAAGTATTCTCAAATGTGATATGAACCGGTGAAGTTTTTGCTTCTGCTTTCATTTCTGCCTCAATTCCGCATCCCGTAAAAGTTGCATCAGTACGTAAGTTCGAAGTGAAATACCGTGTGCTGAATGATTTTCGTTTGCTTTCCGTGCTCCGCCACTAAGCGGTGTATGTTCCGGATCCATTGTCGACTTGTGCAATTTCCACCGGGCGCCGCCGCGATATCGCTGTTAACCAGCCAATCGGAGACGTTTGCCGTCGTGACGTCACGGCTGGGTCGGCGACCGCAGCCGACCTTCGTAGGTCGCGGCTGTCGAGGTCGCCGACACTGGGCCGCGGCGGAGCGCGTCGGCAACTTTCACTCATCCCGGCGAGAGGCTTGCGGATACTAATGCCTGTTGTTGACATTTGACTCGGCACAAACAGCGGGATTTACGGCGGTCGGCTGGCTGACGATCCATTGTGGTGGTGCGGCGCGGCGCGCGCGCCCCGCCATGGGCCGTGGGGTGACGCAAACTGGCCGACACGCTGCTGCCGGCCAACGGCAAATGCGGGATAATCTCCGTTGAATTGCGACACGCTGTCGGAATTTTTGGCCGGGCGTAAAAAAAGATAATCGCTTTAATAGTACATCATTGCCTGCTATTTGAGCATCAGAATACAAGTTGTAGCTGTGGTATTGGGGAATTGTAAGCATCCTACTCGTAGCTGTGGCATAAGGGATTAGTTGCGGTGTGGTAGAGCGAAAGTGCAAGTGTGGTACAATTACGCACGGCTTTCAGTTTTATTAATTATTTTTGTGCTCATGTTGATGGCAGCTCTTCTTTGGGATGTGCGCTCAGCTTCCCTGAATGCTGAGACTCAGAGCATAAATTAACATGAATTAGACGACCTTTTTCCCCATGATCCCGAAAACTAAAGTTGACAAGCTCTTGCCACCCATCAAGCAAATGCTAAACTCAGGCTGAAATGGGTATTTGGTTTTGCTCATCCTTCCAGTCTATCCAGAGATTTGGCCAGAAACAAAAACAAGAGTCGAGATGCAGCACGATGCCGGTACGGTTCATGCTGTATAAACGAGTGTCAATTTTTGTGATTATATCAACATATGCATATTCAACATATCCAATAAATTCAACGTAGGTATACAGATGCAACAGTTCATGTTCGATGACTGATGTGTAATGTCGCAATTCAAACATTGAGAAAAGGTCGGCGGGGCATGAATATCTAATGTGCCTGTGAAAATGGTATTGTATAATGAAGAGCTTTGCAAAATATCAGCACGTGCTCGTTTCGTGTATCCTTAAAATCCCTCCTGTATTTGCAAGTAAATATGGTAGGAAGTTGAGTACATTCTCCGACATCAAACAAAATGTTACCATTCGACATAAGCGTTGAGAGAAGAAGCCGGTTGTTCGCGTGTCTAGATTCTGTCGAGTCATCCCCACGACACATGACCCGAGTATTATGAACTCTGACACGTTGGAACTCTAACGCGTTGGGAACTCTGACACGCTTGCAACTCTGACATACATGGAACCCTGTGGCATATTTAGAACTCTGATATACTTGGAACTCTGACATGCTTTTATTAGCTTCTCGGTCCGTCAACCATTAGTGAAAGAAGAATTGATGAAAATGTCAATCTCAACATTTAGAGAGTTCAGAATATTTAAATGTTGATTTTATTAAGGGCAAACATATTCGGGTCATGGCCGATTTCGCCTTCGATTTCTGATTCCATTAAACAAATGATTTCCCCAGAACCAAAAGCATGTTAATCGTGATAGCATAGATCCCCTAGTGACGTCACTTTTGGGGGATAAAATGTTGGGGGTAGTTTCTGACCCTACTCGTCGAGCACTTTCCAATGACATCACTTTCATTTTCTTGCAAAGCTTGCTTTGAGAGTCGAGGGGGTATAAATGGACCCTCCCCCGGAAACAGGTTGTGAGGATCTGACCAGAAAGACGGCGCGGGTGCTACAATTTCGAAAACCTCGGACGCACTCGTCCCCAGCAGGTCATCGCATGCCATGCGCGAACATACGGAATCAGGGGGATGTCAAGGACTGGGTGCTACAGCTGATACCCCATGCAACGGAGGCTGCATGCCTTTGGCTTCGAGTATGCATACACGTCTATGATGTTCCTGAAACATGGTATACGTCCTTACTTGTCTGAATGAATTATGAATAGTGGTTCCAGCATTTTGCGCGCTGTCTTCGTCTTTAGCTTCTTCCTCAAGGCAGGTACCACTTTAAGCTGACTTCGCATTACATTTCGACGTGGCAGGGAAGGAAACCTGATCTGCTGTTAACACGCGCCCTGGAGGGGGGTGGGAGAAATCCGCCCACCCCTCAGGTTTTTGTAGATAACTCCCGATTTTACCGGCCGATTTACGCCATTGTTTGTGCACCTGCTTAGAAATGACCGGTACGTTGTTTAAAGTAAGAAAAACGAAAATCGACCTGATTTTTTTCGAGTTGGAGGTCGGTAAAGTCAAAAAAATTATCAGCGCCAGACCACAAATATCGGCGCTGATGCGCTTCCCGTATATTGACAAAAAGGAAGTGTTCTTGGCAACACTAGCGACTTGTTTGATGTATATTGTTATGCTACATTGTTTCAAAGTCATGTCAGGTCACCGAGGTCAAGTCAGGTCAAGTTAATGACAGGTTAACACACGCCCTGGAGGGATTGAGGGCGAAATCCGCCCATCCCTCCGATGTTTTCGTATATAACTCCATATTGTACCGGCACGATATACGCCATTTTTTCCGTACCTGGTTAGAAATGACCGGCGCATTGTTTGATAGTAAGAAAAATGAAAATCGGCCGAAAAGTTTTAAGTTAGGGGCCGTTAAAGTTTTTTATTAAACAAATTCGCAGCGCCAGACCACAAAACTCGCCGCTGGTGCGCTTCCCGTATATTCGCAAAAGGGAAGTGTTCTTGACAACACTAGCGACATGCTTGACACATATTGTTTGCTATATAATTTCAAAGTCATGTTAGGTCGCCGAGGTCATCATGACAGGCCAATGGAACCAAACTTGGTCAACTGAAATGGTGTCATCAATGGAAATGACTGTCATGCGATTAATGTCACTTTGCATGTTTCTCCCTACACATCCAGAAATCTACTGTTTGTCATTGTGTGCCTAAGCGTTTCTATACTTTATTCATGTATTGCACTCCTTTCTTCGCGAAGCCGATTGTGCCGAGCCGCCCAACGGAGCAGTCAGGTGGGCAGCCCAGTTCCGGTAACTGGAGCAGGCAATGACCTGATAAGAGTGCTCCTATATAGGTGACCTGAGGTCAAATGGCGGATCTGGCATACATATTGCATCATTAGTAATGTCCAAAACCTCATTAATGCCAATTTTGGAGCATTTAAGTACAATCACAGCGATCGATAACAATGACAAGCCAAGCCATGCAAAACCAGATTTTTTTTTTCTATTTTGACCTCATTTGACGTTGAAGGTATTGACCTTCAACGTCAAATGAGGGTCAACCTATGGTCACGAAATTTGCACACAATAGAGGTAATTGTCGTGCCCATCCACCCTACGAATTTCGTTTCTCTAGCCTTAATGGAAGCCGAGATCTTAGGGGGGCGGAATCCGCCCCCCTCCAGTGCGCGTAATTTCCAGAGGTCCTTCAGGGCGCGTGTTAACCCGCTCCGTCTCGGGGGTGGGTGTCGTTAACGACCCACTCTCCTCAGCTTTTCCGCAGATAATGAAAGAACAGCGCGCGGCAGCACGCCGAAATTTGGCTTACCTTTTCCCACATCAATTTTACATGTTGTGTCAAAATGCTGAAGTCAGGTCATTTTGGATCAACGAGTTAATTAATCTTCGGGATTAGAGCGGGTCCATATCGACCCCCGCCCGGCACGGGGTGTGAGGTTATGCCGGAGAAACAGGGAGGGTTAAATCTGCTGGCAAGTCTTGAAAGCTCCACAATAAAACTTCTTGCGTAAGCAAAGTCGCGCACAATAAGTTCGGAGAAAATAGCTCACATGAGGTGATGGTGTTTGGTACGCAGTTTTGCACCGATATGGTGTCGCTTGTCCAGACACCGTGACAATCCTACGACGGCGGGGCATCAGCGCAAGTATCTTCGTACATTGGTAGTGCTGGCTATGTTTACCGACTAACTTAAGAGAACGGAGCTGTAAGAGGAACAGTTGCCTCTCCAAAGCTCGTGTAGCTAGGAACAAGAGCAATATTTATATTCTTAAGCTATCCTAGTACAACGGAATAATTACATTGAAATGCTGGACAGTACTGAATCGTTTTGATGCAAATATTTCTGTCCTGGCTTGAGGTTTCCTTCATGCATAATGGAACCAGTTTATCTCTTACATACGGCATTTGTCATGCCTTTTGGGTTCATCATCAGCCAGACCTCACCGCAAAAATATGTGCCAGTTTGCGCCACTGTACACGACCTCGGCGTCTGTACATTTCTACATCCAACACGCCCCCTCTCAGACAGAATCGGTGAGCCAACTCCTCCACAGCCCCACGTCAGCTCACATCCGGCCAACTCCTCCACAGCCCCACGTCAGCTCACATCCGGCGGTCCGCCAACTCCTCCACAGCCCCACGTCAGCTCACATCCGGCCAACTCCTCCACAGCCCCACGTCAGCTCACATCCGGCCAACTCCTCCACAGCCCCACGTCAGCTCACATCCGGCCAACTCCTCCACAGCCCCACGTCAGCTCACATCCGGCCAACTCCTCCACAGCCCCACGTCAGCTCACATCCGGCCAACTTCAAACTCCTCCACAGCCCCACGTCAGCTCACATCCGGCCAACTCCTCCACAGCCCCACGTCAGCTCCATCCGGCCAACTCCTCCACAGCCCCACGTCAGCTCACATCCGGCCAACTCCTCCACAGCCCCACGTCAGCTCACATCCGGCCAACTCCTCCACAGCCCCACGTCAGCTCACATCCAGCCAACTCCTCCACAGCCCCACGTCAGCTCACATCCGGCCAACTCCTCCACAGCCCCACGTCAGCTCACATCCGGCCAACTCCTCCACAGCCCCACGTCAGCTCACATCCGGCCAACTCCTCCACAGCCCCACGTCAGCTCACATCCGGCGGTCCGCAAACTCCTCCATAGCCTCACGTCAGCTCACACCCGGCCAACTCTTCCACAGCCCCATTTCAGCTCACATCTGGCGGTCCGCAAACTCCTTCACAGCCCCACGTCAGCTCACATCCGGCCAACTCCTCCACAGCCCCACGTCAGCTCACATCCGGCCAACTCCTCCACAGCCCCACGTCAGCTCACATCCGGCCAACTCCTCCACAGCCCCACGTCAGCTCACATCCGGCCAACTCCTCCACAGCCCCACGTCAGCTCACATCCGGCCAACTCCTCCACAGCCCCACGTCAGCTCACATCCGGCCAACTCCTCCACAGCCCCACGTCAGCTCACATCCGGCCAACTCTCTCCACAGCCCCACGTCAGCTCACATCCGGCCAACTCCTCCACAGCCCCACGTCAGCTCACATCCGGCCAACTCCTCCACAGCCCCACGTCAGCTCACATCCGGCCAACTCCTCCACAGCCCCACGTCAGCTCACATCCGGCCAACTCCTCCACAGCCCCACGTCAGCTCACATCCGGCCAACTCCTCCACAGCCCCACGTCAGCTCACATCCGGCCAACTCCTCCACAGCCCCACGTCAGCTCACATCCGGCCAACTCCTCCACAGCCCCACGTCAGCTCACATCCGGCCAACTCCTCCACAGCCCCACGTCAGCTCACATCAGCTCAGAACCGGCCAACTCCTCCACAGCCCCACGTCAGCTCACATCCGGCCAACTCCTCCACAGCCCCACGTCAGCTCACATCCGGCCAACTCCTCCACAGCCCCACGTCAGCTCACATCCGGCCAACTCCTCCACAGCCCCACGTCAGCTCACATCCGGCCAACTCCTCCACAGCCCCACGTCAGCTCACATCCGGCCAACTCCTCCACAGCCCCACGTCAGCTCACATCCGGCCAACTCCTCCACAGCCCCACGTCAGCTCACATCCGGCCAACTCCTCCACAGCCCCACGTCAGCTCACATCCCGGCCAACTCCTCCACAGCCCCACGTCAGCTCACATCCGGCCAACTCCTCCACAGCCCCACGTCAGCTCACATCCGGCCAACTCCTCCACAGCCCCACGTCAGCTCACATCCGGCCAACTCCTCCACAGCCCCACGTCAGCTCACATCCGGCCAACTCCTCCACAGCCCCACGGAAGCTCGCAATCGCAGCATTACGCCAGCTCTCAACCGGCGGCAAAAACCAAGCGCCGCTGCCCAGCTGTGAGTCGGAGAACAGTGCTACAGCAGCCGGCCAGCAGCGCGAGACACCAGCAGCCCACACAAAGAGCACGGTGCACTCAGGACCAGAGCACTGCGCACTCCTGACCAGAGCACGGTGCACTCCGGACCAGAGCACGGTGCACTCCGGACCAGAGCACTCCGCACTCCTGATCAGAGCACGGTGCACTCAGGACCAGAGCACTCCGCACTCCGGACCAGAGCACGGTGCACTCAGGACCAGAGCACGGTGCACTCCGGACCAGAGCACGGTGCACTCCGGACCAGAGCACGGTGCACTCAGGACCAGAGCACGGTGCACTTAGGACCAGAACACGCGGCACTCCGAGACCGGTCATGGCGCACTCCGGACCAGAACATGGCGCTGACGTAATCTTATGGTTATGCTTTCATGAGTCAGTTGATGTTCACCTGGCTACACTTTCGACTGTGAACTATACTACTATCAACTAACTAAATATTGTGAAACGTCGAGACAGTTTTGAGCGCCGCTGGGGCTATATCCATTTCCCAATGAAATCAGTTGCAGGAAGGAACATGATGGATTTATGCGGTACTTTATGTGGCTAGGATTTGAAGCATCATTAAGAGAACCAGGCGCAAAGAAGAATAAGGGCATGGCCTATGCAACGGTAGGATCGAATTGCGCAAATTCCAATTACAGGAAGAAAGCAGATACTGCCAACCGAAGCTTTGGCCACGTTTATGGCAACAAGCGTGCAATACACAGTATCTGGCCGCCAGCGTCACGTATCGGGCCTTGTATCTTACGGCTGGCCATGTATCGGGCAGTATATCGGGCCGTGTATCGGGCCGTGTATCGGGCAGTGTATCGGGCCGTGTATTGGGCCGTGTATCGGGCCGTGTATTGGGCCGTGTATCAGGCTGTGCATCGGTAGTGATCAGCCGTAGTGATCGGGCCGTGTATCGGGCCGTGTATCGGGCCGTGTATCGGGCCGTGTATCGGGCCGTGTATCGGGCCGTATATCGGGCCTTGTATCAGGCCGTCTATCAGGCCGTGTATCAGGCCGTGCATCAGGTGGTGCATCGTATGGCCAGCCGTGTATCGGGCCGTGTATCGGGCCGTGTATCGGGCCGTGTATCGGGCCGTGTATCGGGCCGTGTATCGGGCCGTGTATCGGGCCGTGTATCGGGCCGTATATCGGGCCGTGTATCGTACGACCGGTCGTGCATGGGGCCATGTATCGGGATCGCGATACTCGTCAAGTCGGAAGAGCGTGTGTCAACCAAGAGAGCGAGGACACGCCCCCGTGTCAAAACGGACATGGCACGGAGGCCACCGGCATTCGTGCTGAAGGAATTTGCCTAATGCAACATGCTAATGATCTTTCTGTGGAATCGTGTGCCAACCTTAATCACATTTCACTAATTTCACCAATTTCACCAATATTAGTGCATGTAACAACAGCGAGCTGCGCGTTACATAGATTACTGCCATGACGGTCCAAGCCATGGGACAACTTACATTCAGTAGATAGCTGTCTTTGATAGTTGATGTTGAAACTGTTGGCAGTGCGCCAGTTGGGCAATCCTGGGAAACACATGCAAGTCATCATGACACAGCGGTATCCCCACCGCTAGCAAATATCGACCCTTCACGCACACAAGCAAGCAATTTTTCTCACTCACCGCCTGGCGACATATTCGCACTTCACGAATACGTGCCGTCAATGAGCATTTAGACGGTCACGATCCGTGCTAAAATATCGGACGCATCGACGAACATGTTAGGCACCATACTCTGCTGGACATCCAGCATGTTAGGCACCATACTCTGCTGGACATCCAGCATGTTAGGCACCATACTCTGCTGGACATCCAACATGGGATGGCCATGCAGGAGTTGTAGTATGAAAATACGTCAACTTCACCGGTTATCCAGCAAAAGCCATCCAGGAAATGTTTGCATTCAATGTCTTAGTAATGAAGCCTAGTATGCAGCCGAGCAAGCTGAGCAGCTAAATAACGAAATGTTCCTGCCAACTGCTAGAAAACAGAAAACAACGCCAATCGTCAGTCATGCCCGTGACTCCAAATGCGGCCGAGTTTCGCAGGTCACGCCGGAATTCCGCGATGCACCTCGCGGCCGGCGCGCGTCGCTCCGTGCGCACGTGAGCGGAGCACACGTGCGGCGGCGGTGGCGGTGGCGCCACCGCGCCGTGACGTCATCAACATGGCGGCGCCCACAGCCGAGCGGCTGACTGGTGACGGCGCGGCGGCCGGCCGAGCCGGATGGGGCTGAGGCGCGTCGGCCGGTTATCGCCGCCGCCGCCCGTCTATGCGTGGCGAAAGTTGGCCGATGAATAAATCATCGGGACGGGCCGGCGCGGTGGACCGGCGGCCGGCCGACTGGTCTCCCGCGGTGCAATTACGACGCCTGCCGTCGACGATTTGTCATGTTGGAGTTGTCGGCTGTCGGCGGTCTGAAACACGGCGGCGCGACAGAAGTCTGTCCGCAGTGTCGACGGAAGACTGACAAGGTCAAGGCGCGACTGGGATGGACCCGCAGATAGAGTCTGTCGGCCGACGGTCGGCCTGGTGACCTCTCCCCCCCCCCCACAACAGCCGACGGGTGAGGGAGCCGGCGGCTGAGGTCGCGGGGAGTGGAGGCCTCCGAAATCAGCCACTCCGAAGGAGAACTGAGCTGGAACACCGAACTGGATCAGTCCGCTAAGCCGAATCAACCTGCAGAACCGAGCAGAACCAGCCTACCAGACCGAACCAACCTACCGAACCGAGCTGAACCGGCCCACCAGACCGAACCAACCTACCGAACCGAGCTGAACCGGCCCACCAGACCGAACCAACCTACCGAACCGAGCTGAACCGGCCCACCAGACCGAACCAACCTACCGAACCGAGCTGAACCGGCCCACCAGACCGAACCAACCTACCGAACCGAGCTGAACCGGCCCACCAAACCACCGTAACCGTCCGCGTACTGAACCCGCAGACTGAACCAGTCAATTCAGCGAACTGGGGCTGAAACAAGTTTTCTTGCGTGCCCCTTTGAGCTCTCGAAAGAGACACAGGTCCATGTTGCTGCTGGTGACTAACGTATACGTAATCGTGATCACGGCTTTTTGCAGCGCACAGTCCTGTTTTCCTGAAAACCATTTCCGATCTCGCGTTTCGAGTGGACGTGGGCTCTAAATTCAGATTTCTTGAACGAGTGTGATTGCTAGCGCCATAAGGCAGCCTAGTGCACAGATTTGTCGTAGGTGGCGACATCCTTCAGCGCAATTGGACCGCAAGCCCGCAATCGTTTTGTCCGCGAGCGTCACGCATCCCTGCTCCTCCATTCCATAACTGGTCGAAACAATCCGAAGGTAAACTGGTCCACCAAAACGACCTGCAGCATCCACAGAAACGGTACTTTCAGCACTCCATTGCATGATTACTTCACGTTTACTGAAGGAGGATCTGCAAGTTTGTATCCTGCATTTTTGGGGGCATATCGAATGCACCCGCATACTTCGCAGCAATGAGCACTTCCAGCCGGCTAACGCACCATCCAACCTACGAAGCACACTTGCAAGCCAAACCCAGGGGATAGCCCAACAGTCCTCTGAGGGAACGACTGAACAATTCACGAGAGACCCCCCACTCAGCTGGGAGTCGTCTGAGACGTACTTCATCACTGTAAACAGGAAAGACATATCTTATGCTTGAAATAATTTCAGCTTCAGCATGCATGCGTTAAGTATGAGTGATGAAAAATACTTCATTTAAAATACCGAATCTCTTATCGTTGCATTTGTATTTACGGTGGTGAGGCAGGTATCAGAGGCAAGTTCTGGGAATGCATTAACCCTGACGGGCAAATATGCACAAGTAGCAAGTCATGAAGAACGGAAAAATTCCTCTGCTGCGTTTTGTTGCATCCCCTAAAATAAGTAAACCGTTAAAATTGCATTCAAACGTCTATATCCGCTAAAGCGTGAAGCTTACGACAGCTGATGTAACCTTCTCTGATTGAACTCATCGACACTGGTTTGACCGGCGAATGTGTTTTTTTGTTTTGTTTCTGGCGCAATTCAAACCAGAGTGCAACTGGACTGCTGAATACTCTTCGAAGCACATGATTTTCGTGGTGGCCATCATGTTTATTTTACGGCCCTTATTGTAGAGACTATTTAATTTCCTGTTCCCTACCTACAGAGTCTAGGGGTAAGTTGCTCGTCTCACAATCGAAATGTTGTGGGTTCGAGCCTCGCCTGTCCCTACTCTTCGCCCGCAACCAATCGGTGTGGGAGATTGACGACACTACATGAATCAATGATCGAGGTGTCGTAAAACCAATAACCACCACCACCACCACCCACAGATCTGTTGAATTGATGGGAGTGGGCAGGGCTGCCTGATTAACTTACTTACTTGACGGAGCAGTGAGCGTAGCCAGATTAATCGAACAGGTTAGGTCTACTCAACGCGGTGGTAGTTGGCGGAAATGGAAGGGAAGATGCAGCAAACCTCCTTGTTTGACCGTCATGGCGGTCAACAACGGTGAACCTATCGTTCCATGTCCGGAATGACCTTGGATGCTTCGACCTGCTTGGAACGACGTTGATAGCTAAATATGGAGTACGGTTTATCGTAGCCCCTTATCTTCAGGCCTCAATCACCAACACGCACGCTGTGTGCATGTGATACACGCACATTGTGGACCAAATACGCTCAGGCAAACTATGCCGCAATGGAAAATCGACTGGGAATGGCTACTCACTGCACCCAAACAAGCATCAGACTAAACATCATGACGCGGCTAAGTTTCCGACTTGAAGACACGATCAGTCTCTAAACTACCCAACGAAGTTTCGCTGCGAAATGTCCAAGGAACCCTTTTGCTCATCGGTAGCTGGCAAAGCGTTAGCCTTGTGCAATCTGGTAGCAAGATGCTGCGTAGAAAGCGATAAAAGTTGACATTTTTTAGCCTCCTTCAACCCACCGGTGCGAGTGTTAGCTGAGTGGTGCATCTTTGATTGGATGCCAGCCACCTGCATTCGATGTAAATCAGCTATCGCTACCGTTGGGAGCAATTCAATCATTGAAGTTTAGTCTGGCGCAATGCAGTCGGCCCCGTGCGCCTAAGCTTCTGCCGCTCCGGTAGCTCAGTTAGTTAGAGCGCTGGCCTGCACTGGTCTCCCCTGTACTGGCAACACAGGGTTCGAGTCGCTTCGCGCCCTCGCATTTAGCCCCAGGCCGGGAGTGTCAGTTGGCAACTGGCCCGATAAGGCCGGGGACGAGCTACCGGGCGGCCGTGTCGGCGCATTGGGGGCACGTTAAACTTTCGGTCTAAATTCTGCCGTTGAACTGGAGTTCATGGATTGGGTGGTGGGGCCAGGGTTCACGCAACAAGCTCTGCTTAGCAATAGAACTCTGGTTCCTCAAGCCACCCCAACAACAACTCGGATTAAATTTATATAAAAAAGCTCGCGCGATTTGAAGCGGTACATACCTGCCAGTCCGGGGCATCAGCGAATTGGACGCCACCAAATTGGAAATGCCTGCAAAAATATTCCTGCTTAGGATGTTGTGACTGTTTTTTATGTGTGCTTCTGATGTTATGCGACACTACGAGTAAGTCATGTATTGAAAGAAATGCTGGACCATTTTCTGGACCTTCACTACTGGACTGTCAACGCTGGGCACGGTTGGATTGTATCAATGGGACTGTTAATGTTGGGCAGGAGTAGATTGTGTAAATGAAGCATGCTCAATTAACTTCATAATAGCAAAAGGGGCACTTATTGCTGTATTGATTTTGTGAGAGGAAATTTGTAGTGATTGCGTACGCACTGTGCCACAGAGCTACCGTGATACCTTGAGCAAGAAAATTGCAATGCATGACACGTTTCATCGACGGATGCCAACATTCAAATAATCACTGCCCTCACCATACCGAGGTGAATAGATATGAATAGTTCAACTGACTTCTCGGTTTGGCTAAATCAGTACACCAGAAATATCGTGGCGACTGCAATACGGACTAAAGTGGCCGGGTCCTAGACGGTAGCCTTACCTCATCCATTCCAATCCAGTTCTCATTGCGACAAATTACAGCCGGCAATTGTGTCGCCTGAAGTCTCCAATTGCAGCGTTCACTGAGTGGAAAGTGAACTGGGTTGCAGTTGTTTCGATGACGAAGGTAGCTCTTCTCGGGAGGAAAGGCTCGGCTCTGTTTCTCCGTTTGTCACAAGTATCCTTGCCGATTGAAACATTTACCTCGGTTTGCCGTGACAGTCCATTATGTGTATTTATGAGATGATTCTCTTCCAGATGAATGTTTGCGATTTCAGAGACGTTAGAGACTGTCTGCGATATGGGTCCACGGCGGTCAGCGTACAACTCGCGCCACCAGTGACAGTTTTTGTAACTACTGCCACCGAAGCTGATAGCAACGGTCACTTCATGAACTGCTTGCCTGTGAGCTAAGAGGAAATTAAAAACATGACGCCATATCTGACAATGATATCGGCAGTTGATCATCTTATAGCATCACGAACATCTGAATACGATGAAAATTGGACGCTAACTTGTGCACCACAAAGTAGAAGCTTGCCATGGTATCGTCGTATTTGTAATCAATAAATAAAGACAAATTCTCAGAAGATAATATCACTGAAAAATTTATTCTTGCATCTAATGATGCAGCTATTTGGCTTTCTTATAGTGCTAATGGCTTTGGGAACCAGCATAAGATGAAAACCAGATGCGGGTTTTCGCATTACAAGATGGAAGCTTACTCTGGTTTTGTTGTGATGTGGACACAAATTCGGTGTCTGCTCGTCAGTTAGGAACATATTTTAACACAAATAACATTGGGTAATATTTCATATTTTAGCTATTTGAATTTGCTACGGTATCAACATCTTTCGCATTTAAATATAATTATGTACGTATATAGGCAGTAAAATCTAAAAGCATATCCTAGCCCTTCGTGTCTATCGACGCAAACCAGAATGTTCGGGTAGGTCAGGGACCAGGCGCAAAACATTTTTCAAGTTTTGCGGGGAACATTTTTTTCACGCAGTACTCTCCATATGTATGCTTACGTTTCCATGGACCATTTTAAGCTTCTTCATCTCACACGCCCACACTGACACCCACACACACGCCGCACGCACAAAGGCTGACATGAAGTTCTCAAACTATATACACCACTTGGCCACTGCCACCGTGCATTCGATCCCTATCGTAGGTAATTACGTTCTTCAACACGGCAGTCGAGTGCACTGACAGATCCTGGTACGTGGGTGCTTGCTTCACACGCCAGCTTGTGCCATACTGGGCGATTTTGGGCCAAGTGTTGGCGAGTTTGTGTTGCGTGTTGTACCGTGCCACCGCAACATCTCTGCGTGCTGCGAAGTACCCTGCACTGGTGATGGAAACACGTGCCGCATAATGCTGTGAAAAAATGCCCCGTGCCGTATCATGTCTCATGTAGCAAAACTGGCGCAGGAGTCGGACCTCAACTTGGCACGGTGTCGCACTCACGGTGTCGCAGTCACGGTGTCGCAGTCACGGTGTCGCAGTCACGGTGTCGCAGTCACGGTGTCGCAGTCACGGTGTCGCAGTCACGGTGTCGCAGTCATACTGTCGCAGTCACGGTGTCGCAGTCACGGTGTCGCAGTCATGCTGTCGCGGTCACGATGTCGCAGTCACGGTGTCGCAGTCACGGTGTCGCAGTCACGGTGTCGCAGTCACGGTGTCGCAGTCACGGTGTCGCAGTCACGGTGTCGCAGTCACGGTGTCGCGGTCACGATGTCGCAGTCATGCTGTCGCGGTCACGATGTCGCAGTCACGATGTCGCAGTCACGGTGTCGCAGTCACGGTGTCGCGGTCACGGTGTCGCAGTCACGATGTCGCAGTCACGGTGTCGCGGTCACGGTGTCGCAGTCACGGTGTCGCGGTCACGGTGTCGCGGTCACGATGTCGCAGTCACGGTGTCGCAGTCACGGTGTCGCGGTTACGGTGTCGCAGTCACGGTGTCGCAGTCATACTGTCACAGTCACGGCGACGAAAGGACACAAGAGCAAATTTGTCTGGCACGCTCTGTAAACTGGTGTGCAACAACAGGCTACGACCGAATTCTAACAGTTGCGTCAACTATGCAAAAGATGAACCATTGGGATTTTACTCCGAAATGCAAATTCAGTGCGCATTCCAATTCAGCTAGTGTGCATTTGATCACATGGCAGATATGTCAAAATGTGGGTCGCCCATGCAACCCAACAACTTTCTACACACACCAGCGATACCAGACATACTGGAGCGCTTAAACTGATCGCGTGCACGGTTCTTGTGCAACTAATTCCGCTGTCGTAAACCGTTATCCAATCTGCTCGGATCAATCAATGCCAATCGATTTATTTGCACAACTTTGGGCCAGGCCAACTTTGGGCCAGGCCAACTTTGGGCCAGGCCAACTTTGGGCCAGGCCAACTTTGGGCCAGGCCAACTTTGGGCCAGGCCAACTTTGGGCCAGGCCAACTTTGGGCCAGGCCAACTTTGGGCCAGGCCAACTTTGGACCAACCCAACTTTGGGCCAGCCCAACTTTGGGCCAGCCCAACTTTGGGCCAGCCCAACTTTGGGCCAAGCCAACTTTGGGATTCAGGAGCGCTCGTATGAAGAGAACACGCCGCCCGCCCAGGCTCGGCTGCTCGTAAGGCTGGACGCGTGGCGAAATATGGCCCATGTACTCAACAATCGGCACAAGAAAAACAACGATGGGCTGAATTAGATCAGCAACATTGATTTGTTTCTGTTACATAATGTTCAACCCAATGCTAAATAGTAATTATTTTACAATTGGAAGAGACGAACGATTGAAGACATGCACTGACCCGCAGCATGTGATACACTTGTGCTCTTTCTCAGAACTTCAGAACCTGGTGACAAACTGAGCACTATGCCCGGACCAATCTGCACCAATCCAGATTCATCACTTTTCATGGCGAAGCGAGATCGCTCCCTCTACCATGTGAACAACAATCCAGCATAGCCAGCCTCAAAATGCGGGATCAGTCTTCCCAATTGCACTGCAAATGCAGCTGGAAATACATTGAAGTCAGATTGTTTTTCATTGAAACCAAGCAATGCTTTACTCCTCCGATCTAATTCCGCGTTTACACTCAAGGAAGTATTTTATTATGTGTATAGATAGTTGATTGCAAAGTGATCCTGGCGCATTCTTATGATGAGATATGCAGAGAACAAAGGCATTCTTTGACAGTCTAGCCCATGGACGAGCGATACGTTCTGCACGACATATTCGGGACTGTAGCTCACGGACAAAAGGACATCGACAAACCAACATGGAAAGGATGAGAAGGCACGCTTTCTCGTACGTACGCGATGAAGACAGCGAGTTGGAAAGCGGTGTGGTAGTGGGCAGGTGGTGGTGTGTGCAGCTTGGTGTTTAATATGACCTGACCCGCTCTTGGGCAGAAACCATGTCGCAGTCCTCAGTTCGGATCCTTGCGTCACCTGAACTGTCCTCGGCAGACTCGGCTGTTCGGATTCACGCGTCACCTAAGCTGCTCTCGGCATATACATACTCTCAATAATTATTGCTCTGGTGGTAGCACGTCTCTTGAATAAGCAATCATCCTGAACTCTCTGCCAAGTGAGGTGCAAACCTTATACATAAAACAAACACCATCTGGCACGCCGTTATGTTCCTCCCACGGCGCGAATATCAACATCACGAGGCTAGTGTTATGCTCATATTCGATGCTGCAGTCGCCGCATTGCGGCACAGCCGTAGAATGTATGATGTGCTCGCCCGGAGACTGCAGCAATAGCACAACAATGTATCCCTTCCCACCGTCTGCTACGCCCAACAACAGGCTAGATGCGGGACCAAAATCGAGTTGCAGTTCCACAGGAGCGTAGTGCAGCCAACAATTCTGCCTCTGGCGATGCCAATGTCCGATGCGTGCTGGTATCAACCGCATGTCTTAGAAGAAATATGGTTGCCCTAATTTACTCGAAAGTTCGTATTCATTTACATTGGCTTCAACCCACTGAACTTTATGCAGCATTTGTCTGTATCCGCTGTGGTGATGTTCATGGTGAGGTAACTATTTAGGTTCTAACCTACTTCCCAGGCATGGGGTTACATTTAGGTTGACCTACTAGCCTTTCATCAGTGATTAAGAAATTATTTGGGGAAAGTAAGGGGGCAATTAGATGCTAGAATATAGGGAAACAATTGAAAAGACGAACACGGCATGGCCTGATGATAAATATGCAAATCAATCTCCAAAATAAGTTTAACATGAGGCAGCCACCTTCCTTGGAGGGGAAATGGTCTCCAATAATTGCATCGCTACAGTGAAGGGAAAATCTGCTTACGAGGGTCAGAAAAAAACGGATTTCACCATAACACCAGGCCTTTGTTTACTCAGGCCAGTTGTTGTTTTCCTCTGTTCCCCCACAGGTCAGTTCATGATGCAGGCGCATTCGCACGACACCGGCGAGAAACCGAAGCACGTCACCGGGCTTGAACTGGGGATCTCCCAACCCGCAGAGAACTCCGAGCCGTCTGCTTCACCACCGACCAGCCGGCCAGATGTACTGACCGACACCTCTGCGCTGTTTCAGCCACGGCATGGACGCCGCTTCGGTGGGCTCGGAGATGTCCGAGATTGACCTCAGCGGTACTGTACTGGGTCAGTACTGTCCCGTGTCCGGGCAACGGACGTGCCAGCCACAGAAGTACAGGTCAGTACAGGTACTGGCCGCGGATTGACAGGTACCAGTACCCATGCCAATGCCAGTACCAGTACCAGTGCATCTTCCTACCATGTAACCAAACGATGTCTAGCTTATGAATATATAATCCGGTAAAAAGAAACCTAGAGTGCAACCATGCAATTGAATGTATTCACGTATACGCCGATATGAAAAACAGCTGCTAGCAATGGAGACAGACAGCTGGCACAATTTGGCTTGGTAACGTGCCAAGCAGTTTGACTCTCTCCGTTTGAGCCTTGCCATATTTGAATTGGACAAAGTGCTGTTCATTACGTGCAAAGAACATATTCGACCTTCAATATAGCAGGAGGTGCTGAATTGATATCAAAAGTAACGACACAGGCTACAGTTTATTCGCTACTTTTGATATCAACTCAGCACCTCCTGGTATATTGAAGGTCGTATACTGCCTTTACACGTAATGTCCAAAACCCAAGTGCAGCTAAGAGCCATTCTTCATTGTATTAAACAAAGTGCTTTTCGTCACAATGGTTGCGATACATCAGGATGGTCACCATGTAATTCGCTCTGCTCAGGGCGGATAGGGTGTGGAGACACTGTGGACATGTCATCCCTCCTCATGGGGAGGTGGCACCCATCCGGCCGAGAAAAGTCGCTCATCTGGAAATGGTCGAATGCACATCACCCTCGATTTATTTTTCAGCTAGAGGCACCCGTCTTAGAGGAAAAAGTGTAAGAAATGGGACCTCCCCGGGAAGGCTCGAGCACACCCCTCCCCTCAATTCATTTTCACCTACAGGTGCCCCTCCGAGAGGAAAAGGCGTCCCTTCGGGAAGGCTCCAGTACACTCCCCCTCAAATATCTTATCCAGAGACGTTCCTCTGAATGCAAAGTGGCGGCCTTCGGGACATGTGTCTCCATGAGTATTCCTGGATTCGCCGCTGCCTCTGATACTGCTGAGTCACCCACACGCCAGCGGCCATCGCGAGTCCGCTCGGAGGTTGTGTCACGTGCTCATGACGCGACACTCTCCTACAGTAGGGACATCAGTCAGCTGTTTTCAGCCAGTCTAAATCACCTACAGTCGGGACATCATTCAGCTGTTGTCAGCCAGTCTAAATCTCCTACAGTCGCGACATCAGTCAGCTGTTGTCGGCCGGTCTAAATCTCCTACAGTCGCGACATCAGTCAGCTGTTGTCGGCCGGTCTAAATCCCCTACAGTCGCGACATCAGTCAGCTGTTGTCGGCCGGTCTAAATCTCCTACAGTCGCGACATCAGTCAGCTGTTGTCAGCCAGTCTAAATCTCCTACAGTCGCGACATCAGTCAGCTGTTGTCGGCCGGTCTAAATCTCCTACAGTCGCGACATCAGTCAGCTGTTGTCGGCCGGTCTAAATCCCCTACAGTCGCGACATCATTCAGCTGTTGTCGGCCGGTCTAAATCCCCTACAGTCGCGACATCAGTCAGCTGTTGTCGGCCGGTTTAAATCACGTTCGTGCCGACGGACTGGCGATCTTGTGGCAAGAAGAACACCACCATATTCACTCCAGCTGGAGCGATCTGATAATCGTTCACACCGCACATCGTGACCAAGGCGCAAGGCCATTCACCACCAGTTCGGTGTTCAGGCTGCTGGGCGTTGTGGATCTTTCCTCCCCCGTCAAAAAAGGCATGCTGTACATTATTCACGACAATGATAGTCGCATAGGATGCAGAATAGTCGCCTCTCTGTCGAGATATTCCAATGAAAATTTCTTCACATCAAATGTGCCACCCATTTCTAGGCTTGCCACAGGCCAAACATTCACCAGCACTGACTCTATCAGCGATGCCAGCATTTGCACTGCCTCGCCAATGTGATCAGCATTGCGCATGTCGCCGTGTCCGTTGCAGGTCGCTGGACGGCTTCTGCAACAATGTGCAGCACGCATCGTGGGGCAGCGCGCAGACGGCGTTCGGCCGGCTGCTGGTGCCTGCGTACGCCGACGGTGAGACCGCCGTGCCGCTTCCTGTTGTCGCCACGCGACTTTAGCCAGTGGTCTCCGACCGGTCATAGCTACTGCCGCCGCTGTGTATTTACCAAAGGCTAAGGATCTCTTACCGCGCCAGGGATCAAAGTCTTTGTTTTGGGACATATTTTCAGATTGAATAGGAAAAATTGCAAGTTGACATTCGCAGGGTAACAAACTAGAGAAGGGGGTCCAGACGCTCTCCCTCCCACCCATCCGGGATATCCAGCCATAAGTGTCATCACTTCAGGCATTGCTGTTCATTGCTAGTGTCACTATGCTGGTTCTCTGTTGGTATTTCCTCTACTTTTTACTACAGTTGTGCAGCACAGTTTATGCAGTACAGTTTTGGTGTCATTTCCAATTGATATATGTGGTTGTAGATGCCGTGTTGTTTACGTAATAATCATTGTTTCGTGTATTAATTGCTGCTTACACTAACTGGTACATACTATTGTTCTTGAATGAATAATTGGCGTTAATTTTCCCCTTGTAGTGGTATCATCCTTGTGCTATGCCTTTATTGCTTTGCCAACCAGCCCATCGAAGTGATAGTGCAGCATGCGCTTAGTGTGCCACCCATTGGAGTCACGGCCGATAGTGACGATAGTGACGTCACTACTCAGCTAGCGACATCACTAACCAGCTGGTATATCTGATGTTAAAGCACGCGATCACTGTGATACCCACTGGTGACATGACTTCAGTATTGATGATGGTGACATCACTCCTGTTCACTGATGTCCCTTCTGATGTTCTGATGACGATGATGACCATATATGTTGTAGAGTTCGTCGATAATGGGAATGTCACCATGCAACTTTGACAGAGCGTGCTGATATGGATCATGCATATCATGCGACCTATTGCGGTTTGTTTTTTTTCTTTTCATTGAGGTCTCCGAAAGTGCACTGTTTTGCATGACGGTGCCAACGATCGCATCTCGCATTCGATTCGTAGCCTGTATTTGCATGACTGGTGGTTACATCGCGCATGACCAGTCCCCGCAGCCCGATGCTGGCTCGAGCTTGTTCAGACCTGGCCCTCGTGTGTGTATGTACCCCTGTCGCGGTCAACATGTGAACACCTTCACTGGAGTGCTCACCGCCACATCGGGGTGTCGATCTGTAGCACGAAGCCAAATCTTGCGGCTAATATCCCAGGAGGTATTTTGGAAGCGAGAAGTCAAAAGCCGCGAATGAAATATGAACTGGGTCGATTTAGCATCATGCTTCCAACCGCATACTGCTCCGAGCAGTGAGTGAAGTGTTCGTGCAGTTATATCGTCAATGCGGCGCAGTCAAAAGTGCTACTTCCCTATTCGGGATGTTGGTCTCGTCGGAAAGCCGCTCTAACCTCCTTGTCCTTTGTCTTATTTGTCCTCTTTGTCCTCTTTGTCCTTTGTCCTCGTCATCCACTCTGATACAGAGCGAGTGACTGAATACGTCAGAGACTGGTGAAGCTGTTGCTTCGTCGTCCGACGAAAGGTACAGTTCACTGGGGTATGTCCTCGCCGCAGCATTACATGGCACCACGCACACCCAGACAGCATTACATGGCACCACGCACACCCAGACAACATTACATGGCACCACGCACACCCAGACAACATTACATGGCACCACGCACATCCAGACAACATTACATGGCACCACGCACATCCAGACAGCATTACATGGCACCACGCACATCCAGACAGCATTACATGGCACCACGCACATCCAGACAGCATTACATGGCCCACGCACCACGCACATCCAGACAGCATTACATGGCACCACGCACATCCAGACAGCATTACATGGCACCACGCACATCCAGACAGCATTACATGGCACCACGCACACCCAGACAGCATTACATGGCACCACGCACACCCAGACAGCATTACATGGCACCACGCACATCCAGACAGCATTACATGGCACCACGCACATCCAGACAGCATTACATGGCACCACGCACATCCAGACAGCATTACATGGCACCACGCACATCCAGACAGCATTACATGGCACCACGCACATCCAGACAACATTACATGGCACCACGCACATCCAGACATACCACGCAACGAAGCATTACATGGCACCACGCACATCCAGACAACATTACATGGCACCACGCACACCCAGACAGCATTACATGGCACCACGCACACCCAGACAGCATTACATGGCACCACGCACATCCAGACAGCATTACATGGCACCACGCACACCCAGACAGCATTACATGGCACCACGCACACAGCATTACTGGCACCACGCACATCCAGACAGCATTACATGGCACCACGCACACCCAGACAGCATTACATGGCACCACGCACATCCAGACAGCATTACATGGCACCACGCACATCCAGACAGCATTACATGGCACCACGCACATCCAGACAGCATTACATGGCACCACGCACATCCAGACAGCATTACATGGCACCACGCACATCCAGACAGCATTACATGGCACCACGCACACCCAGACAGCATTACATGGCACCACGCACATCCAGACAGCATGACATGGCACCACGCACATCCAGACAACATGACATGGCACCAGGCACATCCAGACAACATTACATGGCACCACGCACATACAGACAGCATTACATGGCACCACGCACACCCAGACAGCATTACATGGCACCACGCACATCCAGACAGCATTACATGGCACCACGCACATCCAGACAGCATTACATGGCACCACGCACATCCAGACAGCATTACATGGCACCACGCACATCCAGACAACATTACATGGCACCACGCACATCCAGACAACATTGCATGACACCAGACGCATCTAAAATACAGCAATACATGGCACAACACGCATGCACACAACAGCACTAAATAGCACCAGACGAATCCAGACAACAACCTAACGTGACATCGCAAACATCCAGACAACATCACTAAATAACACCAGACGCATCCATACATGAACATTACATGACACAATACGCATATACAGACAACAACACTACATGGCACAACATGCATCCGCAGAACAATATCACATGACATCGCAGGCATCCACACAACAGCACTAAATAACACCAGACGCATCCATACAACAGCATCACAAACACAAGGATGTTGATGGACCAATATGCATGAGGGAGGGGTGAAATTGGAATTACATGCATCCATGGTCCGTCCATGGCCACATCCATGTTCATGGCCCAAATCTTTACTGGAGTGGTCTGGATGATAGTGATGTTGTGAAATAAATATTAGGCGAAGAGCGAAATCGTCACCTGTGTAGTGGAGGATTGATAATTGCCTCCAAAAGTGTGGAAAACAACTGTGTGCAAGTATCTAGCTTCTCTTAAACTTCGCTTACAACCGCTTATGACCGGGAATACTTGACCGAACTGTGAGCTGGGAGATAGGATGTACATATACGTGTTCCATTCCATTCCATTCCTACTTCCATTCCGTAGCACGGACCATGTTGCCACTCACCACTGCTTTCCTTTCATAGGGATTGGAAGCAGTGGTGAGCCCTTGCTTCCCTTCCACAGGGAAGAAAGGTACAGACCCTGCTGTGATTGGCCACTGCCTGCCTTCCATAGCAAAGGACCTGTTGTGACTCGCCACTGCTTTCCTTCCATAACAGGGCGCTGTATGACCAAAGCAGTCGATGCGCCCCTAAGCCCAAATAACCAGCTAACCTTTCATGGCACGGGCCCTGTTGTGACTCATCACTGCTTTCCTTCCATAACACGTGCCCTGTTATCACTCGTCACTGCTTCGTTTCCATACCACGGGCGTGCCGCAACTCGTCACAGTTCTCCACCACCTCCGTCTCGTGAATCCGGCGTTACATTAGATGCCGACAGCGAGGCCTGGCAGTCTTTTTCCTGCACTCGTTCCTCGGAACAAACCCCGGGCTCTGAATTTGCCACATTTAGTGGCATTGTCTTCAGCCAAACGGAACCAAGTGCTCGTTTTGCCGCTGATGTACATAAACGCCGGAGGTGGCAACAATGCTCTTGAGCAAGGTGCTACGAGGCGGCGGTCTCGTAAAGCAACAAACCTCCCCACACACACACACACAAACAAACACACACACACACACACACACACACACACACACACACACACACACACACACACACACACACACACGCACACAGACACACATACACACGTACCACGCACACACACACAAACACAACAAAGTGGTTTTCCTATTGGCGGCATGGCAGAAGACATTCGGCTGCAATCTTATAGTACTGCCTCTTTCTGCAGGCGACGTCACTGTATCTATGTTTCCCTGGACAGGCAGATTACATACGGACCGGGTCAGACTAAGCGGTATGTCGGTGGTCAGCAGAACACCGAGCGTTTCCAGGAAAAATCTGCCATTGAGCGCCGCTTCGCTAATCACCAAAACGGTGGATCTGCGCCGGATTAGTGGAGACTAAAATTACTGACACAGTAGCGGAGTTTTCAAGGCCTTGGTCAGTAGCACGCCGCAATATAAGATCTTGATGTGCCGCTTAAGGAGGTGCACTTAGATTAGTATGAAGGCAAGTATGAAGTATGAAGGCAAAAATGGAGGCGGTTCATGTGGCGTAAATGTTTGTTGCTGTATTTTTAGTGACATCGTTTCAACGATGCCGGTTTTCGCCGTTGAGCCGGCGTATATCCGAAGCTTAGCGCACCGGCAATAGTGAGCGCGGTCACCGGTTGGGCACAAATATTCAGGCACACACGTATACACCACCAACCAATATACAGGCACACACGTATTCACCACCAACCAATATACAGACGCACACGTATACACCACCAACCAATATACAGGCACACACGTATACACCACCAACCAATATACAGGCACACGAATACGCTGAGCTCGAGCATGTCGCGTCTTCGTAAGATGATTGCTGGCTGGACTACCGACCGAATCACGAGTGTTCCCATGATTAACGTGGTTGCGATTAACGTTCTGATCGCGATCAGTGGCGATTAGAGGCGCCCACGGGAACAGGGTCCCTAGCATGCCCGAAGCCAACGACTTCGAAACATGGGCGGGATATCGGTGACAGGATAATGCTTCTCGGAGAGACCGGTCGATCAATTCGATGCGACCATTATCGGTGGCAAATCAAGACGCACGAGACGCTTGCGCGGAAATCCACCTGGCCGACTTTCCGTCGGATGCGCTCTCCACCCGCCGGGGCCGGTCGCCGGTCGGGGCGTCCGAACGACGCCACGAGCTCCTGAAGCCGAAAGTGAAACCGCTGCCACTGGCTGCGCGCGAGAAAAACCCCATCCGACCATCGGGTGGCCGTAGCCGGCGCATGCTGCGGCGTGCGTGGCAACAGCTGAACTGTTCGGCACGCAGCGGTGTCACGGACTCCGCCGCGCGACTCGACCTGACCCGGGCCGTGGGAGCGCGCGCGGCCAGGTCGCGGTCATCGGGTGCGAGGTGGCCGCAGGCGAGCCCGCCTCTGCATTCCGGTCGGGATTTCCGGCGGGTCTGGCCGAGGTCACCAGACGGCTCAGGTCACCAGATGGCTGAGGTCACCAGACGGCTCAGGTCACCACACGGCTGAGGTCACCAGACGGCTCAGATCACCAGATGGCTCAGGTCACATACGGCTGAGGTAACCAGACGGCTGAGGTCACCAGACGGCTCAGGTCACCAGACGGCTCGGGTTACCAGACGGCTCAGGTCACCAGACAGCTCAGGTCACCAGACAGCTCAGGTCACCATACGGCTCAGGTCACCATACGGCTGCGATGCTCATAGGTCGAGCTGGAAGGTGTGAACACTGTGGTATAGGTTAGGTTATCTGGGTTAGATAGGTCAGGATAGCACGGTATGGTAGTTCATAGCCGATCATAGAAAAGTGTGAGAGTGATACTGCACGATCGCACTAAAGCAAGCCGTGAGTTGTTGTGGAAACAATCTGACACAATGGGATCGAGCCGTGTACGTACCACGTGTCTCGTGGGTCAGCGGCCGACGAATCAAGCAGTACCGACGGAGAGCTGACCCAGTCTGGTACAGAGCCGCTCGAAATGGCCAGCCCACACAATTCCTCACGCCACCTGACCTAACCTGATCCGATGAATTCCTGACCCGACGTGCTTGACCCGACCAGCATGACCAACGCCACTGAATGCTCCTTAGCTCAACACCTTTTCAGCGCCAAGAGACTGGCAGGCGCCGATACAGACCAAGAGGCTGATGTCGAACGACCTGACCTGACCTGACCTGAAGCAGCGTGACGTGTGCCTGCGCCCTGCGACAGGTCTGTCGGCGCCGCGGGGTCAGAGCGCCGCCGGCGGTGACCTGCCCTCGGCCAGACTCATCTCCAGCCACCTGGCTCACCCGGGACACAACCGACATGAGTTTGTGACGTCGCTGCTGCCCGTCTGGGCCGAGTTCGTGTACCACGACCTGGTGCACATCGCTACCGGCGCGCCAGGTACGTCTACCCGTCCCCGTCACGACCCTGTCACGACCCTGTCACGACCCTGTCACGTCTCTGTCACGTCCCTGTCACGACCCTGTCACGACCCTGTCACGACCCTGTCACGACCCTGTCACGTCCCTGTCACGACCCTGTCACGACCCTGTCACGTCCCTGTCACGCCCTGTCACGACCCTGTCACGTCCCTGTCACGACCCTGTCACGACCCTGTCACGACCCTGTCACGACCCTGTCACGACCCTGTCACGACCCTGTCACGACCCTGTCACGACCCTGTCACGACCCTGTCACGACCCTGTCACGACCCTGTCACGACCCTGTCACGACCCTGTCACGACCCTGTCACGTCCCTGTCACGACCCTGTCACGACCCTGTCACTACCCTGTCACGACCCTGTCACGCCCTGTCACGACCCTGTCACGTCCCTGTCACGACCCTGTCACGACCCTGTCACGCCTGTCCCTGTACGCCTGTCACGACCCTGTCACGCCCTGTCACCCTGTCACACCCTGTCACGACCCTGTCACGACCCTGTCACGACCCTGTCACGACCCTGTCCGTCACACCCTGTCACGCCCTGTCACGCCCTTACTGTCACGACCCTGTCACGTCAAGTCACGACCCTGTCAACCCTGTCACGACCCTGTCACACCCTGTCACGACCCTGTCACTACCCTGTCACGACCCTGTCACGCCCTGTCACACCTTTCTGTCACCCTGTCCCCTGTCCTGTGTCCTGTCACCCCTGTCCCCTGCCCCTTCACTGTCCGACCCTGTCACGACCTGTCACGACCCTGTCACGACCTGTCACGCTGTCACACCCTGTCACGACCTGTCACGACCCTGTCACACTGTCACGTCGTCACGACCCTGTCACGACCCTGTCACGACCCTGTCACGACCCTGTCACGACCCTGTCACGACCCTGTCACGACCCTGTCACGACCCTGTCACGACCCTGTCACGACCCTGTCACGTCCCTGTCACGACCCTGTCACGACCCTGTCACGTCACTGTCACGACCCTGTCACGACCCTGTCACGTCACGACCCTGTCACGTCCTGTCACGACCCTGTCACGACCCTGTCACGTCCCTGTCACTACCCTGTCACGTCACGCCCTGTCACGACCCTGTCACGCCCTGTCCCCTGTCCCTGTCCGTCCCTGTCACGACCCTGTCACGACCCTGTCACGTACCCTGTCACGTCCTGTCACACCCTGTCACGACCCTGTCACGACACTGTCACGACCCTGTCACGACCCTGTCACGACCCTGTCACGACCCTGTCACGACCCTGTCACGACCCTGTCACGACCCTGTCACGTCCCTGTCACGACCCTGTCACGACCCTGTCACGACCCTGTCACTACCCTGTCACTACCCTGTCACTACCCTGTCACGTCCCTGTCACGACCCTGTCACGACCCTGTCACGACCCTGTCACGACCCTGTCACTACCCTGTCACGTCCCTGTCACGACCCTGTCACGTCCCTGTCACGACCCTGTCACTACCCTGTCACGACCCTGTCACGTCCCTGTCACGACCCTGTCACTACCCTGTCACTACCCTGTCACGGCCCTGTCACGACCTGGTACACATCGTATCACCGCGCCAGGTATGTCCCCACGTCTCTGTCAAGTCAGTATTCCTTGTGTGTGAGGTGTCATAGGCTGTTTGTATCGCGGGTGCAATGTGTGCTTGAACTGTTTGAAGAACCATTGATCGGCTAGATTGTGGGTGTATTAGCCCCATTCTTGTACCCATAACAGAGGCGCATTTCTGTATGGGTCGGACTTATTCAGCCACATCTTGAAATTGAGAAAAATACTGGCCCGTATTACTCAAGGAAAACGCCACCCAATTGGCACTGGTATTAAATATGCGTGCGGGAATAATTTGATCATGTGGGGAGCAAAGGAGGAGATCATTTTACTACAAATTATATGTTTATGGTCCGACTTTGATATTTGTGGTCCGATATGTATTGGAGGACAATATCGTGAAGATATACCTAACTGATAGGGTTTACCTGGCCGAGAGGTTTTACCTAATATGAACTGCGACCGAATGTGCATGGCACCAACAAGGTCCGATTGTCCGAGACGTTTGTTGTCGCGTAGCTAAGCAGGTGGATGAGTCTGTCGTCTACATGGTCAGCGTATCACAGGGCTACGAGTGAGGTGACACTATTGGTCACCCTGGTCATAGTTGGAGTCACTACAGCTCACCATGGCTGTGGGTGGAATCACTATCGGTTGCCATGGTTATAGTTGCAGTCACTACAGACCAGGTTTGTGGGTGGAGTAACCAAATGTCATTATAATTGTAAGCAGAGTCATTACAAGCCACTATGCTTGAAGGTGGGGTCACTACAGGTCACCACGGTTGCGGTTGGAGTCATTACAGATCAATATTTCTGTAGGTTGGGTAACTACACGCCATTACGATTATATGTGGTGTCATTACAGGTCACTGTTCTTGTGGGCGGAGTCACTACAGGTCACTACGCTTGTAGGTAGAGTCACTACGGGCCACTCTGATTGTAGGTGGAGTCACTATAGGTGGAGTCACTATATGTTGCTACAGTTGTAGGTGGATTCACTTCAGGTTACTATGTTTGCTGGTGGAGTCACTATTGGTCACTATTGTTGTGGGCGGAGTCGATCCAGGACACTATGGCTGGTAGCTATTTCATCATAGGTCGCAGACGTGGTCATGCTATGCCCCAGGTGCGCTTCGATGGGCGACAGGTGATGTGGCGTGGATGGGTCGGTGTTACGACAATGCCGAAGCGCCTCGGGACGGACCAAGTGGAGTCGTTACGCCACGCGCGCTTTTTTCTCCCGGTGTGTTATCACCATTCTGCGCGGCCGCCGTTACATTGTGGGCCGCCGGATTGCGATATCTGTCTCGTTTTAGGTGCGAGTTACGCCTTCATGACACTGGCTACGGCCTCTGACAGACGGTCGTGCCAGAGTACAGCCTGCGACACAGCCTCGTGTCGCTGAAAACCACTGTTTGTCATAGGGCTTGTGATGCACTGGAGTGGTTCGGGTGCGGCGATTCACAAAGTTTGAAATAATTACAGGCGAGTGCAGAGCCTAGGCGAGTCTACCCCATATACATGGTGCATAAGTTAACGAGAGCGGGCCCGGCCGACGACCAACATTTTCAAACCGGAATGACTTTTTGCTACAGCGTTTTGCTCACCGTTTATCCACTTCGAAACAGATGCGATCCATTGAGTTAAATTGATGTCCATTTGTGTTCCACTGTTCTCGAAGAAGTGTTCCTCGCCTGCGTTCAGTAAATGTAGCGACTAAGAGGTAATGCACTCGACTTGTGGGTGCTAAATGACCAACCATGGTCGATGTGCCCTAAAACCACAATCACACACACACACACACACGCACTCGACTTGGCTATGTTATGTGATCTCGAGTTCAGTTTGAGGAAGGGATGACGCTTCTATTTCCGCTTTTTGTAATGCAATTTTGTGAATTCACCATATCCGAAGTGGCTTTAGCTTCACATGCATGCTTAAAGCTCGTAACTGTATATAAACACCCAAGAAAACGAAGCCTGGAGTCTGTAACTGATGTGCACAGAGACTGTGTTGAACAGATACTTCATCTCGCAGAGACTTAATCGCATAGAGACTTCATCGCTCAGAGACTTCATATTACAGATACTTCATATTACCGATACTTCGTCTCACATAGACTTCATATTTCAGAAACTTCATATTACAGATACTTCATATTACAGAGACTTCATATTACAGAGATCCTACAGATACTTCATTGCGCAGTCATCATTGTGCAGGAGCTTTATTGCATAAATACTTCATTACACAGAGACTCAACTTCATCCGTGTTTTAACGCTTGCCCTCTTTCATCCAGAGCCCCTATTGACACCTTATGCTGACATGCTGACAGAATGAACGCCAATCAAACATGGGTAGGTGCTACTAGTCTAATCCTCGTTTGTAAACGAAGCATCGAAGCTCGTAGACATGACACTTATTGAGAGGAGAATGAAGGTTACTAACTGTTCATGGTAGCACATTGTGCAGCTATTGCTCTAAATGAACCGCGCATTTTTCTGCCGTTCTGAAATGCACGTGGAAGCCACTTAGAGCTTGTTTTGGCAACTTGTGATGATAATATGGGTTTATTGAATTGACTTCTGCCCAGCTTCACAGCATTGAGGTACATTAAAGTCACGAGCTTGTACCCCAAAAACGTTGTCAATTGACATTTCCCTGATGTCAGCATCCATATCTGCTTATCGTATAATAAACATATATATATAAAATACATAAAATATATAAAATAGTAAAATATATAATATATAAAATAGGCATAAATAAAACAGTAAGTTGCCCTGACGTCATTGAGAGTACTCACTTCTCCGTTCGACGCCCTCAACTCTGCGAAAAATGGACTTCATAGCGCAGCAGCCACGGCCCTGAAGCCACGTCCGCTGAGTGCGGGACCCCGTCCCTTCGCGCAACGGGGCTGGCCCACGTGAACAGTTCACAATCGTCACCAATGATTCATTATCAACGTCATCATCTGTAGATGTTAACACGCGCTCTGGGAGAGGGGGGGCGAAATCCGCCCACCCATTCGGTTTTTCGTAGATAACTCGATTTTACCGGCCGATATACGCCATTCTTTGTGTGCCTGCTTGCAAATGACCGGGGCGTTCTTTAAAGTGAGAAAAATGAAAGTTGACCGAACATTTTTCGAGTTATGGGTCGCTATATTCCAAAACTTTTATCAGCGCCAGACCACGAATATCGGCGCTGATGCGCTTCCCGTATATTGGCAAAAAAAAGTGTTCTTGGCAAAACTAGCGACTCGTTTGGTGTACATTGTTATGCTATATTCCTTCAAAGTCATGTCAGGTCACCGAAGTCAAGTCAGGTCAAGTCTATGACAGGTTAACACACGCCCTGGATGGGGATAGCGAAATCCGCCCACCCCTCCGATTTTTGTACATAACTTCATATTCTACCGGCCGATATACGCCATTTTTAGTACCTATTTGGAAATGATCGGCACATTGCTTAAGGCAAGAAAAATAAAAATTGGCCGAGAACTTTTCAAGTTATGGCCCATTAAAATAAAATAAAATTTGCAGCGCCAGACCACAAAAGGCGGCGTTGATGCGCTTCCCGTATATTGGCAAGAGGGAACTGTTCTTGACAGAACTAGTGACTTGTCTGATGCATATTGTTATGCTATATAAGTTAAAAGTCATGTTAGGTCGTCGAGGTCAAGTCAGGTCAAGTTCATGACAGGCTAATAGAACCAAACTTAGTCAACTGGAATGTTGTGAAAAATGCAAATGACTGTCATGCGATTGATGTCACTTTACATGTTACTCCCTACATATCCCGAAATCTACTGTTTGTCATTTTGTGCCTAAGCGTTTCCATACTCTGTAGGGAACGCTTAGGCACAAACCTCTATTCATGTATTTCACTCCTTTCTTTGCGAAGCCGATTGTTCCGAACCGCCCAACGGAGCAGTCGGATGGGCAGCCCGGTTCCGGTAACTGGAACAGGTAATGACCTGCTAAAGCTAAATGCACGCAAAACCAGAACATTTTGCACTTTTGACCTCATTTGACCTTGAAGATATTTACCTAAGGTCATGCAATTTGCATGCAATAGAGTTCACTATCGTGCCCATCTACCCTGCGAATTTCGTTGCTCTGGCCTTAGGAGGAGCCGAGATCTTAGGAAGGGCGTAATCCGCTCCCCCTCCAGTGCGCGTAATTTTCCGAGGCCCTCCAGGGCGCGAGTTAATAGCGTGAAGCTGACACACCCTTTTGTGAACCATACTGGCAGGGAGTTGATATGATAAGCGCTTTGCTGTCCCGAGAACCAATGCATCAATCTCAACAACTTGGGTCACCATCTGCGGTTCCGGGTGACAGTCTCGAAAATACACACATTGTGGCTCTTAATGATTAGATACAATGTTCTGGCTAGGAGCACCGAGGGCTTGTAGTCCCCATGGAGAAGTAGCTCTCCTATGACCGGGACAAGGCGCAATTCCCGGCGCACCCCACTCTCGCTCGGCGGATTTCTTTAGCCACGTGCCCACCGAATGACGTGGAGCGGCGACGCTCGGCAGCAGCGGTGTATGGGACACCAACTCCAAAGCCGAGCCTCCGGCCAACACCACTCAGTAAACACTCCACCACTCCACTCCACCAACTCCAAAGCCGAGCCTCCGGCCAACACCACTCAGTAAACACTCCACCACTCCACTCCACCAACTCCAAAGCCGAGCTTCCGGCCAACACCACTCAGTAAACACTCCACCACTCCACTCCACCAACTCCAAAGCCGAGCCTCCGGCCAACACCACTCAGTAAACACTCCACCACTCCACTCCACCAACTCCAAAGCCGAGCCTCCGGCCAACACCACTCAGTAAACAAAGGAGCCTGTTGCCAGACTCCCTGGCCCGGTTACTGTGATTACCTGGATTACCCACGCATTCCAGCCCAATTCGACATCCCCCAGATCAGTCTGACTGCCACATGGCCAAATTAGGCGGTATTAGCAGAGCCGGAGCGGATCGACCTTGGCACTAGTTCTACTGCCGCCGTCTGCGCGCCGGTAGATACCTGACTCGGACGTTGCCACATGGGATATGGCAGCGCTGACGTAATCGGGCGCCTGCCTGTCCCCGACGGCGGTAGGTCTAGGTTAGGCACGCCTGACGGCTGTGCTGGATGATGAGTGATGCTTGCTGATAATATGCCATCTCGTCCCCCTCTCTTCATCTCTCTCTCTCTCTCTCTCTCTCTCTCTCTCTCTCTCTCTCTCTCTCTCTCTCTTTCTGTTGATGCCTTGCTCATTCATTTGCTCCTTTCTCATCACAAAAATAGTTATTTTATGCGTATGCATATAACTTGAAACATTACACAGCATTATATTGCTTATGTAGGTCGACGTTTGACTTGGTGTCTTAACCCGCGCACGTCCGGGGGGCAGATACCTGCCCCCTCCGGTTTTTCCTTATTTGCCGCCAAACTAATCGGGTTAGCAAGGCCAACCCTGGCATAGCTATTCATTCGTCTTTTCCACACATCCACATGCATTTTTAATCCTGGGTCATCTTAGGTCAGGTCACCAGGGCAGGCGAAGTGGTCCAACTACACTCGGAGTTCTAGGTGGCATAACTTCCACAATAATTGGGCGATTGATTTCAAACTTATAACATGTTATGATCTCATCATGGATCATAACATGTATATCGTTTTTTTCGTAGTATTGACCTTAGGTAAAGTCGCGGCCATGACTTCCCCATTATAGGGCTATGGTAAAATATACGAATGTTTCCTGGTTACATATTTGCGCTCGGAATGATCTCACAACGGTTGTGGCATGTAGATGGAAGCTATGCTCAATGTTACCGCTGATATTTTTGCTCAGTGACCTCACCAAGATCTCTGAGGTCACCCGAGATCACCACACATTTCTGCGCATTATATCTCACTGCATTGAGCTAGAAGGCTTAAATTACCGTCAATGTGCTTGTATCGCCAAGACGTGTGGATTGATACATTACATGCCCTCACTAGGCTACTTTATGACTTTGACCTGAGGTCATAGATTTGGTTGACCTGACCTTAAATCGCACCGCCTATTGTCGATGGCGCATTCCAAGGATTGTCGAATAGCGTCCGCCGTTTGTTTCTATCTGTTACAGGTCCTGAGATATGTGTGAATATCTGAGTCCCACCTGATGTGGTCGAAGTTGACCTATGATGACCCAGTTACCTGAATATTGACCTGAGCGAAAAAATGACCGAAACACTTTCGATAGAGCCCCTCACCAGCTATCCAACGCCGTTTTCTGTTTGCCGCTAGCTGGCATAGTTCTAGAGATCTTAGGGGGCAGACATCTGCCCCCCGAACATGCGAAGTTGGCGCGGACCTCCGGACGTGCGAGTATTAAGGTATAGATCCCTATATAGTTTCAGAGACAGCCTGGTCCGCGTAGGGTACATACCAAAACCGGAGTTGTCGTCCAAGCGTCGTTCAACCAAAGTATATCATAGACGGTGGACCAACTGGAGCATTCGGCCACAACAGTCACCGCCGCCAGCTCCAGCGGATGTAGTTCGGTAATCTGGCCAGTCCAGTCACATGACCTCCACCACTGACAAATGGGTCCTTGTGGTAGCGACCACGTGACCTAGACACCCGGCGGGCGGTAAAGAGGCTCGCGAGGCGAGACGGTTCAGGCTGAGGACACACTGCCGCTGGCGGACCTCGTGATGGATCATCGGGACAATAGGACATGTTGCCGCTTCCCCTCCCCCACACCACTGCTGGCGGGCCTCGTGGTGGATCATTGGGACAATGGGACATGTTACCGCTTCCCCTCCCTAACACCGCTGCTGCCGAACCTCGTGATGGATCATTGGGTCAATGGGACATGTTACCGTTTCCCCTCCCTAACACCGCTGCTGCCGAACCTCGTGGTGGTATTGGGCAATGGGACATGTTGCCGCTTCCTCCTAACACCGCTGCTGCGAACCTCGTGGTGGATTATTGGGACAATGGGACATGTTACCGTTCCCCCCTAACACCGCTGTGCCGAACCTCGTGGTGGATTATTGGGACAATGGGACATGTTACCGTTTCCCCTCCCTAACACCGCTGCTGCCGAACCTCGTGGTGGATTATTGGGACAATGGGACATGTTACCGCTTCCCCTCCCTAACACCGCTGCTGGCGGTCCTCGTGATGAATCATTGAGACATGTCACTTCCCCCATTTACTCATGCCATTGGCTGAGGAGCTCTTGGCAAGATGTTCGGTTTTCGCACGTTCCTATCAGCCCACTTATCACCTACTTACCAGCCGACCTAATAACTCGGCAGCGTCGTACTGATGGATGAGGGGGAAGGGGGCGAGAAGATCTAGATGTAGCTTCCGTTAGCCAGTCAGGGGCTCCTGTATGCCCAATAAGGCGCTCGTTGGGAAAGGCAAGGCATGCTTTCATTGGTCTGCTAAATGTAACCTGATGGTTTATTATCCCAAGCTTCCAAATGCGAGGACGCATCTTTCGACCCCGCCTCCTTAACCCGCGCACGTCCGGGGGGGGCAGATATCCGCCCCCTGCAGTTTTTCCTAATTTGCCACCATACTAATCGAGCTAGCAAGGCCGAACTTCGCATGGTTGCTCATTTGTCTTTTCCGCATATCCTCACACATTTTTAACCCTGGGTCATCTTAGGTCAGGTCACCAGGTCAGGCGAAGTGACCCAACTACACTCGGAGTTCTAGGTGTCATAACTTCCACAATAATTGGGCGATTTATTTCAAACTTATAACACGTCATGATCTCCTCAGGGATCATAATATGCATATCGGTTTTTTTCGTAGCATTGACCTTAGGTCAGATCACGGCCATGCATACCCCATTATAGGGCTATGGTAAAATATACAAATGTTTCTTGGTTACATATTTGCGCTCGGAACGATCTCACAACGGTTGTGGCACGCAGTTGGAAGCCATGCTCAATGTTTCCGCTGTAGTCTTTCTCAGTGACCTCACCAAGGTCATCTGAGGTCATCTGAGTTCACTACATATTTCTGCGTATTTTATCGCACTACATTGAGATAGAAGGCCGAAATTACCGTCATTGTGCTTGTATCGCCAAGACGCGTCGATTGATACATTGCATGCCCTCATTAGGCTACTTTAGGACTTTGACCTGAGGTCATAGTTTTGGTTGACCTGACCTTAAATCACACCACCTATTGTCGATAGCATATTTCGAATAGGACTGTCGAATAGCGTTCGCCGTTTGTTTCTATCTGTTACAGGTCCTGAGATATGTATCAATATCTGCGTCACACCCGATCTGGTCGAATTTGACCTATGATGGCCCAGTGACCTGAATATTGACATGAGCGAAAAAATGACCGGCACATTTTCGATAGAGCCTTTCACCAGCTATCCAACACCGTTTTCTGCTTGTCACTAGCTAGTACAGTTCTAGAGATCTTAGAGGGCAGACATCTGCCCTCCGGACATGCGAAGCTGGCGCGGACCGCCGGACGTGCGAGTGTTAATATGTTGGTGTACTCGATTTTACACAGCAGGACATAAACTTAGTCAATGTATTGCACTATATAATATTCTGACGGTAATCCACGAGATTACCAGTGATATTCATGTACACTTTGAAACCGCATTTACAGTGTGTACATGCACAGCATGAACATACACAGCATACAGACTGTAGCATAGCACAGACATAGCACAGACAGTACAGACATAGCACAGACAGTACAGACATAGCACAGACAGTACAGACATAGCACAGACAGTACAGACATAGCACAGCATACAGACTGTAGCATAAAGACGCAAAAGAAGGGTAGGAAAGCCAGCATGGCTTACACCAGACTTGATAAAAGCAATTAAGGCTAAGAAAACTGCATTTAGAGTCTTTAAAGAAGCCTCTAATATCGTTAATCTAAAGGCGTATCGAAAAGCTAGAGGCACTGTGAAGCAAAAAACCAGAGCAGCAAAGCAAGCAAAAGAACTGGATATAGCTAGAAACTGTAATGGGGACAGTAAAAAGTTCTTTAGTTTCTACAAGCCCAGTTTTGTGTTATTCTAAACACAAAACTGGCGGCATCAGAACAGACCAAGGAAGCCAGGAAAAAGGCACTGAGAATGCTTGGGGCAATAAATAGGAATGTATCATACAGAAGTGAGGAAGTCATCAGGAAGCTTTACTGTGCATACGTCAGGCCACATTTGGAATACTGCATCCAAGCTTGGTCTCCTAGCTATGAAAAAGATTGTTGGCTTTTAGAGAGAGTACAAAAGAGGGCTACAAAAATGGTTAATGGCATAAGCAACCTGGCATATGAGGAAAGATTGAAGAAATTGAACATGTTTTCACTTAGATATAGAAGGCTCAGAGGAGATCTCATCGAGGTCTTTAAATTTGTCTATGGTCTGGAGAGGGGATATCTTGGGGAAATGTTTGAATTGACAAGAAGTGATGCAATTAGAGGTCATAAATTCAAAATTAAAGTAAACCACAGCAGAACAAGGTTAAGGTAGACTTTCTTCACCAACAGGGTAGTAGAACACTGGAACCAGCTGCCAGAAAACATTGTCAGTAGCAGCACATTGAACATCTTTAAAAACAGCATAGACAATCATTATAAGAATAGAGGGCTTGCTTTTCAGTATTACAGAGAGGGCTGATTGACAGATTTGGTGGGCAACTGGTTTAGTGTACAGAGTGCAACCAAGAAGGGCCCTTGTGGCTCATAGTTGCACTGATCTTTTATGTCTTTTATGCCTTTATGTCATACACAGCATGCACACACAGTATACACAGCATTCTAGGGCGCACGTGAACTGGTCTAAACCACACCCACCTCCTCCAGGTCAGCCCACCAGCGAACTTGCCCCTCTACCACCGAACTTACAATGCGTCGTTCCTATCAATTCCGTTCCGTTCTGTTCCACGGTGTGCGCACGCTCTGGCGCGACCAGTCGGTCACGGCGGCTGACGTGCGTCCAGTCCAGTCCAGTTATCCAGTCCAGTTATCCAGTCCAGTTATCCAGTCCAGTTATCCAGTCCAGTTATCCAGTCCAGTTATCCAGTCCAGTTATCCAGTCCAGTTATCCAGTCCAGTTATCCAGACAAATTAGCGGCATACTGCTCACTAATTTGGCTTTCCGAGCTTGCTGATCCTAGACCATCAGGTCATTTCTCTCCTCCCATACGGAGGACATGGACCGATCCTAGACCATTAGGTCCTGACCTCCTACCGACCGACAAACTAATCCTAAACATCCCTCCCGCCGAATGGAATCGTAAGTGTTGGAAGTACAGTGGGTGGCATAGTGGGCGGGTGAGTATAGCGAACACTTTACAGCCATCGGTGATGGATACATCCCTCATAATGTCAAGAAAAAGCAATCCTAGGCAACCTAACGCAAAAACTTCCCGTATCCTGCTCCTTTACTTCTGGTTAAAAATCCAGCTGAAGTTTTCAGGCCGGGTTGTCATGGGAACATGCTTTTCATGTCAAACTAGTTGTTGCGCATGATGTGCTGGGGACCTAGCACAAGTCGTATTAGGTCAGGTCAGGCCAGGCCAGACTGAGTCAAACTGCCATACTGAATTAGGTGTCTCAGGTCAGGCCCGGTCAGGTCTCGTCCTGACGGCTCTCACCAGGTCAGGTCAGGTCAGATCCTGACGGCTCTCATCAGGTCAGGTCAGGTCACGTCCTGACGGCTCTCATCAGGTCAGGTCAGGTCACGTCCTGACGGCAGGTGGGTCTAGATGATCAAGTCAGGTCAGGTCATGTCAGGTGAGTCCGTGTAAGACCGGGCTGCGGCAGACGACACACCCACAAACCACGAGACCACCACCCGGACGGGATACTACTCCACACCAGCAGGTGCTCCGCCTCTGGCACGCGAGACCCCGCCGTCCGAAGCCCAGCGGCCAGCGGCCAGCGGCCAGCGCTGGGCCGCTGGGCCGAGCCAGCGCCGGCCGCCGTCGGGGGCGGCCAACGAAAGAGAAAGCAGCCGGCGCCGCGCTGGCGCCGGCGCGCGCTTTTCACCCGCCAAGCGGTGCCGAGGTGGCTATCGGTCGGCCGCAGATGCACTCTGGTGATGCAACTCCTGTCGGCCGACGCGCCCACGCCTCGGCCGCCGGCGAGCGCCCGGCCGCCCGCTCGGTTGGCACCTCCGGCGACGTCTCGTGCGGAGCGATGACGAATGCGGCGAACGGCACTCGCTCTTCCAAGAGACTCGACATGGTGAAATGCGCCGTGTATCTCCCCGTGTCAGCACGTGCCGTCCAATTCGTCGGGATTGGGCAAACAAGAGGCGAGATGTGCGTGGCGCGATCAATCGTGGGCGCTTGCGGCGTGGGCTCGAATTCAAATCGTCCGTTTGGGGCCCCCATAAACATGTGGTACGCCACTCCCGGACATAACAGAGCGCGTGGCATGACGTCACTGGCTTCAGACATCTAGACCGGTAGTTACGTCACACATGCAGTTTGAAAAAAGATCGGTTCCCAATAAATACACACCCACAACCACGCACTCACTCTGGTTCAAAGTTCAGCGTGCGCAATTAGATTCACCCACATTTGATCGATATTGTTTTCGATGCGTGTAATGACACACATCTCCAACTTTCTCGCTCTTAGATTGCCACATAAGGACAGACCGAGCCTACATGACTGGAAGCAATCTCTTTTGTGGATTAGATGGATAATAGCTGACAAGTCGATTGCCGCATGATGACCGGGCCTACAGTGCTGGATGACAGAACGAGCTTACAAGACTTGATGACAGATCGAACCTCCAGGACCGGGAAACACTCTCTGGCGAGCATGAGATGAAAGGTAGCTGACAAGTCGATTCCGTACTGCCGACTCGGAATTACGTCACTCGAACGATGACGTCTGAATGACGTGAGCTTCGAGCAGCTGATCGGTGCCGGCCCAGGTGCTGTGGCACCAGTGTATCCAGGTGCACAGGTGGAACGGAAACCCAGCTCTTACAGGGACAGGGAGGTAGCATGCAGGTGTTCGCATCTGAAGTTGGGTGGCTTCCTGCTTGTTATCTGAAGTTGTGTTTTGCCTACCTGCTTGTCATCGGATGTTGGATGACTTCCTGTTTGGAATTTGAAGTCCGGTGACTGTTTTCCTGCCATCTGAAATTGGGTGACAGTCTGCTTGTCATCTGAAGTTGAATACTGCCTGCTTGCCATCTGAGGTTGGGTGACTTTCTGCTTATTAATTTTATTTAATATTAATTTTCAGGAACCCGGACAAATGTATGGAAAGCAAATGTACGTAAGGCATTTGTACCTAACCAAATGTACGTAAACGCAAATGTGCGCATCCGTAAATGTACGTACATTTGCGCATACTTACAATTACACATACGTACACTTGCGCATACGTACTTCTGCGCTGAAGTACATTTGTAATTACGTACATTTTTGGTCACGTAGATTTGCGCTTACGTACATTTGTTCTTACGTACATTTGTCCTAGCATCGAATTTTCCGCAGTCAAATACTTGTGTCAAGCATTTTAGCGAAGTGTTACGAACCTTGTCAAACAAGGCTAACCGTGTTATTCAATTCAATAAATTCAATTGATCTAGATGCATAAAGCATTCAGCTCTGATCACCGTTGCCGGTTACCGAAGGCTTCAGCTGTTGTCGAGGTACTCTGGTGTTTTCGGTCAGCTTTACATCTGGAGACGTTCGACTGCGGAACCAAGTCAACAACTGGGAGACCACGGAAACTCAGTCTCGGCTGCTGGGTCAGCTGCGTTAGCAGCTGTTGGGTTAGCTTTATTGACAGCTGTTGGGTCAGCTGTGTTGGCCGCTGCTGGGTCAGTTGTGTTGACAGCTGTTGAGTCACCTGTGTTGACAGCTGTTGGGCCAGCTGTATTGGCCGCTGTTGTACAACAGTCGCTGTGTTTACCGCTACGATGAGAGATGGTTTTGAATTATAACTTGAGGAGGGGAGGTGGTATTTGTCACCGTTTGTCGGCGAATTAGAAAGGTCACCTCTTCCACAAAACAAGTGAGCCGTGGAATCTCCTCGTTCCCTTCCATTATACCGATCTGATGTCGATGGTTTTAAACAGTCCAGATGGTCACCCATAGACCAGCAGCACCAACGCGCCACCATTTGATAGTCTATCACGCGCGCCGCCGGCCGCCGGCTCACGGAGGATGCCATCCCTGCCACTATCGACGTCACGTCGCACCATGCGACGTCACACCATGCGACGTCACACCATGCGACGTTACACCATGCGACGTCACACCATGCGACATCACCCCATGCGACGTCACGTCATTCGACGTCACGCCATGCGACGTCACGCCATGCGACGTCACCCCATGCGACGCCATGTAACGTCATACCATGTGACATCACGCCACGTGACGTCACCCGACGCTGCTCTCAGATGTGACGGTCGCCGCTCGTGACGAAACGTGACGCCCGCGCTGTTCGTGACGCCGCGCGGGGCTTCTCCGCTCCCCGTCGGCTTAGATTTCCGGCCTGACGTCACGCGGTGTAGAGACAGCGTGACATCACGCGGTGTAGAGACAGCGTGACGCCACGCGGTGCAGAGAGACAGCGTGACGTCACGCGGTGTGAGACAGCGTGACGTCACGCGGTGAGACAGCATGACATCACGCGGTGTAGAGACAGCGTGACGTCACGCGGTGTAGAGACAGCGTGACGTCACGCGGTGGAGAGACAGCGTGACGCCACGCGGTGCAGAGACAGCATGACATCACGCGGTGTAGAGACAGCGTGACGTCACGCGGTGTAGAGACAGCGTGACGTCACGCGGTGTAGAGACAGCGTGACGTCCGCGGTGGGAGACAGCGTGACGTCACGCGGTGTAGAGACAGCGTGACGTCACGCGGTGTAGAGACAGCGTGACGTCACGCGGTGTAGAGACAGCGTGACGCCACGCGGTGCAGAACAGCATGACATCACGCGGTGTAGAGACAGCGTGACGTCACGCGGTGTAGAGACAGCGTGACGTCACGCGGTGTAGAGACAGCGTGACGCCACGCGGTGAGAGACAGCATGACATCACGCGGTGTAGAGACAGCGTGACGTCACGCGGTGTAGAGACAGCGTGACGTCACGCGGTGTAGAGACAGCATGACATCACGCGGTGGAGAGACAGCGTGACGTCACGCGGTGTAGAGACAGCGTGACGTACGCGGTGTAAGACAGCATGACGTCACGCGGTGTAGAGACAGCGTGACGTCACGCGGTGTAGAGACAGCATGACGTCACGCGGTGTAGAGACAGCGTGACGTCACGCGGGTAGAGACAGCGTGACGTCACGCGGTGGAGAGACAGCGTGACGTCACGCGGTGGAGACAGCGTGACGTCACGCGGTGTAGAGACAGCATGACGTCACGCGGTGTAGAGACAGCGTGACGTCACGCGGTGTAGAGACAGCGTGACGTCACGCGGTGGAGAGACAGCGTGACGTCACGCGGTGCAGAGACAGCGTGACGTCACGCGGTGAGAGACAGCGTGACGTCACGCGGTGAGAGACAGCGTGACGTCACGCGGTGTAGAGACAGCGTGACGTCACGCGGTGAGACAGCGTGACGTCACGCGGTGTAGAGACAGCGTGACGTCACGCGGTGTAGAGACAGCGTGACGTCACGCGGTGTAGAGACAGCGTGACGTCACGCGGTGTAGAGACAGCGTGACGTCACGCGGTGTAGAGACAGCGTGACGTCACGCGGTGTAGAGACAGCGTGACGTCACGCGGTGGAGAGACAGCGTGACGTCACGCGGTGGAGAGACAGCGTGACGTCACGCGGTGTAGAGACAGCGTGACGTCACGCGGTGTAGAGACAGCGTGACGCCACGCGGTGCAGAGACAGCATGACATCACGCGGTGTAGAGACAGCGTGACGCCACGCGGTGTAGAGACAGCATGACATCACGCGGTGTAGAGACAGCGTGACGTCACGCGGTGTAGAGACAGCGTGACGTCACGCGGTGTAGAGACAGCGTGACGTCACGCGGTGGAGAGACAGCGTGACGTCACGCGGTGTAGAGACAGCGTGACGTCACGCGGTGTAGAGACAGCGTGACGTCACGCGGTGTAGAGACAGCGTGATGCTACCGCGGCGGTGCCAGGTGCTCGCGTGGTTTCAACAGCTCGTGCGCTTCTTTTTGCGCGGTTTGTACTCGGCTTCGTGCACGGCGTTCGAAATCGTTGCCAGACTTTGCCGAGCAAAACATGCTTTAATTCGCACCCGGGAAATATTTGTGAAGAGAAGTTCTACGCCATTGTATTCATACTTCGATGTGCTATTAATTAGATCAGCATGCTGTTAGAGTACGTTGCATTGAGAAGCAACGGCACTGGATGATACTGGATGGAAAAAATTGGAAAATCGTACAGATATAAACACCGTCGTTGGGGTGTACGGCTGGTACAAATATAAACACCGTCGTTGGGGTGTACGGCCGGTACAAATATAAACACCGTTGCCGTGGTGTACGGCTGGTACAAGTCTGCAAAATAGCAACCTATCCACTAACCCACACGGACTAGCATAACTTGGGCTATCTGTCCGGCAGCTTTCACTAATGTGCTAGCCTTCATCGCCTCGACACCAATTTGTCCTCCCTCCCCAAACGCCATAAATCCGGCTGACAGTGAAGAGCGCGATCTGATCTGTCCGTGCGCGCCAGGCGACACTGCGACACCAGCTGCGCTGCGACACCAGCTCCGCTCTGTATTCGGAGTCCGCCCGTGGCCCGCTGGTAACCGGCGGAAAAAGTCGGCCAACAGACGTGGCGACCGCCCGAAGAAGCCAGCTGCGTACCAAGCGGGCTTCTTCTGCACATCAGCAGACGGGTCACGCGCGCTAGTCACGTGATCACCTCTTGATTACGGGCGGCACACCGTTCGCCCTGTCACTTCACAGCTCATGCGTGGCCGTTGAGTGATTTGTGGGCGAAAACTGAGAACATACTAGGTTCTCCGACGACCAACTTAGATACCCAGGGGGAATGTATGTACATATATATATCTTTATATATATATATATATATATATATATATATATATATATATATATATATATATATATATATATATATATATATATATATATATATATATATATATATATATCGGTGCGTGTGGGCGTGTGTGTGTGTGTCCAGCTACTGTGACGGTGTGCCGTGCCCGTGACAATTATCACGAAGGTGACCGTGATCTGTATTTTCGGCAGGCACAGAGGGCGGCCTGGACTGCTGTCTGGGCTCGGAGGAGCCGCGCTGTTTTCCGATCCTGTCTCCAGGCCAGTGTCAGGAGTACACCAGGTCGCTGCCGTCCCTGCAGATGGGCTGCCATCTGGGTGAGTTAATCCGCAGCCATCGGTGTAATGCGAGTGCCATTTTTGTGTGGAACGTATATGTGAAGATTAATAACATATTTGTTACCAGAAAAATAACACCCTGGCTCAAAGATATTCTCCCACCCAAAAATGAACATGCTACAAAATAGTTTCAACACTTTTCGTTTTATAGAGTTCGCAGATCGTGCTGAGGAACGTTTTAATTCAATTTATCCTTATAAAAGAATTTATTTTAGCCATACATTTCCATTTTAGCCACAATGGGTAAATGCACAAAACCTATCTAAAACGAAATAGCGAAAATTATTCTTGTTCGTTTTGTTTCATTCCTAAAGAAAAGCAGGCGCTGAAAGCCTGAGTTGAATTTATTTACCTATTAAAGCGTAACGACTGATTGAACTTGTTAGAGATAACCTTACTTGACCTTGACTAACTCGCTAACTATAGAGGATCCGACTTCAAAATTTGCACACATCATGTCAAATCGATGTGGGAAAAGGGATGAAAAATTTCGGCGCGCTGCAACGCGCCATTTTTCACCATCCGAGGACAGCCTTAAGGGGATGTAGAATGATCCACCCTGATACGAGGCGGGTTGAATAATTGACCTGTACGACTTTGCAACGCATTCCAAGCAGCTTGCCTGAATTGACCGTGTGCTTGACATCGACCACCTTCCGGCAGGCCCTCGTGAGCAGATGAACCTGGCCACCTCGTTCCTGGACGGCAGCTCTCTGTATGGCACCACCAAGGCCGGCTCATATCGGCTGAGGACCCTCTCCCGTGGTCAGCTGAAGATGAACGGCGACGGCACTCTGCCCAGGGGAGCGGGAACGCCCTGCCGCGGCAAGGACAACAGGTCAGACAGCCCCGAGGTATTCTCTCCAGGGGAGCGGGAACGCCCTGCTGCGGCAAGGACAACAGGTCAGACAGCCCCGAGGTATTCTCTCCAGGGGAGCGGGAACGCCCTGCCGCGGCCAGGACAACAGGTCAGACAGCCCCGAGGTATTCTCTCCAGGGGAGCGGGAACGCCCTGCCGCGGCAAGGACAACAGGGCAGACAGCCCCGAGGTATTCTCTCCAGGGGAGCGGGAACGCCCTGCCGCGGAAAAGACAACAGGTCAGACAGCCCCGAGATATTCTCTCCAGGGGAGCGGGAACGCCCTGCCGCGGCAAGGACAACAGGTCAGATAGCCCAGAATTCGGGGGGGGGAACCCAAAAGACAGCCCGACCAGGAGGGGAACGCCCTGCCGCGGCAAGGAAACGGGTCAGACAGCCCCGAGGTATTCTCTCCAGGGGAGCGGGAACGCCCTGCTGCGGCAAGGACAACAGGTCAGACAGCCCCGAGGTATTCTCTCCAGGGGAGCGGGAACGTCCTGCTGCGGCAAGGCGAACAGGTCAGACAGCCCCGAGGTATTATCTCCAGTGTGCATGGAACGCGCCGCCGCAGCAAACACAAAGTGGCGTTTATGCTGATGCTTGCAATGCTCCGAAATATCTGTGTTCTGTAGCTTTCATAGCTGTGCGCAGCATTCGGCCGGTATGTATTGTGAATGTGCTTGGCGAGAATATAGTTTAGCAGGTGATTATACGAGCTCATTACATTAAAAAGTAAGTCGGGCAAACACAATGCCTACACTTGAATATATTCCTATGCCAAGGTTTTCACTTCGGTTGGATTGAAAATAATGTAAATTTTATTTTTTGCTCACCCTCTGGAGATGCCGACTATAATTGGCGTTGGTGTAACGTTGGTTGCAGGTGTGCCTTAGCTACATCACTACAATGAAGTGCAGCTATCAGATAGGTGTATTGTCAACGCTACCACAACGCCGACTCGGCCGCGCAACCTTATCAGCGTGGCTGAATTGCTACAGTCACAACTGCCTCCCCAAGGAATGACCTGGCGTCCCTCTAGACACCACCCCGCGCTTAGCTTCTCATGCAGTCGTAGCGAATTATGTCGTTTCCCTTGAAAACTGCAGGACTAGTCTCCATCCCCTCCTGTAAGCAAGAAAGTGTTATGCTGCCTTCGCGAAAGCAGGTTTTTGTTTCATTTTTGGTGTTTCCTCTTATGAAGTTGACAGCCGGGAGTTGACAGACTGACAGCCGGCAGCGTGATGACAGTCGCTGATGGCGGGGGGCGGGGACGGGGTGGGGGTGCACAGTGGAATCTATGAAAGATCACCTCATGCCAGTCCACCCAGCGTCTGCAATGTTCATGTGGCGGAAATAGACATATGCTCAGTAGTGATTGATCAGTACTTCAGCAAGGATTGAGCAGGGATTCACCTGGGATTAAGCAGGGATTGAGCAGGGATTGAGCAGGGATTGAGCGGGGTTCAGCAGGGTTTGATCAGGGTTCAGCAGGGATTGAGCAGGAGTTCAGCAGATATTGAGAAGCGGCTCAGCAGGGCTGATCGGCGGCTCGGCAATGTTCAAAACCCCGCGATTTCGCTGACACTGGTCGACGGTCGACAGCTGCCCGCTGGCGGGAGATCCTCGCGCCAACACCCACTCGGCCATCAGCGGCGTGTACGCGCTACTCACCCGCGAGCACAACCGCGTGGCCGCCTACCTGGCCGACACCAACCCGCACTGGACCGACCAGATGGTCTACCAGGAGACACGCGCTCTGCTGGTGGCGCAGCTGCAACACATCACCTACGAGGAGTTCGTGCCGGCCGTGCTGGGACAGGTGAGGAGGGAGGGGTCCCGCCGGGGAGTGCTGTCTCCGCTGGGGGAGGAGCTGCAGCACACCACCGACAGGGAGTTCGAGCCAGCGGTGCTCGGGAAGGTGAGATCAATAGCAGGGGTGTGGACGATAACATATGGTTGCATGGGTTTATTCTGGTTTCATACTATTTTGGTTCGGCGAGAGAAGTCATCCAAGGAACAAATTCAACTGACACTGCACTTTCCATGAAGCGTTTGCATGAAATTCAGCTAAGCAGAAACCTTGCACTTGTCAGTAAATATATGGGTCGCGGGTTTGGGTTATGCTAAACTCTGTGTATCCTCCGGGCTCCCTTCCGCCCAGAAAACACTCATACTTGATGCAGCAGATGAGGAAGTGTTAGCGTGGGAGGGGGTAAGGCGGACATATGAAAGGCGAGGTGAGTTCATGCCCCTGTGCTGGCCTGACCTCTGTGACCTCTGTGTAAGGTCATGGATTCCGAAGAGAAGACGGGCTGGGTGGTAGCATGCATTGGCAGCAATGTGATAGAGCGGCCAAGATTGCTGCTCAAGTTCACTAACTTCGAACGCCCAATGAAATATGCTCCTTGAACTGTCAAATAACTTGGACTTTTGTCGGTTTTGCTTCCGCAATCCATGTTGCGGTGACACCATCTTCGGTTGGTTATTGGTTTTACGCCATATCGACCGTTGAGTCATGTAGCGTCGCCATGCTCTCACACCGATTGGCCGCGGGAAGAGTAGCTATAGGTGAGACTCGAACCCACAACCTTTCGATTGTGAGACGAGCAACTTACCCCAAGACTCTCCTATGACACCATCTTCGCTTCAATCCAACCTCGAATTTCCCACTATGCAGATTGACAACCTCTTCTATTTGAGCAGCACATACACACTGGTCCACTCTCATCCAGTGTGTCGTCTTCCACAGGAGGTGACCAACCTCTTCTACTTGAGCAGCACATACACACTGATCCACTCTCATCCAGCGTGTCCACTTCCACAGGAGGTGACCAAGTTCTTCCAGCTGGAGCTGCTCTCGGCCGGCTTCTTCCAGCACTACTCCATGGACCAATACCCCGGGATTATCAACGCAGCGGCCAGCACGGCTCTCAAGTTCTACCTGGCTCTGCTGCCGGGATACCTGCAGTACATCAACACCGTGAGCTCTGAGAGAATCGCACGGAGGCGCGGTACCATGCACGAAGGAAGCATTTCATGCACGGAGACACCACTCCATAGGTGGTGGCACCATGCCCTGCACGGAGACACAATTATATGCATGTTGGCACCATTCCATGCATAGAGGCACCATTCCATACACGAAAGTACCATTACATGCACGGAAGCATCATTGCATGCACGGATTAATCATTCCATACTTGGAATCACCATTCCACGAACGTTGGCACCAAACCATGCACCGAGGCACCATTTCATATTCGGAAGCACCATTATATGCACGGAGGAGCCATTCCTGGAGAGGTGTGCGTGCTGTTGCTGACGTGGAAGACGTGCCGGTAATATGGATGTCCATTGCAAGTTCGTCGAGGTCCCGGTGTATTTTGTTAGCTTCCATTTATTTTGCTTTCAGCTAAGCTACAACATCGAATGGAATGAGCATGCGACATGGATAGGATCTATTAGCTAAGATATATATATATATATATATATATATATATATATATATATATATATATATATATAATAGCAAACACACGGGTGATATCAATGTGCCGTCTTGTTACCGATATATCTTCTACCCCCTGATCAATATACCAAGCCATCTCTGAGTCGCTATGCTAGACGTCTTCAAAGTGTTTTAATGATCTTCCCCTGACAGTGGAAGCTGGCGGAAAGCATTACGTTACCTCGCATAACCTTATGCGACCTCTCGAAGATTGCTATATCTAGACGTGGTAGCAAGAATTGGATGCACATCACACCACAATAGGTGAAATTCGTAGGAATCTAGCACACGTCCAATGATATAAATTATTTGGCATGTCGCCTGATATCCTATCACCCGATATGGTATCGCATCACCTTATACGGCTTGGCTTTGCTTCTTGCGTCCATATGTCACTTTTTATGCTTGATGAAGCATGAAGGTATCAACTGCCGTGCCGTGTCATTCAGGGTGACAGTATCAGATTGTAGTTCTTATAGCCAAGGGTGCTGTTGTCTTGACGTCAATCCGACAAGGATACCGTGTTGACTTTTCAGGGCGGGATGGCCGAGGGTTGAGGTGTTGAACTCTGGACATCAAGGTCCCGGGTTCAACACTCGCATCGTTCTGGACATTTCCCAATCCGTCATCTGTTCCCGGCGAAACAGTGCCGGGCAGCGCCATTAGCCATGATCGTGCATGCAGTGCGCCGTGAACAACGTAATAAACAAACAAGTGTTGACTTCTCACCAGATATGCTGGGAGACTTTCTGAGGTCATTGTGCGCCATCATTGGAAGCCTCTTAACCAATGCACACGAAAAGCCAACCGACCTCCAAAGCGTCGTCCCACTTTTCCACTGCGCGTCTGCGCGAGCCGAGGTGCCCCGGCCCAACATGTCACGCGCACGTGCCGCACCACGTGACTGGCTCTGACCAATGGCGTCGGCCGGGTGTCGGCAGGACGGCGTTCAGCAGGGCGAGACGCCGCTGTCAGCCTCCTTCTTCGCGCCGTTCGACCTGTACAAGGAGCGGCGGCTGGACGAGATTCTGCTGGGCCTCACCAAGAGCCAGGCGTCGCAGGGCGACTCCGTCACCCAGCAGCTGACCGACGGTGCGTGTGTGACGTCACGTGCACTCCTATGTGCGCGCGGCGGTGCCGTAAGCTCCAAAAGCAATCAATGCACAGAGGAGCAGCAGAGATGGTGACAGCAGCTTTATCGTTCGGACAAATGTGATGACAATCGTAATGGAAAAGTAACTCTTCGGTACAGTTTTTGTCTATGCAAGACGTTTTTTTCTCTTGTTGGTTTTCTGCATGTCCGTGTCTGGTGAACACCTTGTGTGTTGTTCATGTGTTCTGTGTATGTGATTGGAGTGCAACGTATTGTAGCTCAACTGTGCGCCGAGTGTTGTTCAGATATCTGGCTGATGTGTGTCTGAAGTGCCTGGAGTAAGGCTGAAGTGTAACGGATGTGTGTAAAGACATAAAGATATACACGATCAGCGCAACTATGAGCAACAAGGGCTCATCTTGTGTATGTGTGAGTGTGTGTGTATCTGTGTGTGTATGTGTGTTTGTGTGTCTGTGTGTATGTGTGTGTGTGTGTGTGTGTGTGTGTGTGTGTGTGTGTGTGTGTGTGTGTGTGTGTGTGTGTGTGTGTGTGTGGAGAGAGAGAGAGAGAGAGAGAGAGAGAGAGAGAGAGAGAGAGAGAGAGAGAGAGAGAGAGAGAGAGAGAGAGAGAGAGAGAGCGAGAGAGAGAGAGAGAGAGAGAGAGAGAGAGAGAGAGAGAGAGAGAGAGAGAGAGAGAGAGAGAGAGAGAGAGAGAGAGAGAGAGAGAGAGAGAGAGAGAGAGAGAGAGAGAGAGAGAGAGAGAGCGGCGTGATGGTGACACTGTCTTGCCTGAGGCAACAGTGCTCCGCCGGCACGCGTCGGCAGCCATGTTTGGTCACGTGTTCATGCTTGCGCCGAATGCAGCAACCCACTGCACCTGGACATGACAACTGGAATAATGCGGGGACGAGTAGTCTAGGGGTAAGTTACCCGTCTCACAATAGAAAGATTGTGGGTTCGAGTCTCACCTGTCGCTACTCTTCGCCCGCGATCAATCGGCGTGATAGATTGGTGACGCTACATGACTCAACGGTCGACGTGTCGTAAAATCCACAACCACAGAACTGGAATAACGTACGTTGTTGACCAATGACACACTGCCAGTGAAACCAGTGACGGAATGAGCAGCTGGTGGTGTCTGAACGACATCAGGTCAATGAGTGCGCACTGAAGTCAGGAACGACAAATTAACTGCACGGATTGAGTGGCACGGACCTACGTATAAGGTTCATTCGTTCCTGTTAAAGTTTTAGTGGTAATGGGTTTGATTTATTCGCCAAGAGATTAGGAGAGGAGCTAATAATCATCATGACATAATAATAGCAAAGATCATCCATCAATAATAGTAATTGAGGAAATGATTGTCATCGCAAGCAATCATGTTGATTGTTTACGTTGGTTCTGATGGTGATGACGCTGAAGCTTGTTGATCATGTATTTACGATACACAATTACAGTACCTACACCACCTAGAAGTACATGTGGTTCATTTAATGCATCCATAGCTCGTCATATATCGTAATTGTCACCACTCGTGATTAGCAAGACTTCTCAATACGATAGGGCTGAACTCTTTCTAGGGTTGAACTCCCAGTCTCTTTTCTGACCCTAAAGATTCTGAATAGTCTTGATTTGACATATCTTCCCTCCGCAGCACTGCCCCTTCCAACCGCCCGCCTCGACCTATTCACTGCGACTCCACCTGTCATGATCGGCTCTCCCTAACATAGGTCACCCGTTCTGGCCTACTCTCATCCTGACCTGACCTGTAGCCGGCCGACTTCCCCCGATTTGTGCTGACCTGATCTCATCTGCCACGTTTTTCGCGTGGCCAGACCTGTTATGATCTGATGTAGTCTGCCGGAACTTGACCTGACCTGAGCTATCCCGACCTGTGTGATTTAACCTGACATTACTTTGCTTGGTCTCTTGTGTACTACACATAGTCGTTGCCCTAACTGAACTGATAACGCCCGATGCTATCCGATTTCGTTTGACCTAAACCGGCCAAATCTTATCTGACATGATTTGGAGCGACCTGACTTTTGATGGCCTGCGACAGCCTGATCTGACCATAAAGAGTTTGACGTGACGTGGCCTGATCTGAACCAGCCCGTGCTGCCCTGTTGTGACCTGACGTGGCCTGATCTGAACCAGCCCGTGCCGACCTGTCGTGACCCGACGTGAGCTGACCTGACGTGAGCTGACCTGACGTGACCTGACCTGCCATGAGCTGACCCGACGTGAGCTGACCTGACGTGAGCTGACCTGACGTGAACCGACCTGACGTGAGCCGACCTGGCGTGAGCTGAACCGACGTGACCTGACCTGACGTGACCTGACCTCCCATGAGCTGACCTGACGTGGCTGACCTGACGTGACCTGACCTGACCTCAGCGCTGGGACTTGACCTGGCGGCCGAGACGATCCAGCGGGGCCGCGACCATGGCCTGCCCGGCTACACACATTGGCGGCAGTTGTGCGGCCTCGCCGCCGTCCAACAGTTCCACCACCTCAACTCCACCATGTCGCACGGCAAGGTCGACATTCTCCGCAGCATATACGGGTGAGTCGACTCTGTCGACGAGTGTCGGAGCATGTACAGTCACGGCCAGTGTGCCAGCCGTGTCTTTGAGAACGCCTCAGCTTCTCAGTGGGGACAGGTCGCCGTCGGGTAGGGCCTGCTGGTCTATAGGACATAATACAGGTATATGTAGGGCATAATATAGGTCTATATAGGACATAATTTAGGTCTATACAAGACAATATAGGTATATATAGGACATAACATAGGGCTATGCAAGACATAACATAGATATGTATATAGGACATAATACAGGTATATGTAGGGCATAATACAGGTCTATATAGGACATAATTTAGGTCTATACGAGACAATATAGGTCTATATAGGACATAATATAGGGCTATGCAAGATATAACATAGACATGTATATAGGACATGACGCAGGTACATGTAGGGCATAATGTAGGTCTATATAGGACATAATATAGGAATATACAAGATATAATATGGATATGTATATAGGACATACCACAAGTATATATAGGGCATAATGTAGGTATATCTAGGACATAATAGATGTCTATAGAATAGGACATCGTCCACCTAACGACAATGGGATCCTATGACATAATATAGGTCTATATGATAGGACATCGTCCACCAAACGACCATGGGATCCAATGACATAATATAGGTATATATAGGACATTATATAGGTCTATTGGATAGGACATCGTCCACCTGACGGTCATGGGATCCGATGATATTATATAGGTATATATAGGACATAATATAGGAATATAGGTATATAGGATAGGGCACCATCCACCTAACGACCAGGGGATCCGCCCGGAAAGATATGGGGAATTCCGTATCGTCTTGCAGGGACGATCCCTTCCACCCAGCAACCCCATATAGCTTGGTGATCTGCGGGGCTCCAATTATTTGTTTAAGTCCCCGAAGTCAAGCGGCATAATTCGTGGCCGATTAACAAAAACAGCCTCGAGAGCTTCGCCCGAGGGTAGGCCGTGGGCTGTTTATACGCATGGTAAAACATTAACCCGTACCGTCTCGGGGGGGGGGGGTCTTCAACCGCCCCCATTATATTTTTTTTCGCGAATAACGGACGAACGGCACGCGGCAGCGCGCCCAAATTTGCCATACCTTTTCCCACATCAATTTGACATGCACATTCAAAATGTTGAGGTCAGGTCGTCTAGGGTCAACGAGTTAGTCAAGGTCAAGTGAGGTCACCTCCAAAAAAGTTCAACCAGTCGTCACGCCTTAACGGATACAGATATTTTAATTAAACTTTCAGCGTTTGCTTATCTTTATGGATGCAACAAAACGTAAGAGTTGAATTTGTAATTTTTTTTTCGTTTTTGACTACATATAAATGTTGTGTATTTTTCATATTGCAGTTGAAACACATGATTCTGGCTAAAGTAAGCATTTGTTTATTAGGGCAAGTTGACTTCAAAACAACATTTCACGGTCTGTTATACCCATTGGAGAAGGAAAATTAAAGAAAACTTGAAAACTCCAAATTTCAAAATTTCAAAAAATAAAGATTCTATTTTTGGGGGCCAAAAGAAATTATAGCGCTGGTCGATTTCGCTGTCCTTTTCTCATTCCAGATAAGTTTTTTTTCTCATATATCCTCCAAAATTAACTCCCCGGAGTAAAAACATAATGCAAGTCGTGAAAAGACGTGAAAATCTAGCCCCCCTGGTGACGTCACTTTTGGGGAGGATTTTTTTTTTGGGGGGGGGGTGGGCCCGGACCCTACTCGTCGAGCGCTTTCCGATGACACCTCTTCGTTTTCGTGCGATGCTTAGTTTGGATTTTAGAGGGGGGTCTTCAAACGCCCCCCCCGAGACGGGGTGGGAGGATTTGACAGGAAAGAAGGGTTAAAGCCAGGAGTTAATTATGCATATCCCAGGACATCCCGTCGACAGATGGTAACTCTATTCCATAAAGCTGACTGTAGCCTGGCCTTCTGCTACCGTAGCTTGGCCCGCAGATGGCTACGTTATTCCCTGAAGCTCATTAGTCTGTTTATGTAGCCTGGCCTGCTACTACTGTAGCTTGCCCCACAGACAGCTACGCTATTCCCTGAAGCGCATTGTTCTGCAAGTGCAGCTTGGTCTATCTTGGTCTTGATCTTGTTGGTCTTGTACAAGCTTGGTCCCGGTCGTGGTCTATCTTTGTCTTGGTCTATCTCGGTCATCACCTCTCCTTCGACAAGTTGGTGGACTGATACTTGCCTCGAGCCCAGGCCGATGGGCATTTCCGTTTGCTGGCCCGATGATCTGATGTTCCGTGGCATTGACTCGCGACGAGACCCGGCGCATGTTCAACAGCAGATCTAGCCCAATGCCACGCAAATATTGGCCCCAGGAAGCTGCGCACGCCCAGCTACAGACGGACTGACCTCAAGATGAGTGTCCGCCTTTCAAGGTCTAGCCGCGTAGCGTGTGCACATCGCATGCTCGGGAAGTGGGCGAATCGTGGGTCAACATTTGTGCGGCCGTGTGTGGGGAACACTCGGACCGCTCGAGTTGACGGCCCGACATGACCTGGTCGGCAGGTCGCCGGACGACATTGACCTGTTTGTCGGCGGCCTGTTCGAGTCGCCGCTGGAGGGCGCCGTGGTGGGGCCGACGTTCGCCTGCATTCTGGGCCAGCAGTTCCGCAACCTGCGGCACACCGACCGTTTCTGGTTCGAGAACGACGTGCCGCCCTCTTCCTTCACGAAAGGTAACGCCGACGTGTACACTGTGCATGCTGCCATCTGGCCTCACAAAAGGTAACGCTGACGTGTACACTGTGCATGTTGCCATCTGGCCTCACAAAAGGTAACGCTGACGTGTACACTGTGCATGCTGCCATCTGGCCTCACAAAGGTAACGCTGACGTGTACACTGTGCATGCTGCCATCTTCCTTAACAAAGGGTAACGCTGACGTGTACACTGTGTATGCTGCCATCTGCCCTCACGAAGGGCAAAGCCGCTGTGAGCATCATACTGCTGACATATTCCTTCACAAAGTGTGACGCGGTTGTGTACGTGCAGCCACTTGAGCGCCACGGCTCTGCTGGCATTCCTTTGACGGCATCGGCCCTCTAAGGAATATTGCATTATTATAACCGCTTGTTCGCCCAATTTGTACCTGCTGAAGTAAGTATAAACTGTTATTTCCTTCAGTAAAAGTGTATGCTCACTTCATTTCGTTGATGAGCAGGCACACATACCTTGTGCTCGGGCGTTCATACATTACCTGCAAATGCACCATCAGGGGCGATCTTAGACGATGGTAACGGTAAGATGATTCATTTAAAAGAATCACCATTCGCAACATCATGTAAGTATGTTTCTAGATAGGTAGATCCTAATTTGCCGCTGGAGTCCGGACGAGCGAAGTATGTGAATACCAGAACTATTCAGAACTGATCAGCCACTTCAAGTGGCAGGGGCAATTCCTTTGATAGATCCTGTTACCCGGACGTCCATGTTTGCCAATTTACGACACATGCGGTGCAAGCTGCACACAAAGCTGTATTCCAATTGCACAACAAAACATATTAGCTCTTATTTACATGACCAACTATTTAGCACTGGCGGGGGTCGCGATCGTAAGACCGTTGGTTCGAATCCCACAGCCGGCGAGATTACCGAGTCCACCCGCAACTAACTGGCGTGGGTGGCTGGCGAGACCTTCTGACCCAGCAGTCGGACGCGTCGTAAAAGAGCCCACCTACAGCTCTACGGCATTGGCTCGGGGACGTAAAACCGCCTGGGGTTTGGGCTTCCTTTAGCTGCAACACCATTCGCAGGGTCTGTCAAGGCACCAACACCACACTGTGACTGGCAGCTTACGTTTTATCTCAACGCTATTTCTGCACGCATAGAAGTACAAAAAGCACCTGGCAATCTTCGACAATACTGTTCACCTTCACCAGTATCTTCGCCTGATGACATTTCTGCATCAGTCAAATCGACCCCCAGCCTGCTGGCATTCCTGACTCTGCCACATTGAAACGCTAGCCTGCTGGCATTCCTGCACGTGATATCGACTCTGATTCGCGGCTGCATCCCCAACCGGTGGCTGCGACACCCCGCCCCTCACCAGGCCCACCTCTCCCGGAGCCCTCGCCAGCTGACTAGTCAGCTGACTCTGACCAGCCGACTGCGCCGACGGCCGGCTGGCGGGCTGGCGGGCTGGCGGCGACAGTGCGCCGTAGCAGAGACACAGCAGAGACACAGCATAGCACACAGCAGGACACAGCACAGACACAGCACAGACACAGCAGAAACACAGCAGAGACACAGCAGAGACACAGCATAGCACACAGCACAGACACAGCACAGACACAGCACAGACACAGCACAGACACAGCACAGACACAGCACAGACACAGCACAGACACAGCAGAGACACAGCAGAGACACAGCATAGCACACAGCACAGACACAGCACAGACACAGCACAGCACACAGCAGGACACAGCACAGCACACAGCAGAGACACAGCACAGACACAGCAGAGACACAGCACAGACACAGCAGAGACACAGCACACACAGAGCAGAGACACAGCAGAGACACAGCACAGCACACAGCACAGACACAGCACAGACACAGAGCAGAGACACAGCACACATAGAGCAGAGACACAGCAGAGACACAGCATAGCGCACAGCACAGACACAGCACAGACACAGCACAGACACAGCAGAGACACAGCACACACAGAGCAGAGACACAGCACAGCACACAGCACAGCACACAGCACAGACACAGCACAGCACACAGCAGGACACAGCACAGCACACAGCAGAGACACAGCACAGCACACAGCAGAGACACAGCATAGCACACAGCACAGACACAGCACAGACACAGCACAGACACAGCACAGACACAGAGCAGAGACACAGCACACACAGAGCAGAGACACAGCACAGCACACAGCACAGCACACAGCACAGACACAGCACAGCACACAGCAGACAAACGCCCGGCGTCGCCTGTGGCCGTGCTCGTAACGGTGTTTATTTGTTCATTTGGTGGATCACGACGTACTTAATGCACATTCACGGCTAATGGCGCCGCCCACACTGTTTCGCCGGTGGGCCGCTGGATTGGGAAATGTCCAAAGCGGCGCTGGTGTCGGACCCGGGACCTTTGGTGCCCAGGGCCCGACATCGTAACCACTCGGCCATCCCCGCCCCTCGTCACGGCTCCGTGCCAGCCGGAAGTTGGTTCAGAGCACGGCGACACCGACCGAGGGGCCGGCACGGCTCCGTATTCAGACAGGGCGGGTGGATTCTCCGGTTAGTTAGTTAGTTATTTGGGTTTTAGGGCGCATCAGCTGCAGTGGTTATACAGCGCCCATAGGTGGATACTCCGCGACAGAGAGGCAAAGATACAGGTGGATACTCCGGGACGGGGCGGGGTAAGCCGGGGTGGGACAGGGGCAGGGGCCTGGCGATAGACAGGGGCCTGGTGGCAGGGACACGGACAGGGGCCTGGTGGCAGGGACAGGGAGAGGGGTCTGGTGCCAGGGACAGGGAGCTGATGCCTTGTGATGGTCAGGGGCCTGGCGGCAGGGACAGGGACAGGGGCCTGGTGCCAGGGACAGGGGGCTGATGTCTTGTGATGGTCAGGGGCCTGATGATGACAGGGACATAGACAGGGACAGAGTCTGATGATGGCAGGATCCCGACGGCAGTGGCAGGGACAGGGTCGGGTGACAGGGGCGTGGGTCTGGAGAGAGGGACAGAAAAGGGCCAGATAACAGGGACAGAAGTCTGACAGCATGGATAGGGGCTGTATGAGTGGATTGGGCGACTGCTCAAAGGGACAAAGTTCTGACTAGGCGGCCAGCACACTACTAGAATAGGAGAAGAATGTGACCGAAGTAAAACATCTTGTCGGAGTCCACATGGTGGAGGGACGGCATATTCGGGGAAATCCAAAAGCATGTTCGAGGAGAGTTTTGGAACCGTTGTACTAAGTAGGTGATTTAATTAGTGTGGTTAGTGACATTTCGATCGTCCTTGCATTAGCATTAGTGTGAATGAAGATTGTGTGTGGCCTCAGACAATTAATCAACGACGTATTATTCGACTGAGTGCGTCGAGATATTCTATCGAATTCGTTATGCTATCCTACTGATGTAATGGTCTTCGAATTGTTGGCTCTTGATATGATGTTTTGCTGGGATGAGGAGACATGGTAAGGCTCTGCATACACCATCCTGGACCTGTAGGTGTGGAGGGGACATGGTGAGGCTCTGCATCTACCATCCGGGACCTGTAGGTGTGGAGGGGACATGGTGTGGCTCTGCATTCACCATCCGGGACCTGTAGGTGTGGAGGGGGCATGGTGTGGCTCTGCGTACACCATCCGGGACCTGTAGGTGTGGAGGGGACATGGTGAGGCTCTGCGTACATCACCCAGGACCTGTAGGTGTGGAGGGGACATGGTGAGGCTCTGCGTACATCACCCGGGACCTGTAGGTGTGGAGGGGACATGGTGAGGCTCTGCGTACATCATCACGGACCTGTAGGTGTGGAGGGGACATGGTGAGGCTCTGCGTACACCATCCGGGACCTGTAGGTGTGGAGGGGACATGGTGAGGCTCTGCGTACATCACCCGGGACCTGTAGGTGTGGAGGGGACATGGTGTGGCTCTGCATGCACCATCCGGGACCTGTAGGTGTGGAGGGGACATGGTGAGGCTCTGCGTACATCACCCAGGACCTGTAGGTGTGGAGGGGACATGGTGAGGCTCTGCGTACATCACCCAGGACCTGTAGGTGTGGAGGGGACATGGTGAGGCTCTGCGTACATCACCCGGGACCTGTAGGTGTGGAGGGGACATGGTGAGGCTCTGCGTACATCACCCGGGACCTGTAGGTGTGGAGGGGACATGGTGTGGCTCTGCGTACATCACCCGGGACCTGTAGGTGTGGAGGGGACATGGTGAGGCTCTGCGTACATCACCCAGGACCTGTAGGTGTGGAGGGGACATGGTGTGGCTCTGCGTACATCACCCAGGACCTGTAGGTGTGGAGGGGACATGGTGAGGCTCTGCATACATCATCCGGGACCTGTAGGTGTGGAGGGGACATGGTGAGGCTCTGCGTACATCACCCAGGACCTGTAGGTGTGGAGGGGACATGGTGTGGCTCTGCATACACCATCCGGGACCTGTAGGTGTGGAGGGGACATGGTGAGGCTCTGCGTACATCACCCAGGACCTGTAGGTGTGGAGGGGACATGGTGTGGCTCTGCGTACATCACCCGGGACCTGTAGGTGTGGAGGGGACATGGTGAGGCTCTGCATCTACCATCCGGGACCTGTAGGTGTGGAGGGGACATGGTGTGGCTCTGCATTCACCATCCGGGACCTGTAGGTGTGGAGGGGACATGGTGAGGCTCTGCGTACATCACCCAGGACCTGTAGGTGTGGAGGGGACATGGTGAGGCTCTGCATACACCATCCTGGACCTGTAGGTGTGGAGGGGACATGGTGAGGCTCTGCATACTACCATCCGGGACCTGTAGGTGTGGTTCACCATCCGGGACCTGTAGGTGTGGGGGGACATGGTGAGGCTCTGCAATACATCACCCGGGACCTGTAGGTGTGGAGGGGACATGGTGAGGCTCTGCGTACATCACCCGGGACCTGTAGGTGTGGAGGGGACATGGTGTGGCTCTGCATACACCATCCGGGACCTGTAGGTGTGGAGGGGACATGGTGAGGCTCTGCGCATACACTCACCCGGGACCTGTAGGTGTGGAGGGGACATGGTGAGGCTCTGCATACACCATCCTGGACCTGTAGGTGTGGAGGGGACATGGTGAGGCTCTGCATCTACCATCCGGGACCTGTAGGTGTGGAGGGGACATGGTGTGGCTCTGCATTCACCATCCGGGACCTGTAGGTGTGGAGGGGACATGGTGAGGCTCTGCGTACATCACCCAGGACCTGTAGGTGTGGAGGGGACATGGTGAGGCTCTGCGTACATCACCCAGGACCTGTAGGTGTGGAGGGGACATGGTGTGGCTCTGCATTCACCATCCGGGACCTGTAGGTGTGGAGGGGACATGGTGAGGCTCTGCGTACATCACCCGGGACCTGTAGGTGTGGAGGGGACATGGTGAGGCTCTGCGTACATCACCCAGGACCTGTAGGTGTGGAGGGGACATGGTGAGGCTCTGCGTACATCACCCAGGACCTGTAGGTGTGGAGGGGACATGGTGAGGCTCTGGACATCACCCGGGACCTGTAGGTGTGGAGGGGACATGGTGAGGCTCTGCGTACATCACCATCCGGGACCTGTAGGTGTGGAGGGGACATGGTGAGGCTCTGCATATCACCATCCGGGACCTGTAGGTGTGGAGGGGACATGGTGAGGCTCTGCGTACATCACCCAGGACCTGTAGGTGTGGAGGGGACATGGTGAGGCTCTGCGTACATCACTCAGGACCTGTAGGTGTGGAGGGGACATGGTGAGGCTCTGCATACACCATCCGGGACCTGTAGGTGTGGAGGGGACATGGTGAGGCTCTGCGTACATCACCCAGGACCTGTAGGTGTGGAGGGGACATGGTGAGGCTCTGCGTACATCACCCGGGACCTGTAGGTGTGGAGGGGACATGGTGTGGCTCTGCATGCACCATCCGGGACCTGTAGGTGTGGAGGGGGCATGGTGAGGCTCTGCGTACATCACTCAGGACCTGTAGGTGTGGAGGGGACATGGTGTGGCTCTGCATGCACCATCCGGGACCTGTAGGTGTGGAGGGGACATGGTGAGGCTCTGCGTACATCACTCAGGACTTGTAGACGTACTTCAGGATGGCGAAATCCACCGCTATAATACGTATTAAAATGCAGGAAACAAGAAGAAGATGGTGTGGTAATCTTTGCCACAAACAAACTGTGAGGATTGTGCCGACATGAAAATGCTTTCTGCACTCAGCTATTCTTCACCCTTCCGATAAATGCCATTACAGGATGGTCCTTTCATACTGTACGACTTTATAGACCTAGTCCAGTTGAACACGACTTGAACGCTAACAGTTGCACGCATGTTGATCAGTTTCGGTAGCATCATTACTTTGCATCGACTCGAACGATCCCGATGAAGCTGCAAACAAAAACGGCGCCGTGTCCATCCACTATCCAGTCACCCTCGTCTGGATATCTGGATCCAGTGCAGTTCTACCTACCTGGAGCCAATCAGTCTGGATTCCGCCAAGACGCGCCCAGCACACACCAGCTGCCATTCTGCAGATCGAGAGTCACCCGGGTCTGCAGCGGATCAGCGGATCACCTGCAGCGGATCAGCGGATCACCTGCAGCGGATCAGCGGATCACCTGCAGCGGATCAGCATCTGCGGGCCGCCGCGGAGGTCGGGCGCACCTTCAGTCAGCCGCGGTCTGACAATGTGTGACTGCTGTCACGTGGCCCACCCGCCGTGTGCAAAACCGCCGCCGTGTGTATAACCCTCACCGTGTGCAAAACTGCTGCCGTGTGCATAACCGTCGCCGTGTGCAAAACTGCCGCCGTGTGTATAACCGTCGCCGTGTGTATAATCGCCACCGTGTGCAAAACCGTCGCCGTGTGCAAAACCGTCGCCGAGTGTATAACCGCCGCCGTGTGTATAACCCTCACCGTGTGCAAAACTGCTGCCGTGTGCATAACCGTCGCCGTGTGTATAATCGCCACCGTGTGCAAAACCGTCGCCGTGTGCAAAACCGTCGCCGAGTGTATAACCGCCGCCGTGTGTAAAACTGCCGCCGTGTGTATAACCGCCGCTGTGTGCAAAACCGCCGCCGTGTGTATAACCCCCGCCGTGTGCAAAACCGCCGCCGTGTGCATAACCGCCGCCGTGTGCAAAAATGTCGCCGTGTGCAAAACCGCCGCCGTGTGTATAACCGTCGCCGTGTGTAGAACCGCTGCCGTGTGTATACCACCCGCCTTGTGCAAAACCAAGCTGGTCGGCACACTCAAGGACGTCGCGCACCGTCTCGTCTGCGGCACGTCGTGTCGCGGAGAAGGCCACCGCGTCAGCAGCGCCGCAGACGGATCTTGTCCGTCAGATACGCCACCTCCGACTGCATCAGCGGCTGGCGTCTGGGTGTGTGGATACGATAGGCGATCGCCCATGCATGTGCAAATCAGCGGAGGCGCCCGTAGATGCTGTTGGCGGTGATTCCCCGCGGTCGAGATCACGAGAGTCTACGACCAGCGCGGCATCTGACATTGTGCAAATGGCATGCGTCCGAACGGCAAAGACAAATCCGATGCCCGGCTCGACCTTGGCGCCGAACAGCGGCACATTGATCCATCACGAACTACATCACCACTATCACTACACACAGCCAGTGTTGTAGTTACTGCCATCTGAACCAGCGAACTAGCGTTCTTCGATCTCAATTACCACTATCTCAAGTAAGTGAGCATTGCAACTAGAGCGGTCCAAGGCCTACGACTGGACGTCAGCTGTGTTAGACGTCAGAACGTCAGACGTCAGCTGACGTTGCTCCCTGACCCGAGAACTCGAACCCGTCTAATCACTACTTCCGTGACCAGTACGGAGGGGCAGACGTCAGTAGCCTCTGTACACTCACTGTTCTGTCACCTTGCTGCGCTGATGTAAATGGTCGTTGAAGTAGTCCATCATCTGTGCTCGCTCTCACGATGTATTGCCACACACCCATCCAGCCCGGGCGTTCCCAAGGGCGAACTGTAGACACAGACAAATGCATCGATGTCCTCCATATGCTCATCTGGACCGATATACGGCCGAGGTCAGACTGCAGGGTACGGTCGAACGGCACAGCTCAAAGTATGTTCTGTTCTCGTCTGGACCCCGGGCGATATGCACGGCTGAGGTCAGACTGCAGGGTACAGTCGAACGGCACAGCTCAGACGATGTTCTGTCATGTTCTCGTCTGGACCCCGGGCGATATGCACGGCTGAGGTCAGACTGCAGGGTACAGTCGAACGGCACAGCTCAGACGATGTTCTGTTCTCGTCTGGACCCCGGGCGATATGCACGGCTGAGGTCAGACTGCAGGGAACAAGACATATGTTCTGTTCTCGTCTGGACCCCGGGCGATATGAGAGGCGATATGCACGGCTGAGGTCAGACTGCAGGGTACAGTCGAACGGCACAGCTCGAGAGTGACGTGCCGACCTTTAACTGTTGCCGAGTTCGTTATCCTGCTGACGCCGACTGACCCTGCCGAGGTCACGGCAATGGTGTCGTGACCTCCGACGGCGGCCGGAGCCACTGACCTTGGTCCTGTGACGTCACCCCCTCGGACTATGCAGGTGGCATTAGTATGCGCAGTTGCGCGCTCTTGGCGCACGTGTCGGACAGCTACATCGGCCGGTGGGGGGGGGCGCTTCACGCCATCTCACCCGTCGCACGCGCGTGGACCGGACTTCGGCAGTGTCATCCCGCTGAACCGCCACAGCATTTGGCGTCGGTGGGTGGGGGTCCAGCTCCCCACCGTCTCGCCCACATGCGCGTGGGCCAGACTTCTGTAGTGTCATCCCGCTGAACCGTCACGACATTTGGCGTTTTTGGTCCATATACGACGCATTCAACCGCTGCGTTATATGGCGTCGCCAACCTTTCACGCCGATTGGTCGCGGGTGGACTCGGTAAACGCCATCGGTTGTGAGATTCGAACTCACAATCTAGCGATCAAGAGTTCGACGCTCCACCAACTGATCTACCGCGGCCCCCGACATTTGACGTCGGTGGGTGTCGGGGAGGGGGTCGTTTGGGGTCGGTGGGGAGGAGGGAGGAGGGGTCGTTTGGTGTCGCTTACGATTGGCTGCAGCTTGTGCTTCACAAATGAAGGAAGCGGTTGGCCTCGGAGGTCACGCTAAAGATGTAGCTCAGTCGGTAGGGTATTTGTCTCTTGATGGCAGGATGGTGGTCAGAATCCCACAACCGATGGGATTACAGAATCCGCCCGAGACCAGTTGACGTGAGAGGTTGGCGACGCTGAATGACCGAGGAGTTGAACGAGTCGTTAAGAAAACTGAGATTCTTCTGATTCTGCTGAAGTTAGGACTAGCCTTGCCTAACTGACTAGCCTTGAAGTGCCGGCTGGAATAAGGTGAAAGTAGTAAAGAGCGTTGTAAAGAGGCAGAAGCTGGAACGGCATTCGCCCACCAGGTTCGGTGTCTGAAACTCTGAATTGCTCTGGAATACGTGCCTACGTGCCAAAAAACGCAGCTAATCAAATAGTCATAAATGCTCTTACTTAAAAGCATAGCGTATGTCCAGTTGCGGGTTGTCTTCAGGATGCTGCACGTCAAGCAGAAGGTAATGCACCCGTAGCTTCCGAGTACATGGCACGCCCTCCAAAACAAAATAATCTGGTTGGCCGGTTGCGTTTGCGATTTCCTTCTCGCGCGTATACTACCACTAACTTTAAATAATGTTTGTGGGAGTTATCACAAGACGGGAAGAGAAATAAAATGCAGAGCCTCTGCGCGCTGGTGTTTGGCCCGGTGTTTTAACTCATTTTAATTCGGAGCAAGCGGCCGTCCATCCGTGTGTACGCCACCATACGTGGATGCATAGAATGCAGCCGAGCGCATGTCACGTGCATAATGTCCATCCGTGTGTACGCCACCATAAGCGGATGCATAGAATGCAGCCGAGCGCATGTCACGTGCATACTGAATTATGCAGCGCAGCGGAGGCCGACTGCGCTTTGTAGCAACATGCAGCGTGCCACCGCAGACTACGGTACGATGCACAATTAATTATTGATGCACTAATGACCGCAACGCGTCCGGACCGCCTCGGCACGTGGCCGGCTCCGGCAGCTGCAGCCGTCGCTGTACAGGAAGCTGCCCGCGCTGGCGGTCCGGGCACGGAGACGATATGACGACCTCGCGGTTACTGATGCAGTCGGCAGGAACGGCGACTACAGGCGGAGGCAGCCGCGGCAGCAGTCTGGACTGAAGGCGACGGCAGCTGCAGTTATATTCTTGACTGAAGGCTGCGGCAGCTGCGGTCGTATTCTGTACTGAAGGTGATGGCAGCTGTCGTCGTATTCTGGACTGAAGGCGATGGCAGCTACAGTTATATTCTTGACTGAAGGCTGCGGCAGCTGCAGTCGTATTCTGGACTGAAGGCGGCGGCAGCTGCCGTTGTAGTCTGATCAGAAGGCTGCGGCAGCAGCGGCCGTAGCCTGGCTCAGGGATGTCGGGCGTGGCAGTGCATTGCCGATGTGCTCAGGGAGAAGGCTTCTCAGGGAGAAGGCTTCTCAGGGAGAAGGCTTCTCAGGGAGAGGGCTTCGTGCGACGTTTCGCACCCAAATCGGATGCTAAACCATCGGACTTCGATGATACATCAATGTCACTTTTGAATGTTTACACGTATTGGTAATCATGATATTATCAATGAAATTACACAATAATGCTCTTTGAACATGGAGAAATAAAATTCATTCCACAAAATGAACACCACCTACTTACCTACTTAGAATAAAAGTTGCGTAGAAATGTATACATATATATAACTGCGACTTTTGCTGAATGCTTGATTCTGCTGAATGCAGGTAATCTGCAAGTCTCATTACCGGTAATTATTGACATGACATGGAAGTTCATAACGGAACAGATATAGTGCTGTCCATGGCAATGGCATGCCACCCTTGGATATTCTTCAGTGGAAGGAATGACATTGAATTTGCTCTAGAACGGAGTACACCGGTTCCACCTGAGATGCATCCCCAATCGAGTCCGCCCACGGAGAAGACTGCAAAGGGGAGGGGGACCACGAGCCTGCATCTTGGGACATGGCACGTCACGCAACATGCTCAACAGTCTCCCCATGTTCATTCACCGGTGAAAAACGGAACGAATTCTCAGCATATCAACAAGTTTGGTTCGTGCGATCTATAGCAGCAGGTGGCCTCCCGGCCTGATGATACCGAGCGTGTGCACGGTGGTCGTGACAGGACATGAGGTTCTCGTAGTCAAACTGACGAGGATGATTTGCAGACAAGCCAAATGTTCATAAGAGTCTTCCTCATCCGTATGCAGTGCGAACGTTCAGCTTGATGACTTACTTCCGTCGCGAATCCTTTCATCTATTATGTCGTACTGCCCGTGCATGTTGTAGTGGCCATCAACATATCACGGCAGCCTCGAGAAATGAAAACATGGAAGACATGGCATGGCAGCCCGTGGATGGCACATGGTGACATCAAACCTGCATTTCGATGACTGATGTAAGCGCACCAAGATAAGCGCGCCAAGATAAGCGCGCCAAGGTTCCGCTCCATTCCGATTTGCATCTCGGTAGCGTTGCCAACCTGGAAGTGCATCGGTCATGGCAAGTCAATGTGTGGCTTGCCGGCCGCCTCTGGTGCGCTTCAGCATGTGAGGTGGGATGTGCAGCTCAGTGGTCCTCAACACGACATCGACCAACAGGGCTATCGGAGAGAATATGTTTCCCAGCTGATGCTGATAAACTTGGAGCCACTCCAGCGTTGTGCTGCAACAAATATGATGTGACGATGCGCATGTTAGCTAGCTACTGAGATACTATGTGTCTGTCCAACGAAGCTGGAAAGTCTGAAATCAGCTTGACTTCCTTCCTCCGCTCATTTTTTTTTGTCGTCCGTCCCTGACCATTTCCGAATGGGTCCAAGGAGATGGGGACCTTTGTGCAGACAGCTGAGATGTGAGGTGTTGTGACCAGCCTGACCAGCGACCGATCAGCATCGATACAATCGCTGGATTACATGCAAGGCAGCACCGACCAATAGCACTAGTCAGCAGCATTAAACAGACCATGGTAAGTGACTACTGTTCTTAGTCATTAATTCTTTTGCAGAACAACTGTATCAGGTGCGCAAGTCCAGTATGGCGGGGCTGCTGTGCAACAACATCGAAGGGGTGCAGGAGCTGCCACCGAACGTCTTCCGCAAGCAGGACCCCTTCCTGTAAGTACAGGTGATGTGTGCAGATTTGTCATGCTCATTTTCCCCGCCGTGCAGAGTTGCTTATTTGTTGTCACATTTCTGCCTAACGTCTAGTATAACTTGGATTTCATTATCTGCACGTATTTTGGATTAGATTGGATGCAACGCTCACAAAACTTTCGGAATTGTGTTATATTTAGGGCGGTTGTCGTTGCCATGATATTGTTCTGTTTGCTGCAGCAAAGGAAGTAGCTTATCTAATACAGATTGGATTTGACAAACGCATTTCCACCTATGTTATACTCTAGTGTAACATTCTGAAATTGGAAATGAATTAAGAAGCATACTTAGGGATAGCCATGTGTGTAACCACTGGGGGCCTGGGGGACATGTCTGCGCAATTTCTGAACAGTGGCGATTTGTCCCCTCCGGATTTGTCCGGCTCCAAGGTCTCACATTATCCAAATCTGGAAGAAATACGCCAGTGTTGTGTTAGCAGACGTACCAACCGGACCGGGCTGGGTTCGGCCTAGTCACGCCTCAGCACATGGCGGTCGCGTCTTTGCTGGGCGATGCGCTGTTGTCTTGATCTGACCTGACCTGACCTGACCTCGGTATAGGAGCACACCAATCCGGTGTGACACACTGTCCGTCTGACCCTGACCTGACGTGACCCGACCTGACCTCGGCAGGAACGCGCCGGTGCTGTGCGACATGCTGCCCTACCTGGACCTGACCGCCTGGAAGTCTGCACGGACGGGCGTTCTGATACCGCACGAGGTGTTCGGAGATGTGGTCAACAAGGCGAAGGTGGACCTCGAGCGGCGCAGAAACGAAGAGAGGATTCTCACCGAGCTCAGTAGGTGGCAGCACTGGGTTGCGGGTTTCGGGAGGGCGAAGAGGGTACGGCGGCTGCAATGAATATCTCATTGCCAATGCCGTTATCATCGGAATACCTACCTGCTCAGCTGCACCGCGTACAATTGCACAGCTCAGATAGGCTACTATGTACCATGCAACTCTCACCTTGTACCACTGTGTACTACCGTACCACTGTGTACCACCGTACCACTGTGTACCACCGTACCACTGTGCACCACCGTACCACTGTGTACCGCCGTACCACTGTGTACCACCGTACCACTGTGTACCACCGTCCACTGGCACCGTACCACTGTGCGCCGTCCACTGTGTCCCCTCCTTGTGTCACCGTCCTGTGTACCGCCGTACCACTGTGTACACCGTCCACTGTGTCTACCTTGTGTACACCGTACCACTGTGTGCCACCGCCCACTGTGTACCACCGTACCACTGTGTACCACCGTACACTGTGTACCACCGCACCACTGTGTCCACCGTACCACTGTGTACCACCGTACCACTGTGTACCACCGCACCACTGTGTACCACCGCACCACTGTGTACCACCGTACCACGATACCACTGTACACTGTGTACCACCGTACCACTGTGTCACCGACCACTGTGTACCACCGTACCACTGTGTACCACCGTACCACTGTGTCCACCGTACCACTGTGTACCACCGTACGTATGTGCCACCGAGCCACGTGTGGCCGCCGTCCACGGCCGTCCTGTGTGTCCACCGACCGCTGTGTCCACCGTACCACTGTGTACCACCGTACCACTGTGACCACCGTACCACTGTGCCACCGTACACCGTACCACTGTGTCCACCGTCCACTGTGTCCACCGCACCACTGTGTACCGCCACTGTGTCCACCGCACCACTGTCTGCGTCGTGACCACCGTACCACTGTGTACCACCGCACCACTGTGTACCACCGCACCACTGTGTACCACCGTACCACTGTGTACCACCGTACCACTGTGTACCACCGTACCACTGTGTACCACCGTACCACTGTGTACCACCGTACCACTGTGTACCACCGTACCACTCCGCCGCAGATCTGGCCGCCGATCCGCAGTCCTCCGTCGGCACTGCGTACGCATTCAGTCGGCCCAACAAGCAGGCGATCCTGCTGTCCAACACGTCGCTGATCCTGGAGTACGCGTCCGGCGAGTTCATGTCCACCATCTTCAGGTGAGTGGTTCCGCGTCCGGCGAGTTCATGTCCACACATTTTTCCAGTAATTAGAGTGACTGGTAGCTAAATTGAACCTCGTACAATTGCTGTTTCCCATGGATATAATGAGGAGTGTACGTAATCGGATTGTATTTCGATGCCATTTTGGTGACTATTTTGGGTAGGTACGGAAAAGCTATTCCATCCGGTGCTTCCAGTGCATAGAATAAGTCTCCTCGTGGCGCCAACACAACGAAAGTTTCTGTCATGCTTCCGTGCCGACATACTTTTATGCGATCAATTGAACAATTCAGCTCAGTGAAGTCGCTTACGACTCAGCATCACTGTTAAACCCGTGACAACTGACCAACTAGCGTCTGCTCTCAACAGGTCTGGCACCTCCCGCATCAAGCGGCAGCTGGTGCGCCTGTCCAACCAGCTGACTGGCAACCCGCAGACCATCCAGGGCTTCAGCACCAGCCTGAGACAGTTCGACGTGTCCAACCTGGTGTCTCAGGTGCCCATCATAGACCAGTGCCGGTGAGTGATCTCTGCCGCAGCTCTCTCCCCCCTCTCTCTCTCTCTTCAATTATCCCACTCTCTCACTCCCCACTCTCTCACTCTTCCACACTCTCACTCCCCCACTCTCCCACTCTCCCTCTCGCTCCCATCTCGCTCTCCCTCTCCCTCTCCCTCTCCCTATCCATCTCCCTCACCCTCTCCCTCTCCATCTCCCTCGCCCTCTCCATCTCACTGTCCCTCTTCCTTTTCATCTCCCTCTCTCGCTCTCTCCCTCACTGTCATTCTCATTCCCATCCTCTCTCTCCTCTCATTCAAGACTGCTTTAGACCATTCTGCTTTAGATCAAGACAGCCTGCCATGCCTCTACCCTACCAATGTCGGAGAAATTCCCCATCATTATACTAAGTTATATATTTTTGCATACGAGACGAACAACATCCATACTCATGGCTCAATGGCATTGTGCTGCAAAAGAAAGAACATTGAATGCATATCAAAAACCTGTGACTGCCTTATTCAAGAGAGAGTAGATCTGTTGAATCCCTCTCCCTCCCTTAAAGGCAATGTCGGCACTTGCAGTGTTCGGAAAGCAATGCATTTCCTTCATGACATGGCTAACCCGTAACTATCACAAGACGGGCTTCACCGCATGACATCTCGTAGTCGACCGTCACGTACCGTAACTCACGTCACAGCCGCGAGCTGTGGTGCAGCGTATGTGCGTTCCTCGAGAAAAGCAGCTTTGGGCAACGGCTTAAGTATTATTAATGCCCAAATACAGCATTTGGAACCACCCCGTGCATTAGGATATTTACGGAAGATGGTCTCGAGTTTTACTTTGTAGATGCATTTTTTCTTCAAGAATTATTCTGAAGGCTTAAAGTATGAGGGTCCATCCGACCTAGAGCTGGTACAGTAGATCATGAGGCTACCGCAAAGCGGTTGCGTACCGTAGCGCGCGCCACAGTGGTCACATGTGACGCGTCACGTACCGTAGCGCGCGCCACAGTGGTCACATGTGACGCGTCACGTGCCGGCCACCGCAGGGCCGACGAGGAGACGGTGCCGTGCGACCCGTCGTCGCCGTACCGCACCTTCTCCGGCTACTGCAACAACCTGGCCAACCCCAACTTCGGCAAGTCGGTGACGCCGCAACACCGGCTGCTGCCCGCCCAGTACGACGACGGTACGTCCGGAGAGCTCGGTAGCCACTCACTGCCAGGCAATCAGGACACTCAGTCGCAACTTAGTGCCAGGGAAACGGGACACTCAGTCGCAACTTAGTGCCAGGCAATCAGGACACTCAGTCGCAACTTAGTGCCAGGGAAACGGGACACTCAGTCGCAACTTAGTGCCAGGCAATCAGGACACTCAGTCGCAACTCAGTGCCAGGGAAGCGGGACACTCAGACGCCATTTAGTACCATGGAAGTGGGACACTCAGTCGCCACTTAATACCATGGAAGTGGGACACTCAGACGCCACTTAGTACCATGGAAGTGGGACACTCGGTCGCCACTTAGTACCATGGAAGTGGGACATTCAGACGCCACTTAGTACCATGGAAGTGGGACACTCAGTCGCCACTTAGTACCATGGAAGCTGGACACTCAGTCGCCACTTAGTACCATGGAAGTGGGACACTCAGGCGACACTTAATACCATGTAAGTGGGACACTCAGTCGCCACTTAGTACCATGGAAGTGGGGCACTCAGGCGACACTTAATACCATGTAAGTGGGACACTCAGTCGCCACTTAGTACCATGGAAGTGGGACACTTAATACCATGGAAGTGGGACACTCAGTAGCCAGTTTGTGCCAGGGAAACGGTACATTCAGACGCCACTTAGTACCATGGAAGTGTGACACTCAGTCGCCACTTAGTACCACGGAAGTGGGAAACTCAGTCGCCACTTAATACCATGGAAGTGGGACACTCAGTCGCCACTTAGTGCCAGGGAAGCGGGACACTCAGTCGCCACTTAGTGCCAGGTAAACGGGACACTCAGTCACCACTTAGTGCCAGGGAAGCGGGACACTCAGCCGCCACTTAGTGCCAATGACGTGAGACGCCACTCAGTAGGTTGGGAGACGATAGCTCCAGGATGGTCGAATAAAGGCGCGTGAGTCTAGAAGTGCAGTATTGCTCAACTTTGTAGCATGTCATCTTGATTTGCTGGCTTGTTCTGTACGTCATCTCACCGACGTAACGTGACGTTAATACCTGACGTCGTGTTCGATCGTTTCTCAATGTTACTTTGCGTCAGTTGTACTTCTTTCTCGACTACGGTACAAAGTCAGCTTATATTTTCAATTCTTCCAAAAGTTGTTCGACGATGTGATCGTGTTGTCTGGAGGTCAGGGACCTCTGCTGAGTGAACTGTGGCAATTTGCATGAGAGCGCTTTTAAATCTCGAAGGCATATTGATTGAAACATTTGCAATTGATCTCAGAGGCAATATTTTGTTTTGGATCACAATAATGCATTTATTTCCGGATATTGCTTACCAGGCTTCGCCATTTTCAGCTTAAACATCAAGGGTTGTATGGGGCCTGGACGTTCATTGAGATATCCTGTGACTTGACTTGACCTTTGACCAGGCGCCATTAGGCACCAGTTGCTCATGGCCAATGCAGGTGACCTTCGACCCGATGCCCTCATGCGTCAGTCGGCCAGGTCAGGTGTACTTGACCTTTGACACGGTGCCCTGAGACATCAGTCGCTCATGAACAATGCAAGTGACCTTTGACCCGACACCCTCAAACATCAGCCGGCCAGGTCAGGTGTACTTGACCTTTTACCCGATGCCCTCAGGCATCAGCCGGCCACGCAAGAGGTCAGTGACTGGCACTCCTCTGCCGTCGCCGAGACGCATCTCCACCAATCTGCACAATGACGTCAGCAACCCCCACTCCCGCTACACCATGTTTCTGATGCAGTTCGGCCAGTTCCTCGACCACGACATCAGTATGACACCGATCAATAAGGGTGAGTTTTTGATGCAGTTTGGCCAGTTCCTCGACCACGATATCAGTATGACACCCATCAATAAGGGTGAGTTTTTGATGCAGTTCGGCCAGTTTCTCGACCACATCAGCGTGACGCCCGTCGGTAGAGGTAAGTGTCCGCCCAGTCGGCTCATGTTGTCAGTGGCGCAGCTATAACTATTTTTCGGGTGGGACAAGGCGCATCGAAGGAGTTGTCGCTCTGACAGGATGCCCACCCGTTTCCGACAAGCAGTCCAATATCTGGGGATAATTATGTCCGGGCGGGGTTGAGGGGCGCTCGGCATGTATGCATGTTGTGCTTACATGAGCAATGCTTGTGGGTGAGCAAATTTTGTTTGTAGGTGAATGAGCACATGCAAAGAAATATACAATTTTCCACTATTGCCTATGGTACTGGTATATGTGAATTAGGGAGGGCTAGTGACACCCACCCGTGTCTTGATTGTTTTTACTCAGCATTTAGCCACTTCGATTTCGGTGTCATTCAGATCCCATCGGATGCAGAAAATATTCATCATGTAACATCGCGAATAACTATTTAGTAGCATAAGAAAGCAACCCTTGGCAAAAATCCTGTGATTTTCAGTAAATTTATTTTTAATCCTAGATGCGCTTTCATCATCAGGCACGGCTCTTCGGAAGGGCTCGGGGTGCTCAATGGCTGACCCGCATGCCATTCGAAACCTGAGCGTGTACCGATTACGAAAATGCAATTCTCCTCGAAATGTTGTTTCCTCAAAACAAGTACTATTTGATTTTTTGGAAGAGTATCCTTGGGTTCCATTTTTGCCTACTACAAGTTCTATAAGTTCGGAATGCCTCCATAACTACTCGAATGTTTTAGGTTGCCGTATGACCCCTGACCAGGTGCCCCTGAATTAGACATAACTGTGCCCTTACAACAAGACCGGGGTGCCCCACCAATGGCTAGAGTGTCACTCTCTGCTGAGCGGTACTCCATACTTCAGGAGTACCCCTACAATGGCTGGGGAGACCCGCTTTTCAACCTGCAGGGGTTGTCCTACGGCGGCTATGGTGCCTCTAAGATTTCGGAGGGCGCCAGTAGCCTCGCCCTTGCTGCGCGACTGCACGCAACAACAGACACAGAATAGACACCGCGGACAGAATGGACACCATGGACAGAATGGACAGAATGGACATCATGGACATAATGGACATCATGGACAGAATGGACATCATGGACATAATGGACATCATGGACAGAATGGACATCATGGACAGAATGGACATCATGGACAGAATGGACAGAATGGACACCATGGACAGAATGAACAGGATGGTCACCATGAACATAATGGACACTTGGTGAGTGCACGTTAGGTCAAGCTTCTCTCGATTTGCCAAATAATAATATGAATATCAACATTTTATTTATATGTATGCCGATTTCGAAGCCTTGCTCATGTGCTAGCTGGGCACGCAATGCACCATTTTGCCTTTTGGTGTTTGAATTAAGGTCTTCTCTGTCAGCTCTAACCAGTTTGACACTGTGGGTCTGTTCCTAACCCTGCTCCAAAAAAGTAGAGCAACTTGGAGGAACTTGAAGCGGGGTCAGAAACGGACTCTATAGGATGAAGGGAACGGGAAGAACAGTGTAGAGAGTAGGATGACTAGAACCGGACTTGGCAGTATGAGTGGATGCAGTTGAAACTTAACGCTCCAACCACCTTCAACGCAATTGATCTGTAATTGCACGGTATCTCGGTCAGCTTCATTTACTGAAATCCGATCCCGCGACGCTGGCGTCACAGGCTACAGGCTATCTCTACAGGCTGTCCGGAATGGTCATCTCCCCTTGCTTCGGAAGTCAATCGACGTGGTGCTCAACTGTGGTGGTGCCGCTGTCTGGACCAGACCCGTCAGGCTTGGTGTGGTGGTGCCGCTGTCTGGACGAGGCCCGTCAGGTTTGGTGTGGTGGTGCCGCTGTCTGGACGAGGCCCGTCAGGCTTGGTGTGGTGGTGCCGCTGTCTGGACGAGGCCCGTCAGGCTTGGTGTGGTGGTGCCGCTGTCTGGACGAGGCCCGTCAGGCTTGGTGTGGTGGTGCCGCTGTCTGTACGAGGCCCGTCAGGCTTGGTGTGGTGGTGCCGCTGTCTGTACGAGACCCGTCAGGCTTGGTGTGGTGGTGCCGCTGTCTGGACGAGGCCCGTCAGGCTTGGTGTGGTGGTGCCGCTGTCTGTACGAGACCCGTCAGGCTTGGTGTGGTGGTGCCGCTGTCTGCACGAGACCCGTCAGGCTTGGTGTGGTACCGCTGTCTTGACGAGACCCGTCAGGCTTGGTGTGGTGGTGCCGCTGTTTGGACGAGGCCCGTCAGGCTTGGTGTGGAGGTGCCGCTGTCTGGACGAGGTCCGTCAGGCTTGGTGTGGTGGTGACGCTGTCTGGACGAGACCCGTCAGGCTTGGTGTGGTGGTGCCGCTGTCTGGACGAGGCCCGTCAGGCTTGGTGTGGTGGTGCCGCTGTCTGGACGAGGCCCGTCAGGCTTGGTGTGGTGGTGCCGCTGTATGGACGAGGCCCGTCAGGCTTGGTGTGGTGGTGCCGCTGTCTGGACGACGCCCGTCAGGCTTGGTGTGGTGGTGCCGCTGTATGGACGAGGCCCGTCAGGCTTGGTGTGGTGGTACCGCTGTCTGGACTAGGCCCGTCAGGCTCAATATTATTGGAATGGGCCTGCAATGCTCAGGCTGATGAATTTGAAACGCACTGGATGGCTTCGCAGGTGAGGTTTCGTTGCCATTGGACGAGCTCGTGGCAAAAGCTGCAAACCTTCAGCCCCCTCCTCCGAGGCCAACAGCAACGTGTCACGCCCGGCAGTGACCTTGACCTGTGTCGGCATGATGCTGACCTGTGCCGGCATGACCTTGACCTGTGCCGGCAGTGACGTTGACCTGTGCCGGCGTGGCCTTGACCTGTGCCGGCAGTGATGTTGACCTGTGCCGGCAGTGACGTTGACCTGTGCCGGCAGTGACGTTGACCTGTGCCGGCAGTGACGTTGACCTGTGCCGACAGTGATGCTGACCTGTGCCGGCAGTGATGCTGACCTGTGCCGGCATGACCTTGACCTGTGCCGGCCAGGGTTCGGCGAGTCGATCCTCAACTGCCGCGACTGCGACTCGGCCAACCGCGTCCACCCGGAGTGTTATCCGATCGACGTGCCGCAGAACGACCCCTACTTCCCGCCGGTGAACGTCAGCAGCGGCCGGCCGTTCTGCATCGCCTTCACCCGCTCACTGCCCGGCCAGCAGACTCTCGGTGGGTGCCCCGCAGACGCTGGGTGAGTGCCCCGCAGACACCCGCTCACTGCCCGGCCAGCAGACTCTCGGTGGGTGCCCCGCAGACGCTGGGTGAGTGCCCCACATGCACTTCGTGAGCATCCCACAGACATTTGGTGAATGCCCTACAAATGCTTATTGAATGTCCTGCAGATGCTTCTTCAGTGTCTCGCAGACACTTAGTGAGTGCCACAGAGATATTTCTTGAGTGTCCCGCAGACACTTATTGGGTGCCCTCCAGACACTTATTGAGTGCCCCACAGACACCTGGTTAGTGTCCCGCAAACTGTTTTTGAGTGTCCCGCAGACACTTATTTGAGTGTCCCACTATGTGAGTGGGAGTATCCCACTTATTTGATCAGATCAGATAGCATCCCACTTATTTGATCAGATCAGATAGTATCCCACTTATTTGATCAGATCAGATAGTATCCCACTTATTTGAGTGTGATACTATGTGAGTGCACCACATGCACATATTTGCCTGGTTTGGATGTGCAGGTCAATCGTAAACGGAAATTTCCGATCCGGTCGATTCGCAAAAGTTCAGATCATGCGGCCCGTTTACAAAAACAAGGCAGTCACGTAATCGGGTTTTTGCGATTTGGCGGTCACAATCGTCACACCGTCTCCTGTGTATCCCGCCCCTGTGACTACTGACACTCGTCACAGTCGTCACACCGTCTCCTGTGTATCCCGCCCCTGTGACTCCTGACACTCGTCACAGTCGTCACACCGTCTCCTGTGTACCCCGCCCCTGTGACTACTGACAGTGGTCACACCGTCTCCTGTGTATCCCGCCCCTGTGACTACTGACACTCGTCACAGTCGTCACACCGTCTCCTGTGTATCCCGCCCCTGTGACTACTGACACTCGTCACAGTCGTCACACCGTCTCCTGTGTATCCCGCCCCTGTGACTCCTGACACTCTCACAGTCGTCACACCGTCTCCTGTGTATCCCGCCCTTTATGTATCCCGCCCCTGTGACTACTGACACTCGTCACAGTCGTCACACCGTCTCCTGTGTATCCCGCCCCTGTGACTACTGACACTCTCACAGTCGTCACACCGTCTCCTGTGTATCCCGCCCCTGTGACTACTGACACTCGTCACAGTCGTCACACCGTCTCCTGTGTATCCCGCCCCTGTGACTACTGACACTCGTCACAGTCGTCACACCGTCTCCTGTGTATCCCGCCCCTGTGACTACTGACACTCGTCACAGTCGTCACACCGTCTCCTGTGTATCCCGCCCCTGTGACTACTGACACTCGTCACAGTCGTCACACCGTCTCCTGTGTATCCCGCCCCTGTGACTACTGACTCACAGTCGTCACACCGTCTCCTGTGTATCCCGCCCCTGTGACTACTGACACTCGTCACAGTCGTCACACCGTCTCCTGTGTATCCCGCCCCTGTGACTACTGACACTCCTCACAGTCGTCACACCGTCTCCTGTGTATCCCGCCCCTGTGACTACTGACACTCGTCACAGTCGTCACACCGTCTCCTGTGTATCCCGCCCCTGTGACTACTGACAGTGGTCACACCGTCTCCTGTGTATCCCGCCCCTGTGACTACTGACACTCGTCACAGTCGTCACACCGTCTCCTGTGTACCCCGCCCCTGGGACCACTGACACTCGTCACAGTCGTCACACCGTCTCCTGTGTATCCCGCCCCTGTGACTACTGACAGTGGTCACACCGTCTCCTGTGTATCCCGCCCCTGTGACTACTGACACTCCTCACAGTCGTCACACCGTCTCCTGTGTATCCCGCCCCTGTGACTACTGACACTCGTCACAGTCGTCACACCGTCTCCTGTGTACCCCGCCCCTGGGACCACTGACACTCGTCACAGTCGTCACACCGTCTCCTGTGTATCCCGCCCCTGTGACTACTGACAGTGGTCACACCGTCTCCTGTGTATCACGCCCCTGTGACTACTGACACTCGTCACAGTCGTCACACCGTCTCCTGTGTATCCCGCCCCTGTGACTCCTGACACTCGTCACAGTCGTCACACCGTCTCCTGTGTATCCCGCCCCTGTGACTACTGACAGTGGTCACACCGTCTCCTGTGTATCCGCCCCTGTGACTACTGACATCAGTCTACCGTCGTACCGCCTGGGACCACTGACCCACTTGTATCCGCCCCTGTGACTCTGCACAGTCGTCACACCGTCTCCTGTGTATCCCGCCCCTGTGACTACTGACAGTGGTCACACCGTCTCCCGTCGTGCGGCAGGACCGCGCGAGCAGATCAACCAGAACACGGCCTACCTGGACGGCTCGCAGATGTACGGTCAGGACCAGTGCGAGGCGCGCGCGCTGCGGGCCTTCCAGGGCGGCCGGCTTATCACCACACCGCACCCGGTGCGGGGCAAGGACCTGCTGCCCACCACGCGCGACAACAAGGAGTGCCGCGCGCCATCCGGCTCATGCTTCGCCGCCGGTTCGTGGCCGGGGTGGGCCGGGGTGGGCCGGGGTCGGCCGGGGTCGGCCGGGGTCGGCCGGGGTCGGTCGGCCGGGCGGCCGCCGGCGGCTGTGGATGTTGGTCGGCGCTCAGATCAGCAGACAACCTCCTCTGCTCGTGATGCTACTGGTTTATGTTAGCCACTATGTACTGCAATATGCTAACTAGTAGCTTTGGCCGGTCCGTGGCTGCGGGGCTGCGGTGGCTCAGCTGGTTTAGCGTCGGAATCTTGATCACGAGATTGTGGGGTCGAAACTCACAGCCGACGGTATTTACTGTCGGTTCCACCCGCGACCAATCGGCGTAAGAGACTGGCGACGCTATGTAGCTTAGCGTTGAGTGCATCGTAAAAGGACCCTAGGTTCTTCTTCTTCGGCCCATGGTTGCCTGCGAAATCGCGTTCGGAGAACGGACGGTGCCTATGCGCTGCCGATCAGCTGTTAGCTTGTTGAAGAAGCAGGTAGGAAATCGGAAATGAAGGAAATCCCTCACTGCGGGTGAATTCGTGTTTTCATTCTAATTTAGCCATGTGAAGTGCATGGTGTTATCGGGATAACATACCTGATGGGTAGGTCGACATTTGCAATGTGTTATGCATGGAGTTATCGGCACAACATGCCTGTTGGTAGTCTGTCATTTGCTATGTGGTGTTGCAGGGGCTGGTTGCAGCAGCGGATGCGGTGCTTTGCGATGTGCTGTGCACGTGTTGGTGGTGTGACCATAGTGATGAGCCGAAACACGTGCCGGAAGAAACGACCACTTATTGAGCAATCGCTGGCCGAAATGACGGGTGTATTTTGCGAACGGCAGATCGCGCCATCTCTCACGTGGCATGTGATTGGTCGAGCGACTGCTCACGTTGCCTCTGATTGGTCGGCAGGAGACAACCGAGCCTCTGAGCAGGCCGGCTTGGCCACACTGCACATCATCTGGATCAGAGAACACAACCGAGTGGTGGGCCAGCTGGCCTCCGTCAACCCGCACTGGGACGACGAGAAACTCTACCAGGTAGAGAACACCGCTTCTGCCGCATTAAGCCGCCGCCGGCACACCGAAGCGCCGTCAAGTGCAACAGTTGGGCCGGAGTCAGAAGTATTTCTGCTGGACTCTGCTGGGATGCAAATGTAGACTAGATTCTCGAGTGTTTAATGCACTATACATGTGTCCTATTTGTAGCCTGCCTAACCTAGCCTAACTTGTTGAACTTCCTGACTTGACGCCATGTAGCACAAGCCAACGATCATGATTACCACATAAAACACGCATGAACCCATAACTGGCACTTTGTAATAGGCTATTCGTGCAATACACTAAACACTCATACTCATTCTTGAGATGTTTTCCCTCAACTGGTCAGTTGAGCATACCGACCCTAGTATAGCATCAACACGTTGCTATTGTGGGGGAGCATTCACTACGTGCTGAGAGGTACGCGGTGAGCCTGCAACTATTGTGGGGGAGCATTCACTACGTGCTGAGAGGTGCGCGGTGAGCCTGCAACTATTGTGCGCAACCGGAGCGTACCGCAACTAGAGCTAAAATTGTGCTCATCAATACGCAACTTTTGGAGCTTTAGGCGCCATTGAGCTGGGCTGACCTGTGACCCCGGCATGTCAGGTGGGCCGCAAGCTGGTGGGAGCCGTCTGGGAGCACATCACCTACAACGAGTTCCTGCCGCGCATCCTCGGCTGGAACGCCATGCAGCTGTACGACCTCAGGGTCGGCACCGAGGGGTTCTTCAAAGGTCAGTCGACGGTAGCACCCCGAGACACTCCGACACACTGGTGTATGACACTCCGACATACCAGGCGACGTAATGGTGTATTACACTCCGACACGCTTTATCCGACACACTGGTGTATACACTCCGACACACGTATCGGTGTATTACACTCCGACACCTGTATCCGACACACTGGTGTATTACACTCCGACACCCGCGACGTATTACTCAAACTGGTGTATTACACTCCGACACGCCCGCGACGTATCGGTGTATTACACTCCGACACGCCCGCGACGTATCGGTGTATTACACTCCGACACGCCCGATGACACACTGATGTATGACGTCCCGAAGAATTATCTGTGGTGTGCTCATATGTATAGCATTATGGCGCAGGTACGATTCTTCGACGTTCCAGAAACTTCCCCCATCGACACGCGCAATGCTGTACTACTAAAAGCATTATTGAAAATAAACGAGCAAGATCGTTCTCCTTTACCAACATTTTGTCCAGACTCTTTTTTTGCCACAACACAGTTCGTAATCGTGCACTTGCTGAGTTCTTACACGACGCTATGTGCTTTTGGTATATGTATATATCTGACAATGTATTGTACCTGTACCACAAACTGTGTACTTGCATGTAAAACATTGAAAGATGCGTCACTTCACATACATGGCAACTCTATAGCGTTCCCATGCAAGGTGTTATTGCACATGTTGTGCTGTGTGCATATTTTATCTTATTCGCCCATGTCCTTTGGAATCGATCTCGAATTAACAGGTGAGAGTACTCGCTGCACTGTCGTCATACTCGCATGTACCTCGGACGTTGCCATGGCTACAGGCTACGACGACACATGTAGCGTTTTGGAGTGTGCGCTTACCTCTGACGTTGCCATGGCTACAGGCTACGACGAAACGTGCAGCGCTGCAGTGCTGAACGAGTTCTCATCAGCCGCCTTCCGGTTCGGCCACTCGTTGATCCGGCCCAAGCTGTTCCGCATGGGCGTCAACTTCGGCGAGCGCAGCCCGCACATTCAGCTGCGCAGCAGCTTCTTCAACTCGGACATGCTGTTCGACGTGAGTGCTGACGTGTCACGGTGATGGCGAATGAGATGTTGATCGTGATATATTAACTCTGATTTGGCTTGCGCCTGTGGTGAAAGTGGTCGGATGACGTCATCAGGGTTTTTAGGAGGGAAGTGGAGGGAGTCTCATAATGGAATATCGACGAGTGAATACATTGTTCAGTGCGCTGTTATGCAGGTAGTTCATGATACTGAAAAGGTCTTAAAATTCGTGGGATTATAAAGCAACACACAACTGTCAGGAGAGTGCATTGTTCTAAGCGATAATGACTCTTCTGTGTCATGTAGTGTCATTATTCCACTTTTATCTGACTGTTCCCTTCTCCAATTGCACCCATTTTGTCAGTCATGTATATTTATGTTCACGGAAATTTCTTCAATCTAAATGAAAAGTCGCATTGCGTTGATGTCATAACCGGACCTTGACCGTCCATAGCTCTAAAATCTTTGCAAACTAAAATTTATTTGGAAAATATGTGCCATTCAAGTTTCGGAAGCGTTGCCAAATTTCAAAGCGATGCTTGAAACGAGTTTGGAAATATTTCAGAAATTTTGAAGAGGTGTCAAATTGTCACCTCCTTGCACTATGAGGGTTCATGATGCCCATATGATTCTGCTTCATGTCCAAGACGGATTTTCATCCAGGCAGGCCGACTGACGGAGCCGTTTTGTTCTGACCTCAGGTCCAGATGGTGGACGAGATCATGCGCGGCTTGGTTAACACGCCCATGGAGAACTTGGACAACTTCATCACGTCAGAAGTCACCAAACATCTCTTCGAGGAGAGGGGCCACCCCTTCTCTGGCCTCGACCTGGTATCTCTCAACATCCAGAGGGGTGAGTGTAGCGCTGTACTTGGCCTGGACCTGGTATCCCTCATCATCCAGAGGGGTGAGTGTAGCGCTGTACTTGGCCTCGGCCTGGTATCCCTCAACATCCAGAGGGGTGAGTGTAGCGCTATACTTGGCCTCGACCTGGTATCCCTCATCATCCAGAGGGGTGAGTGTAGCGCTGTACTTGGCCTCGGCCTGGTATCCCTCAACATCCGAGGGGTGGGGCTGTACTTGGCCTCGACCTGGTATCCCTCAACATCCAGAGGGGTGAGTGTAGCGCTATACTTGGCCTCGACCTGGTATCTCTCAACATCCAGAGGGGTGAGTGTAGCGCTATACTTGACCTCGACCTGGTATCTCTCAACATCCAGAGGGGTGAGTGTAGCGCTATACTTGACCTAAACCTGGCATCTCTCAACATCCAGAGGGGTGAGTGTAGCGCTATGCTTGACCTCGACCTGGTATCCCTCATCATCCAGAGGGGTGAGCGTAGCGCTGTACTTGACGACCCACTGACCTTTCAGATAACCAAGCCCCAGCCTGGTTCATCGGTGAAAAAGTTTGCAAATTATTGGTGAGGCCCAATGCATGGGGGAACGAGTGTTGCGAGATTGGTTGGTCGTGCCAAAGCTTGTCGGGAACCGCATCACATGATAAGCCTCAGTCTGTGTGGCCTGACCTGACCTCTGACGCTCCTCCGCAGCAAGAGACCATGGCCTGAGGCCCTACAACGAGTACCGCGCCATCTGCAATCTGAAGAAGGTCGTCAACTTCGACGAGTTGTCGCGGGAAGTTCCGCAGCGACTTATCAACAAGATGAAGCAGGTCAGCCACCTAACCTATCGATCAGGTACTCTGTTGACCATATCATCAGACTCTCGGTGTACCCATATTCGACTGATTTATGCGTGCATATACATATATATACACTGCGAGTACATACTCAATTATGACATGGTCTGATGCTACTTACAGCAACACCTAGTGGCAACACAGAGTGCGCTTCATCGTCACTAGCGTGTCGAGGTTTCATGCCGCTGGCAAGGAATATCATGGAGTCTCTCTACAAGGACCGAACAAAATGTTCATGTCTACGTGGCGCTTTGGCCTATGACAGTTATTTGAATTTTCCAGTTGCGGGTACCTCTAACAGAATTGCTCTCAACCTGCCTTCCAACGTTTTCGAATTAGTTAATCTCACGTAGCCTCGCTACCGAGACACTGCTATATTTCCAGTGAAGAGGTGTCCGGGCCTTCCATTGATCGGCCAACGTATGCCTCATCAATCAAGCTTCCCTACATATTCTGGTGCTTTTGTAATTTCAGCTATGATAAATTTCCGGAACGAACCTTGGTTCTCTTACGACACATCGAACCACTAGGCGTCGCCAACCTCTCACGCCGATTGGTCGCGGGTGGACTCAATAAATTCTGTCGGTTGTGAGATTCGAACCTACAATCTTGCGATCAAGATTCCGACGCCCTACCAACCGAGCTACCGCGCCCCCGATGCATTTCCAGACATTTCTTCGGCAATCTGATTATCCTCCCGCTGACCGGCGTAAGTGAGTGATTCTCAGTTTGACCTGACGTAGCCTCTGCAGGTGTGACCTGCCCAGACGTGCATTCCTTGTGTGACTGACTTCCAGCTGCGTGACACGTTCGCTATCTTCATGACCGTCGTGAACAGCACGTATCCCATACTATCTCGTTACCTGACCGCCATGTGCAAACCAATGCGGTGTGGACGACATTGACCTGATCTTCAATCTGGCGACCTGATCTGAAGTGTACGCCAATGTCGACGATATTGACTTGACCTTTGGCCCGGTGACCTGACCCGCAGGTGTATGCCAATGTGGACGACATTGACCTGACCTCTGACCCGGTGACCTGACCCGCAGGTGTACGCCAATGTGGACGACATTGACCTGACCTTTGACCCGGTGACCTGACCCGCAGGTGTACGCCAGTGTGGACGACATTGACCTGTTCACCGGCGGTCTGAGCGAGACCCCGCTGCAGGGTGGTCTGGTCGGACCCACCTTCGGCTGCATCATCGGACTGCAGTTCCGCTTCCTCAAGAAGTGCGATCGCTTCTGGTAAGTCAGCAATCGGCAGATGGAGTCAGAGTCATTCGTGGTGAGTCAGAGTCACTGGTGGTGGGCCAGAGCATTGGCGGCGAGTCATAGTCACTGGTGGCGAGGCAGGGTTAGCGATTTCCGGGCCGGTCGCAGCTGACCGATTCATATATTCATCTGATTCATTCAGCTGGTTGAATGAGTAGTCGCGGGTCATGCTGTGAGCTGATGGCTGGCGAGTCGGAGTCCTGAGTCACAGCCACAGCCGACCAACCGGCTGATGGTGTGTGATGTAGGAGACGTGTCGGAGTTCTGAGTGTACCGCTAGTGCGATCCTGTGCCTCAACCGCAGACCGTCCCGCTGCCGAGTCCACCGCCGCCATTCGAGAACCGTGAGACTGGGGCAATCATAGCATCCATTGTTCCCAATGTCGACAGTTCACGGCCTCTACAGGTGACATTCCCCAGTACATTGCCTTGTCCGTCCTGCCGCCAGGTATGGCCTCCACAGGTGTGTAGCCTTGTCCGTCCTGCCGCCAGGTATGGCCTCCACAGGTATGCAGCCTTGCCCGTCCTGCCGCCAGGTATGGCCTCCACAGGTGTGTAGCCTTGTCCGTCCTGCCGCCAGGTATGGCCTCCACAGGTATGCAGCCTTGTCCGTCCTGCCGCCAGGTATGGCCTCCACAGGTACGTAGCCTTGTCCGTCCTGCCGCCAGGTATGGCCTCCACAGGTACGTAGCCTTGTCCGTCCTGCCGCCAGGTATGGCCTCCACAGGTACGTAGCCTTGTCCGTCCTGCCGCCAGGTATGGCCTCCACAGGTATGTAGCCTTGTCCGTCCTGCCGCCAGGTATGGCCTCCACAGGTGTGTAGCCTTGTCCGTCCTGCCGCCAGGTATGGCCTCCACAGGTACGTAGCCTTGTCCGTCCTGCCGCCAGGTATGGCCTCCACAGGTATGTAGCCTTGTCCGTCCTGCCGCCAGGTATGGCCTCCACAGGTATGTAGCCTTGTCCGTCCTGCCGCCAGGTATGGCCTCCACAGGTACGTAGCCTTGTCCGTCCTGCCGCCAGGTATGGCCTCCACAGGTACGTAGCCTTGTCCGTCCTGCCCCCAGGTATGCAGCCTTGTCCGTCCTGCCCCCAGGTGTGGCCTCCCAGGTATGCAGCCTTGTCCGTCCTGCCGCCAGGTATGGCCTCCACAGGTATGTAGCCTTGTCCGTCCTGCCGCCAGGTATGGCCTCCACAGGTACGTAGCCTTGTCCGTCCTGCCGCCAGGTATGCAGCCTTGCCTCCTCCCCAGGTATGTAGCCTTGTCCGTCCTGCCGCCAGGTATGCAGCCTTGTCCGTCCTGCCGCCAGGTATGCAGCCTTGTCCGTCCTGCCGCCAGGTATGGCCTCCACAGGTGTGTAGCCTTGTCCGTCCTGCCGCCAGGTATGGCCTCCACAGGTACGTAGCCTTGTCCGTCCTGCCGCCAGGTATGGCCTCCACAGGTAGTAGCCTTGTCCGTCCTGCCCCCAGGTATGCAGCCTTGTCCGTCCTGCCGCCAGGTATGGCCTCCACAGGTATGTAGCCTTGTCCGTCCTGCCGCCAGGTATGGCCTCCACAGGTATGACTAGCCTTGTCCGTCCTGCCGCCAGGTATGGCCTCCACAGGTATGCAGCCTTGTCCGTCCTGCCGCCAGGTATGGCCTCCATTCCTCAGGTATGTAGCCTTGTCCGTCCTGCCGCCAGGTATGGCCTCCACAGGTATGTAGCCTTGTCCGTCCTGCCGCCAGGTATGGCCTCCACAGGTATGTAGCCTTGTCCGTCCTGCCGCCAGGTATGTGCCTCCACAGGTATGCAGCCTTGTCCGTCCTGCCGCCAGGTATGGCCTCCACAGGTATGCAGCCTTGTCCGTCCTGCCGCCAGGTATGCAGCCTGGTCCGTCCTGCCCCCAGGTATGCAGCCTTGTCCGTCCTGCCGCCAGGTATGCAGCCTTGTCCGTCCTGCCCCCCATTTCAGCCTTGTCCGACCTGCCCCCGCAGATATGCAGCCTTGTCCGTCCTGCCCCCGCAGGTATACAGCCTTGTCCGTCCTGCCCCCGCAGGTATGCAGCCTTGTCCGTCCTGCCCCCGCAGGTATGCAGCCTTGTCCGTCCTGCCCCCGCAGGTATGCAGCCTTGTCCGTCCTGCCCCCGCAGGTATGCAGCCTTGTCCGTCCTGCCCCCAGGTATGCAGCCTGGTCCGTCCTGCCCCCGCAGGTATGCAGCCTTGTCCGTCCTGCCCCCAGGTATGCAGCCTGGTCCGTCCTGCCCCCGCAGGTATGCAGCCTTGTCCGTCCTGCCGCCAGGTACGAGACAGAGGAGCCTTCCATCCGGTTCACGGAGCAGCAGCTGGCTGAGGTGCGCAAGGTCACCATGAGTCACATCATGTGCCAGAACTGTGACGAGGTGGACGCCCTGCAGAGGGCGCTCTTTGACATGCCGCACGACTTCCTGTGAGTGTCCGCCGCTCCGCCGCAGTGGGGTCCACTGCGGAGATGCTGGCTTCTGTCTTCACAGTCAATTGATGATTTTGTGCGATGCCTGTCGGGGGTAGACCATCGTTGCGTCGATAGCCCTCTAGAGGTATGCGTTTGGATGCAGTACGTTGTTGACCTGGTACGAAGTGGGTCATCTAACGCCGATGCCAAATCCCGTCCGACACATTTGTATTGTTTCTAGACGCCGCCGATAGCGTTTTTGACAGCGAGTTGTGTCGGTGCTGGCTACATGTGTACGAAGCTGCTAACAGAACGCGCATCAACTATCTGCTGCTTGAACGATCACTCGTCACATGAATAGCACCTGCAATATCGCATGCTTTGCAATTCCGCGCAGGAATCCACGCATTCCGTGCCGCTCGATGCCGCGGATGAACCTGGAGCTGTGGAAGGAGGGCAACAACGGCGGCGGCCAGTGCAGCGTCAACGGCGTCTCCTTCAGCAGAGGCACCACCATCAGCATCAGTCCCTGCACGCGCTGCAGCTGCTCCAATGGGGTCAGTGTGGCGTGCGGTGGAGTTGTAGCTCTGCAAAACTGAAATAGCAAATCGAAAGGCCAGTGCCGCTGGCAACCTAGACTAAGTCAGCTGGGTGGTTTGCTTGTGTTAAATGCAGCATCGTCCCGCAAATTTTGTTTCAAGCTGACCGAAATTATATGACGTAATGGAGCTACAACATCATGAGAAGAGCACCTCGTCTCATTGTGTTTTTCGCCCAAGTTGCACATTGCCGCAGCTTCTCGTAGCCCAATGATGATTTGTTACTTTATTTGCACTATGATAGGTGACAAATATACTAACATGTTCGGCGAAGTCATTCATTTATATCAGGTCATTTGGGATCATTGATCCAAGATATCTTTGCGATGTCCTAGTTTTAGCTACACATATGATGAACATTTCTGTTCTTTAATTAACATTCGGCAACCTCGGGGAAATCGAAAATAGTGGTTTTTGAAACATGTCAATACTCTCACCAGTGACGTCATTAACTGTCGCTGGTACGAGCCGTGGCCGGTTCATCTAAACTGACACGTGATACGTTCATCAGCTGATAATATATCAAATATGATTGGTAAACATGGGTGTGTATCCCTGATATTTTGTTCACAGCTTGAAAACTATTTTTGAAAATTGCAACACTGAATACAAAATAGGTTTGCGACCTGAACTGACAGGTCGAGCTGTCATCACATTTGGGGCTGAGAAGCTGTCATTCTCGGGATATCGCCACCGGCTACACGCTGGCTTTTACTTATTTGTGTATAACTCTAGCGATCTCAGCCCTAACACGCGCCCTGGAGGGCCTCTGGAAATTACGCACACTGGAGGGGGGGGGGGGGCGGATTCCACCCTCTCCCCAAGATCTCGGCTCCTACTGAGACTAAAGTAACAAAATTCGCAGGGTGGATGGGCACGATAGTTACCTCTATTGTGTGCAAATTTTGTGACCTTAGCTCAATATCTTCAATGTCAAATGTGGTCAAAATAGCAAACTTTTCTGGTTTGCCTGGCTTGGCTTGTCATTGTTATGGATCGCTGTGATTGTGTTTAAATGCTCCAAAATTGACATTCATTATGTTTTAGACATTACTAATGATGCGATACATATGCCAGATCCGCCATTTGATGCCAGGTCATCGATATGGGAGCACTTTATCAGGTCATTACCTGCTCCAGCTACCGGAACTGGGTTGCCCACCTGACTGCTCCGTTGGGCGGCTCGGCACAATCGGCTTCGCAAAAAAAGGAGTGAAATACGTGAATAAAGTATGGAAACGCTTAGGCACACCATGACAAACAGTAGATTTCGGGATGTGTAGGGAGTAACATGCAAAGTGACATCAATCGCATGGCAGTCATTTCCAGTAACGACAGCATTCCAGTTGACCAAGTTTGGGTCCATTAGCCTGTCATGATGACTTCGGCAGCCTAACATGACTTTTAAATTATATAGCATAACAATATGCATCAAACAAGTCGCTAGTGTTGTCAAGAACACTTCCCTTTTGCCAATATACGGGGAACGCGTTAGCGCCGATTTTTGTGGTGTGCCACTGCAATTAATAAATAAATAAAAATAACCGCCCATAACTTAATAACTAGTCGTCCGATTTTAACTTTTCTTGCTTTAAACAATGCGTCTGTCATTTCTAAGCAGGTACAGCAAACATGGCGTGTATCGGCCCGAACAATATGGAGTTGTGTACGAAAAATTGGAAGGGTGGGCGGATTTCGCCCTCCACAACTCCAGGGCGTGTGTTAGCCTGTCATAAACTTGACCTGACTTGCCCTCGGTGACCTGACATAACTTTGAAACAATGTAACATAACAATATACATCAAACAAGTCCCTAGTATTGCCAAGAACACTTCCTTTTTGCCAATATACGGGAAGGGTATCAGCGGCGATATTTGTGGTCTGGCGCGGAAAATTTTTGTTTGACTTTACCGAACCCCAACTCGAAAAATTTTCGGTCGATTTTAATTTGTCTTGCTTTAAGCAACGTGCTGTTCATTTGTAAGCAGTTACACAAACAATGGCGTATATCGGCCGGTAAGATCTGGAGCGTGTTAAGTGAGGGGTTGCAATAACCACCTGTGCTGAAGGAGGTGGAAACTTTGCGCGGGCCAGAGCTAGATGTTTTACAAGATGTCTCCAACGGACGCCTTCCTATGTCATCCGTATTCGTTACCCTTACCACTTGATAGCTGGCATCTTCACACTGCTATTTTCCCCCTGCTGCTTCACAATTTTTTAGGCGATGTTGGAGTTTATATTGCTTCCACCTTCTTGCGGTTCCGCCTTCTTGTTTGTTTTTCACGAGTTGATGTGTTTGTTATGAGTTGCAGCGTAACGTGACGCCCTTTCCGCTGCAGCAAACCAACTGTCAGAGTGTGCGCGTCACCAACTGCCAGCAGCTGGCGGCCCAGTCGGGTCGCGACGCCGTGCTGGCCGACACCTCGTGCCGCGTGCAGTGTCTCTCCGAGCTGGGCGGCGGCGGCAGCGGCGGCGGCGGCGGCGGCGGCGGCGGCGGCGGCGGCGGCGGCGGCGGCGGCGGCGGCGGCGGCGGCGGCGGCCGGCCGGCGCCCTCGCTCAGCCCGCCCCGCCCGCCCACGTCCGGCTTCCGGGCCCCGCCGCCGCAGCGACCGCCGCAGCAGCCGCAGCAGCGGCCGCCGCAGCAGCAGAACTTCCAGCCGTCGCCGCAGCAGTTCGGACCGGCGCCGCCGCCGCCGCGACCGCGACCGCCCTTCCGCGGCGGCGGCGGCGGCGGCGGCGGCCCGTTCGGCGGTCTGGGCGCGTTCGGCCTGCAGGGTCTCGGCCGGCTGTTCGGCCTGTAGAGCGCCGCCGGCGACGAACGCGTCCGCGTGACCTGGCCGCAGGCGTGACGTCGTCTGCGCCTGGTCTGCGCGACAAGTAGAGCCGCACGACGGCGACTAGATGCGGACCACAGCCGGGGTCGCTCCCGGCCCCTGACTGGTCGCTGAGTGTACATCGCGCACGGGCGGTGCTCAACGACAGCGGCCGGACCTGCGGCACGTCCGGCGCCGCGCTCGTCTCGGGAGAAGCGGCACACCGTCGCGATCCCAGACGTTTTGGAAACATTGAGCCGCGGCGAACCTCCACGGCGCCGTCCGTGGTCCGCGGCGAACTTACTAACGCGGCGGACCGGCCTTCCCTGCGATCCGAGTGCTAGTGGGCGCCGACCTTCTCCAGTGATCCGAGCTCCCGACGTTCACGTTCCAAGCACTCAGGCGCCTCCGATGCCTCGAGCACGCGCGCGTTCCTACCACTCGGCAGCCCACGCCTGGTCCACCACCGAAGCGTCCGAGCGTCGACCGCGCGCGGAGCGAGACGGTCCTGCTTTTTTCATTCAGGTAGGTCGGCGACGGCGAGTGCGTGTGAGTAGCATTAAGGAGGTGGCTGCGGCCGGCGCGGCGCCAGCAGCCATCGGACCCGACATTAATGCTCAATCATTGTGATAGCTGGGCGATCGTGCGCACGGCGTCCCGTGCGCCAGTGTAGGTGTGCGCCAGTGGACGAGTGCGCCAGTGGACGAGTGCGCCAGTGAACGAGTGCGCCAGTGGACGAGTGCGCCAGTGCGTGAGTGCGCCAGTGTGTGAGTGGGCGGGTTTTGTGTGCGTCCGGTCGTCCCGGGAGGCGCCAGGTGAGGTTGTGTCGTTTGCTTGTTGTCTGTTGCATGTTCGGTAGCACGTCATGAGTACTGCGCCGCGCCTGTCCCCACGTCGGGAGCGCGCGGAGGTGCCCAACAACACCAAGCGCGTGTCCGAGGCCATGGTGTAGCTTAGGACGGTGTTCAGCGCGCGAGGAAGTGCCAGTGAAATGCGCTAGCATTCGCCGAAAACGTATGTCGCGCTAGCATCCTCCGTCAAAAGCCGGTCTAAAACAATCTCGAAAAGGTTTATCCCATGCGAATGTAACAACGATATGTATTCGTAAATAAAACGAGTCTACCATTAGTCTACTACAATGCAATGCTGTGTGGTGTGAGAGAAAATAAACGGTATATATATGCGATGGACGTGTTTTCGTCACTGCGTGCAACATACGACATGCTAACGCAGATAATATGAGGAAAATATTTTTGCTCATCAAATTATGAGAACTTTATGATATTTCGTTCAAGATCGGGATTTACCTTCGAACTACCATGCATATCTGCACTTGGAAACTTTTCTTGACCGGACTTTATACACTCATGGAGCGCACGGAGTCCATTATTAGTTAGTATGGTGAAAGAAAGTCATACCTTTATGCATTTATGCATTTCAAACAGACAGCTCAGAATCAAGATGCTGGTTTTCGAGGGAGAACGGCCACGTGGACGGATGAAGTTCTGCTAGACCGAAATTTGGTGTAAAATATGCATCTTAAAGCTACTCGTGTCACTGGATCTTCTTCCAAGTTCCATTCAATCTACTATTCAAACATTGCATTAGCAGGTCACCATGCCTTCTCACCTTGGATGAGCAACAAAAGCCCTGCAATATTGCGACGCCTTGCTGATGACTACTCAATGCAACTTCTGGAGTGTATATTTAGTATTCGCCATTGAGACCTTGCAAGGATCACAGATTCGCTGTGCCACCAAACCACTGACAGAGTCGAAAGATCGAGTGGTCATATCAGTGGTTGAGTTGCTACAGAAGTGGTCGGCTGGTCACATTGGTAGTCGGGTCGCTACAGGAATTGTCGGGTGGCCACAAGAATCATCGGGTGACCACAGGAATGGTCGGGGGACACGGGAGTCATCCGGTGACTACAGAAATGATCGGGTTGCTATAGAACTGTTTTGGTGATCACATGAATCGTCTGGTAAACACAGGAATCATTGCGTGGCCACAGAAATGGTCAGGTCGCCATTATGCGTCAGAGCATGCACTCGATGAGAGGGGAGTTAGAGACTCTACTCTCATCGAGTCTCATCTAGAGACAGGTGACCGATGGTTCTGCAGTCGAAGCGCCCTTTCTCATGCCGTTGCACTGCTATTGGTTGAGCAGATGAAATGACTCAATTATTTACGAAGCAGTTGCTTTAAGCACCCTTAGAACATCGACAACATTATGCTGCAAGTGGGTTTACAATGTGGAGTTTTCAGTGCCAGTGCATGCATCCAAGGATTCGCCTATCCACAAAATATATTTTAGCTCGCATGCTAGCATTCATAATTTCTAATTCAACCGAAACGTTCATCTTGCCGAGTATTCAAAGCTAAGAGGCTGGGCAAGAGAGCCCAAGAGTCTGAGACAATCCAAACTATCGGCAGAAACACTACCGAAGCTTTCACATTCCAAACACTTGGACACTTGTATTCCCCGGATAATTCACTTCAAATCTGTGGGATGAACATCCATCATTCCAACAGTTCCGTTGGAAGCTACTCCGCAACACTTCAGATGGTCTATGTGACTCATAGGTAGTTCGGTGTTTTCAATCCAAACGCGTACTGTTCATTTCTCTGATGCATGCAGTCTGAGTAAAACATATTTTAATACAACATGCTATGCTTCGATGGGAATGTGAAAAATTTCGCAAGATAGCGCGATTGGGTGTTATATGCTTTGCCGAGTTGTTACTGGTTGCACTGTAGAGTTTTACCCTCACTATCAGTAGGTATTGTGATGTTCTTGCAATCCATACCTACTGATAATAGGCATGGATCCAGACACGCGCCCTGAAGGATCTCTGTTCATATTAACCCGTCCGTCTCGGGGGTGGGGGTCTTAAACCGCCCCCCTCAGGTTTTTCGCGGATAGCGGACGAACGGCGCGCGTCAACGCGCCCGAATTTGGCATACCTTTTCCCACATCAATTTGACATGCTGATTAAAATTTGTTAGGTCAGGTCGTCTAGGGTCAACGAGTTAGTGAAGGTCAAGTGAGGTTACCTCCAAACAAAAATTCAACCAGTCGTCACGCTTTAACGGATACAGATATTTTAATGAAACTTTCACCGTTTGCTTATCTTCACGGATGCAACAAAACGTACGAGTGGAATGTTTCTCTTCTTTTCGTTTTTGACTACATATAAATTTTGCATATTTGCGAAATTGCAGTTCAAATACAGGATTCTGGCTAAAGTAAGCATTTTTTATTTGGGAGAGTTGACTTCCAACAACGTTTCTCGGTCTGATCTACCCATTGGAAAAGGAAAATTAATAAAAACTTCAAAACTCAAAATTTCCAAATTTCAAAAAATACCATCTTTATTTTTGGGGGGCCACAAACAATTATAGACCCGGTCGATTTCGCTGTCTTTTTCTCATTCCAAATGAATTTTGTTTCTTCATATATCCCCCAAAATGAACTCCCCAGAGTCATTTTGGGGATCTTTGTGGTCTGGCGCTGCGATTTTGTTTTCTTTAACGGCCTCCAACTCGAAAAATGTTCTGCCTATTTTCATTTTTGTTCCTGCTTTAGGCTACGTGCCAGTCATTTCTAAGCAGATACACAAATAATGGCGTATATCCGCAGGCAAAATCTGGAATTATGTACAAAAAACCGGAGGGGTGGGCGAATTTCGCCTCCTACCCATCCAGGGCGCGTGTTAAGCACGCCACCTAGCGGTGCACGCTACACCTCTATATGGCCGGCGGTGAACGCTACACCTCTATATGGCCGTGGTGAACGCTACACCTCTACATTTCCGGCTATGAACACTACTACTCTATATGGCCGGCGGTGAACGCTACACCTCTACATTTCCGGCTATGAACACTACTACTCTATATGGCCGCCGGTGAACGCTACACCTCTACATTTCCGGCGGTGAACGATACACCTCTATATGGCCGGCGGTGAACGCTACACCTCTACATTTCCGGCGGTGAACGATATACCTCTATATGGCCGGCAGTAAATGCTACACTTCTATATGGCCGGTGGTGAACTGTACACCTGTATACGGCCGGCAGTACTTTCTCAGTTGGCAGGTCCTGCCCTGTACACCTGTATACGGCCGGCAGTACTTTCTCAGTTGGCAGGTCCTGCCGCACAATTTTCCAGTAACAATAACATGCCGTCAAACCGTCCCGTTTATTGTTAACAACCGTCAACTAGTGCGTCGAGGCACTACCATGCAGCATGGCAGCGACCCATGCAACATTGCAGCGAGCACAGCACACAGCGTTCATCCCGGACCGTGGTGTTCTGGAGCACTGGAACACCGGAGCACTCTGGAGCACATTCCTCACTCTGTATGCCGTTCTGCATTCCGGAGCGAGTAGCTCGCTCCCGCAGACGCACTCCGAAAAATCGAGCTATTCCTGCGACACACCCTCGTGATTTCCACGCACAGCGGCCACGCAGCGGTGATGAGACATTCGCACCGTTCAGACACGAGAGCGAGTCAGACCCGCCATTTGTCCACATTTGCATGTGCAAATCGTAAAGATAGGTGACGAATACGCTCCTCACAAATGGCGTGGCGATAGTTCACGCCTCTCGTGTGTCTGTATATATCGATATTTATCGGTATCCGTGTTCTAGCGTCCGATAGCACGTCTTAACAGCTCTCGCTCGCACGCGAGTGCGTGTCGGCAGCCTCACAGGGCCTGCGCGGTGCGCCGCTCTGGCGGGAGTTCGTCCTGCCCCGGGCTGCCAGAGACAGGTGCGGCTGGTGCGGTGCAGCACGCTTCGCGCTCCGCCGGTCGGATGGCGTGTAGGCGTAGTGTCGGCGTAGTGTCGGTGTGGTGTCGGTGTGGTGTCGGCGTGGTGTCGGACGGCGCGCTGCACCGGCCGACTGTTGTGTACCGGCGGCTGGTCCGGTACCTCTGTACCGCAGGCCGGTACTTCTGTACACCAGCACGGTAGTGGCGGCTCTGGGCGGGCGGCTGCCGCTGATCAATATATCGAGGGTACCAGCAAATTGAATACAATTCAAAAAGGAATTCAGAACGGCAAGCTATGCGAACAGTAGATGACAGTCTATGAATCACCTTGAGTTCGTGTTCTGTTATGCTTGGCAGTTTTGAAACAGCCAAGGCGCATAAAATACTAATATGTTGACGTCGCTGGTGCCGGATAATATCAGTGCGTCACGTTATCCGCCCAGCGTTACTTTCACGGTGCCATGCTCTCAGAATGAAGAACGACCGGCTTCAAAACTCCAGTCGGGGCTTCTGTCTTTTGCAACGCCAACCTTCACGTTCATTCCGGCGCCCTGCCCTCCGAACGTGACAGGTCAGTCGGGTCGCGAGGTCACGAGGTCACGAGTTCACAGATCGGGGGTCACTCGATGCAGTCCGAGTGTTCCGCCCAGTTGCACGTGCTGCCCACCGGGTCAAACACCAGGCCCTTGGGACACATGTAGACGTTGCCTGTGGTCTTGCCGATGAACTTGGCCACGCAGCGCACGAACTTGTTGCAGGACCTGTTGGCAATATGGAACACATTCATTGTAGACGTTTATAAGGCATGACAGAGCATGCGCATAAGTCACTCCGGTAGGGTAGCGAGGGGTAACAGGCTATAGAAAGCTTCTTGGACACTAGCAGGACGGCAGAGATGCTATCATGTTTGGTGTTTTCGTGGTGATCGGGGCCTATGCTTAATGCTGAAGAGCAAGGAAAGCAAGTTCTCATTTCTTCAAGGAAGCGTTTGCGTTCAGGAAATCCGAAGTGAACAGATATTAACACAGTTTTCGAAGAATGGGCAATATTTTCTAGTGTGACGTGGCCAGCCGAGACAGTAGGGAGCAGGACATGAAAAACTGGTCAGCGACCTCTCATCACAATAATTTCCGGTTAACAAATAACTAGCTAATAAAGAACAGTCCTCTTTCCTCGTAGTGTGAAGATATAGTAAATTGATTTCCATGTCTACCTGACCCACCTGACGAGCTTAATATCCATGCATGACGATTTCTAATGACGTTTTCCTAGGCTTTGAAGAACCTCAGCTAGTACGGTGCTTATGGCTTCGAAATATATATATAGTTAAAATATATACACCTTGTCAAAGAAAAGTCAAAGAAAAATATATACAGCCAGAGTATAGTTACTGCTTCGTTCAGTCATCCTGCATGAAAGCACCTCAGTTCATGCGAAATCTTCGCCAGCCTAGGACACATCTGCAGAGCAATTGTATCGTACGGAAAGTGATGAGAAACATTACAATGTCACAAGCAGAAGGCCTGGGAGGTCACCTCGAGGTCTGGGACATGACCACCTTCTCATCCCTTGATCTGGACTTGGCTGTGGTGCACCTGGCTATGATGCACCTGACCGTTTGTGTACCTTGCTGTTGGTGTACCTTGCTGTTGGTGTACCTTGCTGTTGGTGCACCTTGCTGTTGGTGCACCTTGCTGTTGGTGCACCTTGTCGCTGGTGCACCTTGTTGTTGGTGCATCACAGACGTACAACCATGCAGACTGGAGATTCGGTGTGCAATTGTCCGGAATCTCCGTTGAGAGACCTCCACTGGCCTCCACCGATCAGGGGTGTGGAAACTCCACGGGTCTAGGGTGTGGAAGTTCCACTGATCTAGGGTGCGAAAACTCCACGGGTCTATGGGGTGGGACCTTCACTGACCTAAGGCGTTGGACTCTCATTGATCTGGGACATCGGACCTACACTGGCCTGGGAATTGGACCTCTACCAACCTACCGACCTCTGCACAGAGTAAGTGACCGCTGCCTACCTGGGGTGTGCGAACGTGCCAATGTCCAGGCACGCGACTCGGTCGTACTCGTCGACGTACGCGCCGCGGTAGCCGGCGAGTCTCTCCGGGCCGGGTCTGCCTCTGGGCAGCTGCGCCGAGTCTGCCTCCAGGACCTGCGAGCCGATGCGCAGGGGTCCAGGCCGCCGCGCTCGGAGCGCCTCCTCTCTTCTGGAGTGCTTGCTCCGCCGCAGCGGGCCCGCTCGACGACGGGAGCTCGGCCGGTCCTGACTGACCATGTTGGCGGAGACGTCGGCCGCGGCGACCGCCTCCGGCGAAGGCGAGGCCTCCGGCGAAGGCGAGTTCTCCGGAGAAGGCGTGGTCGTCGCGGCGGGCGTGAACTCCGGAATGGGCGTGATCTCAGACGGAGGTACGTCCTCTGCAGCGGGCGTGACCGCAAGAGGAGTTGTGACTTTGGGGGCGCCGGTGATACCGAAGGCAGGTGCGACATCAGGAGCCGCTGTGACCTCGGAAGCAGACTGCAAGACATCTGGAGTACGGATGACATGGGATGTCTCAGGAGTGCCTGCATCCTCAGGAGTGGCGGTGGTCTCGAGGACCTCTACAGTGGATGCAGTGGGGACGGTTGTTTCAGACGCTGCAGGTGGCACAAGGCCAGTCAGTTTGGGTAGTGTCAAGCTCGGTGAAGGCACGCTAGTGAAGGCACGCACGCTGGCGTCCTCCGGGCTGGTGTCGTTCTCCTCCACAGGGATGGCTTCGCTCGGGTCGGCCAGGCCGGGGAGGGTGAGGGTGAGCGCTGGAGGCGGTACCGTCGCCTCTGACTCGTTCTCCTCCACCGACAGAGGGCGTCTCTGTGTAAACTGACCGCTGGTGAAGAAAGGGTCAACACTCTCCTGTATTGGATCTATCTTCGAGCTGGCCGCAGAGATTGCCGCAAGGCCATCCTTGCCGTCGGCGTATTCGTAATCGTAGTAGTCGTAGTAGTAGTCATAGTCGTCGGCAGGATCGCTGGTGCTCGGCAGAGTGGGGTCGGGTTGCGACGTGGTCGTCGGTGCTGCGGTCGTACCCTCGGTGTCGATCTTGGGCGGGGTGAGTTCCGTTGAGATCCCGTTCCCAGCTGAAAACGGCGGATTCACTGACTCGGTTGTCGAGGGCGACGCGCCACCCACGGCCGGCGCCCGGTCGGGCACCGACTGGTAGTCGTAGTCGTACACCTCGACACCCAGCGGCTCCACTGCGATGTCGTCCTTCGCTTTGGCCTGAGTTGTGACCTGCGATACGGTGCGATCTGCAGCACGTTGGTCAATCCGAGCTCGGGGCAGTCCGAGCTGCGCAGGTGTTTCGGACCCTCCAGAAGCGGGCCGTCGGTGGGGTCGGATCCGTACTAGCGTGGGTCGTCTGACGGGCCGACGTCTCTCTCTCTCCGTCTGCTCCAATGTAGCGGTCTCTTGAGGCTGTGCAGTCGTCACCTCTTCCGGCACGACCCGCACCTCCTCCACCGTCTGGTCTGCGGGCCCGGGAGGCAGCACGTCCAAGACACGCTTGTTGATCTGCACGCGCCAACGGCGAGACGGCAACAGGCGAGGCAGCCGGCGGCTACCCCCCGTCAGCTGCGCGCCCTGCGCCGCTGGCTCCGCCACCGCCGCCGGTGTCGGCGCAACGGAGCGGGCGTGCGGTACTCGCCGTCCCGAGATGCGCCTCACCACCTGCTTGCGGATCACGAACGGCGTGGTGGTCTCCACGCCCGTTCCCTGGTCCGACCGATCCGTGAAGACGATACCGAAGTCATCGTCCGACCTGTCAGTGAAGCCATTATCGTCCAAGTCGAGGATCGATCCGCCGGTCACCCGTTCAGAGTGAACGCCGACGCGGGGGCGGGCTGTGAATGACCCGTCAAACGCCTTCGAAGCGGGAAGCACGAACGGCTGCTGTGTGCCCAGCCGGAACGGACGGCCGTCGCGAGCCTCTTGGTTGCGCCGCCGGAACCCGACCGGCACAGTGACAATCGAGCGGGCGGACGTTCCGCTGAACTCGTCGTCGAACGGCGTGACGACCGTGCGCGAGGTGACGTCCTGCACCACCTGCTCGGCGGCGGAGCGTGGGTCGGCCGCCGGCTCGTCGCCGAGCCCCGGCAGCGTGGGCAGCCGCGGCCGGAACACGACCGGGCGCCGGAGCGGCGCCGGCCGGCGCGGCGCCGCCTCCGGCCGCGGCGAGATGCCGACGCGCGGCGCCAGCGACGACGACAGCAGCGAGCTGAGCGTGGAGCTCTCGACCAGCGTGATCTCGGAGGTGGGCGACACGCCGGGCCGGTTCTGCACGATCAGCTTGCGGTCGCCGCCCGGCTGGCTGATGACCGTGCCGCGACCGATGATCTCCGGCGCGGCCGAGCCCGGCTTCCGCCGCACGAACACGGCCGTCTTCTCGATGGTTTTGCTGAACAGCTCGCGCAGCTGCTGGCGCGTCAGGTTGTCGGAGTCGGTGCTGTGCAGGAACTGTTCGAAGCGCGACTCGAAGTTGGCCACGCCCGGTCCGGCCGTCACCGCCGTCGGCCGCGGTCGTCGCGGCACGGCTCCCACCCCGCTGTGACCTGTGACCTCCACCGCAATCTGTTCGGTCGGAGGTGGCCTCTCGAAGACGAAGGCGGCCGTGACCGGCTCGGTGGCGGTTTCCGTGGTGGGCGGCTCCGTGCTGGACTCGGTGACGGGCTCCCGGGCCGGCGGCCGGCGGCGGCTGCTCAGGCTGTTGCGGCTCGATCCGAGTCGGATTCTCGAAAGACGAGACGGCAGGCGCCGGCTGCCCCGCCGCCCCTCTTCGCCGGCGGTCGTCCCCTGAGTCTGCCCCCGCTCCTCTTGTGTTGCTTCTGTGGTGGTGGTTCTGTCCGAAGAAGGTCGCCGTCCCCTGACCGCTGGTCGACGACCCCTCGAAAACTGCGACGGCCGTCTTCGTCTCGGCGGCAAGGTGGTCGGCTCCTGTTCCGTCCTCTCCTCCGGCTCCGACGTCTCCTCCTCCTCCTGCCCGTCACGCTCCTCCTGCTTCTGTCCGACGTCAGGCTCGGGTCTGGCGCGACGAGAGGCAGGGGACAGACGACGCCGACTGCCGGAGAGACGACGACGACCGCTGCCGCCGGGCCGCGGCCGGTTCGGTCGCGGGGTCGGCGCGGAGGTGGTGGGCGTCTCCTCCTCGGCGTCAAGCTGGGGTCGCGGCCGCCGCCGGCTGGGGGTCGGTGCGGCTGTAGCTGCTGCGTCGCGCGCTTCGGTCCGGGGACGAGCCCGGCGTCGTGACGATCCACCGCGCAGGATGTTGGGACGCCTGCGAGAATTGAAGCGTCGGAAGCCGCGCACCGAGCCGACCTCGTTTTCTTCATCTGTCGCCGACTCTGTGGTGGTCGTCCCTTGCGTAATGGCTGTCCGCTGCTGCTCGGTTGTCGTCTCTTCTGGCAAGGAGTCGGTCGTCTGGAATAGGAAACGCTGCGCGCGTTCTGTTACGCCATCAGAATTACGCAGTGGTAGCGGCTCCTGCTGTTGCCGTGAAATGGGTCGGAACCTCTGCCGCTGACGTTGTCTAATCGGGGGCGTGGAGTCACTCAAAGACGCAGTCGACGCGGCCTGCTGCCGACGCTGTAGCTCTTCATCCGTCCGCTTTTTCTCCTCCTGTCTCCGCAGCTCCTCGTCTTTTCTGCGCAAAAGTTCATCCTCTCGCCTCTTCGCCTCTTCTGCTCTTCGTACCAGCTCTTCTTCGCGTTTCACGAGTTCCTCGTCGCGTCTCTTCTGCTCTGCCCTGATCTCTTCCTCGTACTTTCTCTGCGCCGCCGTGGCGGGATCCAGGGTGGTCGTTTCCTGCACAAAAGGTCTGGTGGTGGGCAAGTCGTCTACTATGAACTTGTCAAAGACCGGATGTAGAGTTCCCAGCCGTTGTGGCTGTATGCGGAACGTGGTGCCGCGAGCGCTCAGCTCCGGCTGTAGTGTCGTCGCCTCCTGCCGTCCGCGCAGTTCCTCCCTCCTCTCTTCCTCCTCCGCTCGCCGCACCAACTCCTCGTCTCGTCTCTTCTTCTCCTCGGCCCGCCGCACCAGCTCTTCCTGTCGCCGCACCAGCTCCTCGTCCCGCCGCTTCTGCTCCGCCCGGAGCTCCTCCTCGTACTTCCTCTGCGCCTCGGCCGCGGGATCGAGTGTGCTCGTCTCGTCGACGACTTGCCCGGGCGTGGAGGTCTCATCGAGGCGACCGAACCTCTGCTGCGGCCGGAACGAGCGGATGGTGGCGGGAGTGCGTCGAGTTGTGGCCTGCGTGGGTCTCTCCGTGACCGGCACGGGCGGCCGGGTGGGCGGCGCCGGCCTGCCGCGAAGTCGGTTCAGGGCGTCCAGCACCCGGATGGTCGGCACCACGTGGCCCCGCCGGCCGCCGTCGCCGAAGCTGGACGACGCGCGTGACGGCGGCGGCGGCGCGGTGGTGGTGTCGTCGCGCAGGAACTGGCGCAGCGTGCTGTCCTCTGGCTGCGACAGGTCGGGGTTCGCCTCGTCCACCGGCCGGTACGTGGTGCTGACCACGTGGCGGCCGCGCTCGTCCTCGACGATCAACACGTCCTCGTCAACGTCGCCGTCAATGTCGTACTCGTACTCGGAGACCTCGTAGCCGTTCGGCAAGTTGTCGAAGTCGATCGTGTCTCCGGTGAAGACGCCGGAGGCGGTGGGACGAAACGTGAATGGGCTTGGCCGACCTGTGGATGTTTGCAAGGTTCTCTGTGGGATGGTGGGCGGGGCTCTCTGCGGGATGGTGGGCGGTTCTCTCTGTGGGAAGGTGGGCGTGGCTCTCTGTGGGATGCTGGGCGTGGCTCTCTGTGGGAAGGTGGGCCGGCCGCGGGTTACCGGGGGGAGCGTAGAGGCCCCACGAGCGCCCCCCGACTGCGCTAGGGCGCCGCCCTGCAGGGCGCGACCCTCCTTCGCTTGCAGCAGCTGTTTGGCCAGCTCGATCTCGGTGCGGAGCCGGCCCAGCTCCTCGGCGGGAATCTCGCGCACGCTGCCGTCCGGGTACTCGAAGACGTAGTCGTAGTAGTAGTCGTACTCGAGCTCATCGTTGGTCGGCGTCTCCGGAGCCGCGTCTGGGTCGAAGCCGCGCACTCCGGCGTGCGCGGGCCGGGCCAGCTGCTCCTCCACCTTCGCCAGCGGCGACTCGGTCGCTGGCGACTCTGGGGTGGTGGTGGTGGTGGTGGTGGTGGTAGTGGTAGTAGTGGTGGTAGAAGTGGCCGGCCGACGACGGGAGGAGCCACGGCCTCGCGATCTCAACCGGTTCAGTCCAGACGAACCGCGTGTCTGGAAGAGATAGAGCGGTCATGCAGGCTCTAAGATGCGGCAACTGGGTCCTTGTTGCTTCGGCATTGCTCTAACTTTACGGACTACGGAGTCTTTCTGAATAACTGAATGAATTTATGATCATTGTAGCAGAACGCAAGTTCTGAAGCGAGTGTTGAAGTAAATGCTCAAGTAAGCAAGACCATTGTAGCAGAATGCACGCTGAGACTCGCACATTTCATCACGATAGCCAACATCAATACTTCAAACAACGTGTGCCTGGTTGACATCTGAAAATCAACCTCCTGCCTTAATCTGCCAAACTCTTAGCTCTGGCGGATCATCTTATCGTGCATCGTTAGCCAGCATTCATTGCATTCGAATCGGACAAAGATCAAGCGTGGAGGATATCTGAAACCATGCCTGTATCGCCTGCGACTATGATATAAGATGATTGGTGGCGGTTGCTGCTACCTGCGCCTGTACCTTTGACTGTGTGTCACAGTGCACTGCCGCCATTCCCGTCACCGTCACCGCGATCGTGACGGTAACCATGAAGAGTGACCGTGACCGTGACCGTGACCGTGACTGTGACCGTGACCGTGACCGTGACCGTGACTGTGACTGTGACTGTGACTGTGACTGTGACTGTGACTGTGACTGTGACTGTGACTGTGACTGTGACTGTGACTGTGACCGTGACCGTGACCATGAACAGCGACCGTGACCGTGATCGTGACCGTGACCATGAACAGCGACCGTGACCGTGATCGTGACCGTGACTGTGACTGTGACTGTGACTGTGACTGTGACTGTGACTGTGACTGTGACTGTGACTGTGACCGTGACTGTGACCTGTGACTGTGACTGTGACTGTGACCTGTGACCTGTGACCGTGACCGTGACCGTGACCGTGACCGTGACCGTGACCGTGACCGTGAACAGTGACCGTGACCATGAACAGCGACCGTGACCATGAACAGCGACCGTGACCGTGACCGTGACCGTGACCGTGAATGTGACTGTGAGTGTGACTGTGACCGTGACCGTGACCGTGATCGTGACCGTGACCATGAACAGTGACCGTGACCACTCGACCCAGCTCACCGCTGCTGCGCCAGTCACCGTCGCCGCGCCGGGTCGTCGGCTGAACACAGGTGGCCCGGGTCGTCGGCGTGGCTGCTCCTCGGCGCTGTCGCTCGGTTCGGTCGGCGCGTCGGTGGTCGTCAGGCGGGGTGGGAGGGTGGAGGTGAGTTGGAACAGCTGGGTGGCGCGGTTGCCGGGCCGGCGAATGGTCACGCCGCGACCCACCTAGAAGGAGGTCCCAGAGCCACACTGACTGGGGTGTTGGGCGGCTGTCGGTGGGCGGATGGTGCCGTCGGCGCGGTACAGCCACCTCAGAGTGGGAGAACAGGGGCCAGTGGTGGCGCAGCAGCGTGCTAGGGAACGATGCATGTGACCTACAGGACTACGCTTAATCGAGTCAGACTATTCGGGGAAATACGATCAGCTAATGCCCAATAAAAGCAAACTTGACGGACTAGGCTTCGAGCATTTTCCACCCTAAGCCTTCACGACTAGAGCCTGTTGACTGCAAACAGGTCGGCACAGCTTCCAAGGAAGGCAAAAGCTTTAACCGGAGCCCACAACCAAGCCAGCGCGCCACCTGCCGCCCACCGGAAGTAGTCCCCTGCACCGAGTGTGGGCTGACGCGGCTGCCATCTTCACCAGCGCTGGATGGTGAAGATACTACCGGGCACTACCGGGGCAACGGGAGTCTGACGGTGGAGAAGCTCGGATGTCGAGCCTGACAGAGCTGAACCTGGCAGAACCGAGCAGGATCAGTGGCCGGATGAGCAGCGTATTCTTCAGGAGCAGGAGCAGGAGTTGGGCGACTCACCGGTCAGGAGCATGCGGGGTCCATCAAGCAGCCTTGTCCGCGCCGCCACTCACGCATGCAGTAGCCAATAAGCGCCCAGAGAGGTCAACGAACCAAGGCAGGCCCCGCCCTCGCTTCACCCCAGTCGTGAGGGGCACGAGCGCATGCAGTGCCCAATAAGCGTCGACAGAGGCACAGAGGCCAAGGAACCGAGTCAGGCTCTTTCCTCGCCGCAGGGCACCCCTGTCGTATGGGGTGAGTCTTAGGTTCGGTCTCTGTCGTAGGGTCGAAGAGTTTTCACCGTCCACTCTGTCGTCAGCCACAAGTATCGGCACACCTTGCCAGTCTGCGCCGTGACGTGTCGGTTCACGGTGAAGGGTTGCCATGGCAACACTCCACTCGATTGCGTGACACACATTTCGTCCAATCAAATCCACGATGCTGTCTAAATCTGAAGAGTGTCGGTCGGTGTTGGTACCACAGACGGCTTCGGTACCATAGACGGGTGTTTACAAGCCACTGTAAACACCGCCTGTCTTCGACGTTGATAAGCTTCGCGTCCATGTCTACCCAAATAAGAATTATCTTACGGCGTGTTTACGGCTGGTGTAAAATGTCGTCGCGCACCTAGCACAGCCATTACATCCGGTAGGCAATGACGGCTGTTGGCTTTCTCACATTGTATTGTTTCACTCGGCAGAGGTTCCGCACAACTGACCTGGTTAGCTCACCAAAGACACACGCACACGGTAAAGGCGAGAAAACTGAGCGCCTAGCGAGCACTGACAACGGCACAAAAACGCATCCGCGTAACAGAAGTAACAGAACAAAAAAAACGAAGAGTATACATTAGCAACACGTCGCCAAACGTCTGGCAGCACAGAGAAGCATTGAGCAACAGTTCACTTGGCCCAGTTGCACGTGCTGCACGTGTTGCACCTGCCGTCAGATTCGGGGTGTCGCCCTGAACCTCTTTGGTTTAGTGTCCTCTCGCCAGTCGCTAATTGTGGTTGGCCACTACCCCTCCGTCTAGTCATGCGTGCTTTCAAATAGGCTTGATAATTTTTTGATTTTTTAAAAACCTTTGATAAATTACCCGGAAATCAACGACATTGATGAAATGCAGCATGCTGCAAAAATGAGTCAGAGACACCTAGGTGACATTGTATGCACAGACCGCAATTAATTGGGTCAAATGGCCTGTTCTCCTTCGTATTTCTCGGAACCCAGCCCATGAATACATACCACGACCCCATGCTATTCATAATTTGCGCTACAGATCTGCTCTGGAAACAGCATAGGCATTGTATACTAATATTACATAATAAATATGTTATGGTGCAAAATGGTACTTTTTCTCTTACTAGCCAAAAAGACACGGTGAATTCCAGTCGCCACGATGGATCTGTAAGAGCTCGAATAAACCATTTGCTTTCATCAGGTACAGCAATGACAATGCTATACCACAATGTACCACCACTACGTATAATCTTGTCCTGCTAAAATTTGGAACAGCTTGTGTGATTTTCAGAGAGCGACACCCCTCATCGGAGACAAGTATAGCCGGGGATTGTGGTGAGTGTCTCATCGCACCTTCACAAAACACGACCTGACTCTTAACTAATCCTGTCAACTTAACCGTGCAACTGAAAATCGCACACTGCACTGTTTTCATACAGCACTCTTGCAGTTCAGTACACATAGGCATTGATCAAATCGACCAATCGGCACTTTTGGGAGAAAGGCGCCGTTTTAATGTCAGACATGTACTGTTTCACTACACACAGCTCTGTGCAGCAGAATTACACTCGCATCCTGCCCCGTACGGCGGCAGCTTAACCTATTATTAGGCGGAGCCTCTGGGTGACTACTCTACGGTTAAGTATGGACGGCTCTGGGGGCAGCGACGTCGTCACAGTCACGCGTACTCCTCTATCTCTCTCCCCCTCCCTCTCTCTCACTCTCGCTCTCACTCTCACTCTCACTCTCACTCTCACTCTCACTCTAACGCACTCTCAATCCAATTTCAACGTACACAGCCGCAATCGCGGGCCAAGCCTTGCAAAATTCCCCCAGACACGCCTTCCGTTTTCCGTTTTCAGCGACTGCTTCGCGCTTCAAAGCGGCGCTCCGGCCTGGCGGCATGGCCACTGAATCGTCCATCGTCCTCCACACGTGACGGCCGTGGGGGAGTGTCGCTCGTCAGCTCCTCAGACGACAGAGCTGCCTCCGGCGGCCACCTCAGCCCCGCCTCACAATCTGGCGAGCATCAGCAGCGCCGCACCGACCGTCACGCCCCAGCCGGCCGAGCGGGGCGTCGCCGAGCCGCTGTCCAGGAACGTCTTGCGCTTGAAGAGGCTGTCCGGGTCGCGGTAGTGCGGCGTCACCGTCGAGTAGGCCAGCACCTGCTCGCGGTCGAAGAGCGGCTCCTTGTCGGCCGGCGCGCGCGCCTCGGCCTCCAGCACGGCCGGCGGCCCGTTCAGCAGCGACGAGCTGCGCGTGTGGTCGGCGTGATCGGCGTGGTCAGCGTGGTCGGCATGGTCGGCGTGCTCGTGGTGGTCGTGCTCGTGCGGCAGCGGCGAGGTCGGTCTGGGCTCGGCCCACATGGTGAAGAGCGCCTCGACGGGCGACACTGACGCGCTGGGGGCGGTGACGCCGGCGAGCGCCGCCTCGGCGCGCTCCTCGTCCGACTCGTCCGACTCGTCCGACTCGGACGACACGCTGACCTTGACCGAGACGAACGAGTCGCCGCCGACGGCGACGGCCGGCGGCAGCGTGGCGGCCGTCACGATCACGGCGCCGTCGGCGGCGAAGGTGACGCGCTGGCGCGGCGTCACCGCGCCCGGCCCCACCACGAACACGCGAGGCTCGCGGTCGCCGCCGGTCTCACTAGCCGCCGTCGTCTCGGCGCCGGCCGACCACGAGGGAGCGGCCGTCGTCGCGTCGCTTCCGACGGTCGTCGTCGCCGCCTGCGTCTCGGCCGTCGCCTCCGCCGCGTCCCCGGAGGAAGCCGCCGTCGTCTCGATCATCTCCATCTGCGTGGTGGAGGTCGCGCCGGCTTCGGTCGTGCCCGACACTGCGGCGGAGAACAGGATCGTCTCCGGCGTCTCCGTCGCTGCGGGAGAGACGGCGCCGACCGCCTCCGTCGTCTGCGCCACGTTCGCGTCGGCCTCGGTGGTCTGCGCCAGGACGGCCTCGGTCTCGGTGGTCTGCGCCGGCACCGTCTCCGTCTCGGTGGCGGTGGCCATCTCAGAGGTGGAGCTGTCCGTGCGCGGCGCCGGCCCGTTCAGTGTGACCGACGTGGTCGCCACGATGATCTCGGCGGTCGGCCGGCCGTCGGCCGACGCCTCCGTCGTGACGGTCACGATGTCTCCCGGCGCGGTGGTCAGCTCGGTCGGCGCCGCCGCGCTCGGCTCGGTCGGCACCTCGATGCCCTGCTCGGCGGCGATGGACGAGCGCAGCTGGTCGACGAGGCTCTGCACGCCCGCCTTCTTCTCCTGCTCGCGCGAGCGCACCAGCTCGAACAGGCTGCGACGCGCCGTCGGCCGCTCGCGCAGCAGCGGCCGTCGCGTCGGCCCGCTCGCCGACTCCGACGCGGCGACCACCCGTCGCCCCAGCAGCGTCGGCGGCAGCTCCGAGCGCACCGAGTCGGCCGGCCGCTGCGTGGTCGGCTCGCGCTGCGGCTCGGTCGCCGCCTCGGTGGTCGCGTGGTCGCGGTTGCGGAAGATCAGGCCGGGCGGTCGGCGCGGTCGCTCGCCGCCGCCGCCGGCGGTGGCCTCCTCCTGCGGGGGCTCGGTGCCGCCGCCCTGGCCCGACTCGACCGCGTCGGCCGCCGGCCGGGCCGAGATGAACGGGTTCGGCCGGCGACCGGTCGCCAGTCGGTCGCGCAGGCCGCTGGTGCGCCGGCCGCCCGGCGGCCGGAACGGGAACGGCCTCGGCCGCTGCCGGCCGTCGGGCTGTCGGCCGCGCGTCTCGAACACCGTCTGCTGCCGCAGCAACTGCTCCTCCGCCTGCGCCTCCGCCTGCGCCTCCGTCTGCGCCTGCTCCGTCTGCGCCGGCTCGGTGGCCGCAGGCTCGGTGGCCGCAGGCTCGGTGGCGGACTCGGTGGCGGCAGGCTCGGTGGCCGGCTCGGTCAGCTCCGGTCGGTCGGCCGCTGGCTCGCCGGCGATCCCTTCTGTGGTCGGCCTCCTGCGGCCGACCGTCAGCGGGCTGGGGCGCTGACGGTCGCGCGCCAGCGGGTCTGGCCTCTGCCGGCGACCGGCCAGAAGAAGCCCGGGCCGCGGCCGCACCGGCGGCTCCTCCGCCTGCGTGGCTGCGGCCGGCCGGATACGCCGCAGGCTCTGCCTTCCCGGCCGCAGCGTCGGCTCCGGGTTGTTGATCAGCGGCGAGAAGGTGTTGGACGCTCGCCGGCCGGTGGTGGAAATTGCCGCCAGCTCCTGCGAGGTCAGCTCTATTTCCTCGGTCGTGGGGCGCAGCGCCGGTCTTGCTCTCGGGGTGGGACCCGCTCTCAAGCCGGGCCGTCCACGCAGCCGTCCCCTCCCCCGAACCCGAAGAGATGTTGACTGCCCAGGAAGTGCGAAACGAACGCCTCCTCGCTCCGTCGTTACCGACTCCTCCCTCCTGCGCTCCTCTTCCTCTCTCCTCGTCGCCTCCTCAGTCCTCCTGGCCAGTTCCTCCTCCCGGCGCACCTCCTCGTCCCGTCTGCGCACCAGCTCCTCCTCCCTCCTCCCTGCCTCCTCCCTCCTTCGCCCCAGCTCCTCGTCTCGCCGCTGCTGCTCCGCCCTGATGTCCTCCTCGTACTGCCGCTGCGCCTCTGCCGCTGGGTCCAGCGTGACGGCGTCTCCACCCGCCGGCGCCAGTTCGGTGACGTCATCGACCAGGAACTCCGTGGTGGCCTCCGTGGTCTGGCCCCGCCGCGGGCCGCCTCTCAGCCGGTTCCGACGGCCGGGGCGGAGCCTGCGCGAGCCGCCGCCACGCCCCCGGACGCGAGCCGGCGGCGCGTCGGTGGCGGCGGCGACGGTGGCGGCCTCAGTGGTGGCGGCGGTCGTGCCACGGCGGCGGCTTCCCAGCCGTCGTCGCGACGAGTTGAACCGTCTGCCGGGCCGCGCCAGCCGCCCGACGCCCCGGACAGAGCCGCGGGCGGCGGTGGGTGCCCCGACGGCAATGCTCGCCGCCGTGGCCGAGTCGGCGCGCTCCGACAGCTGATTGGACACCTCGGCCACCTGGGCGACCTCGACGACCTGGCCGACGTCGGGGACGTCGCCGGTCGGCTGCGGCGTGGTCGGGCCCCCCGGCGGCGGCGGCCGGGCGTCGTCGACAGTCACCTCGTTCTCGCTGACCTCCGGCTGCACGGTGGCTCGCGACCTCTGCGGGGTCCGCGGCCGCTTCAGCCGAATGACCTTGACCCGCCGCTGACCGGTCGCGTCATCGGCGGTCTGCTGCACCACGTCGCCGGCCGTGACCACCCCCTGCCCCGGCCGACGCACGCGCACGCGCACGCGTTGCCGCGACGCGTTCTGTCGCGAGGAGCCCGCCGCGTCCGGCTCCGGCCGCCGGTCGGCGGCGGTCGGGTCAGTTATCAAGTCGTCAGCGCGAGCGGTGCGAACGTCCGTCAGGCCTACAAACACGTCGCTATCGTCCAGTGTCAGGGGGGTGCGGCTCGTGAAAGCGTTGAGCAGGGCCAGGGCCGGGTCGGCGGTGTCGTCAGGTCGTGTGTCCGTCACCTGCAAGCGAGCACTCCATCAGTGACCTGACCTGACCTCCAATGACCTCCAGGTGGCCTCCAGGCGGCCGGCGTCCACCACAGGCTCTGTCTCGCCTGGCGGAGCGACTCAACACCGCGACAGAGCGGCCCGGAATGACGCACAGCGCTAGATTACGGCCTGTGTGCGCCCATGGTGAAGACGTGGGTGGCATTGGCGACCGAACGGCACATAAGTTCTGCTGCACAATCGCTTGCTAAGTAGCTAACAGACAAATTGGGTTTTACATTTTGATCTTGTTGGCCATAGACCCTGTTCGTGTTCGAGATTGAGTCGCTCCAGGCGCAAATGCGTGGCCAGTCGGGCATTGGAAGCGCAGGCAGAACCATGGCAACCGCGAGCCTCCCTGATTGGCCCCAGAGTCCAGCGATAGGTGAAACCAGACCAATGAGAGACGAGCAAACAGCCATTCCCCGTCTATTTAACCCCAGAACGGATGCATTCCGGTAGTTCGTCAGTGACAGTGACGTCAGTGACGTCAGTGACAATGTTCCGTGTGTGGAGGAAATAGGGTGTTCTGGACTATTCTAAAGCGTTAGTTAAGTTGCCACACCACCTCCACTTCCAAAACCCGACAATTAGAGCGAAAGCTACTCTATCACACACTAAAGACACTACTAGATAACATCATACTAGCGTGCATCATAGGTACCTACAATTTGTCCACCTTTTTCAGAGGTTTGAGTCAATGCATCAACATCATGGATTATTATATGTTCCCCTCAGACCCTATGTTGGGGGAGTGAGTATCATAAAAAGTCGTTGGTTGGTTATTGGAGTTTAGGGGCGCATCGACTGCCGAGGTCATGCAGCGCCCATCATCAAAAGTCGTTAACTGTCAGCGTGTCCAGTCTGCAACGTCATAGCAAGCTGTATTTTGCAACTGCAATGTACACGCCTGAATGGCATCAGGCAGTTTCGCTCGGCTGCCTTTTGGAAGCGGCAGCGCATGGTGGACGCCACACCAACACAGCCCGCCACAACATGGCAGCGTCAGGCGTCAGCTTCGACCGTCAGCCGTCAGCCGTCAGCCATCAGCCACCAGCCGTGAGCTGACAAGCGCAGCGCTCACAGCTGGTCAGTCTGACGTACTGACCTGACAAATTTGACCTCTGACCTCTGACCTCTGGCCTCTGACCTCTGGCGTCAGCCACACTTACCTGAGGACGGCCGACCTGGTCACGCTGAGGCTGCCGGCCGATGTCAAGCGGTGGAATCGGAGTCGTGGGACGGCCCCTTCTCAGCGTCACGTACCTAAGGTCACGGGTCTCCGTTAGGTGGCTCTGTTCAGATGCGATCCAGGGCACACCGTTTGGATCCATCGTTAATGCTAAGGAACAAATTACTGTATGTAAGCGTCAAGTACATGTCATACATCCGTATGTACGTCCATTTGAAGCCAGTAGACTGTGTTATCAATCTTGACACTCACTACTCTCTCTCTCTCTCTCTCTCTCTCTCTCTCTCTCTCTCTCTCTCTCTCTCTCTCTCTCTCTCTCTCTCTCTCTCTCTCTCTCTCTCTCTCTCTCTCTCTCCACAGAAGCTTCCTGCCTACTCATGTCACTGCAACTTGCCCTCTCATCCCCCTCATCCCTCACACTTTATAGGAAGGGGTTCGCTGTCCATCATTCTCCTGGTTTATTCCCCTTCGTTCAAGATCTTGAGCTTAATTTTCCGCTAACATTTGTGTTTATTTCTTCCTTCCCATCCTCCTGCCAGCAGTACCTCATTGCATGACAAAATACCTTGGATGGCGATTGCTCTTTTACTCCCTTCAGGAGACCACAGTCTGCCCCCCCGCACCTCCGACTATCAATCTCTCCTTCAACAGCTCAATGTCTGTCGGTCTCCGGGTCGATCTTCCCATCGGGCTCCACCTTCCGAAGACCGTTCTCCGCCGGTCCCTGGGCCAGACTCCCTCCCCAGTCCAGGGCCAAACTCCCTCCCCAGTCCAAGGCCAGACTCCCTCCCCAGTCCAGGGCCAGACTCCTTCCCCAGTCCAGGGCCAGACTCCCTCCCCAGTCCAGGGCCGGACTCCCTCCCTAGTCCAGGGCCAGACTCCCTCCCCAGTTCAGGGCCAGACTCCCTCCCCAGTCCAGGGCCAGACTCCCTCCCCAGTCCAGGGCCAGACTCCCTCCCCAGTCCAGGGCCAGACTCCCTCCCCAGTCCAGGGCCAGACTCCCTCCCCAGTCCAGGGCCAGACTCCCTCCCCAGTCCAGGGCCAGACTCCCTCCCCAGTCCAAGGCCAGACTCCCTCCCCAGTCCAGGGCCAAACTCCCTCCCCAGTCCAGGGCCAGACTCCCTCCCCAGTCCAGGGCCAGACTCCCTCCCCAGTCCAGGGCCAGACTCCCTCCCCAGTCCAGGGCCAGACTCCCTCCCCAGTCCAGGGCCAGACTCCCTCCCCAGTCCAGGGCCAGACTCCCTCCCCAGTCCAGGGCCAAACTCCCTCCCCAGTCCAGGGCCAAACTCCCTCCCCAGTCCAGGGCCACTCTCCGCCGACTCCCCGGTCGACGTCCCCCTCTCCCTCCTCCTCCAGAAGACCTCTGCCGGCCTCTGGCCGGTCCCTCCTCCCCTCCAGGAGATCACCCTTTCCCGGTCTTCATGTGGATCTCCCTCCCCTCCAGGAGATCACCCTTTCCCGGTCTTCATGTGGATCTCCCTCCCCTTCCGGAGCTCACTGTCTGCCGGTCTCCGGATCGATCCCCTCCCCTTCCGGAGCTCACTGTCTGCCGGTCTCCGGATCGATGTCCTCCGGTGGCGCGGTCTCCTGATCTCCGGGCGCCGGACGTCCGCGCTGTCTGTTCAGGGTCTGGTACTGACGGTTGCGCGACGAGAACGTCTGCGCCTGGCCCAGCTCCTGCTCCTGCTCCTGGTCTGCGTCGGCTGCTGGCTGCGGCCTCCTGAAATCACGCCCAGTAGGTATCGATGTGCAAACGCTTGCCGAATGTTCATGCGCGGTGAAAGCTGACAATGCCAGTGCATGCATTGTTCTTAGGGTATCTTGCTTATAAAATTATCCCGAAGTCGAAAATATGATAAGGGCCACATTATGTCCAAACACGTGCTGGGCTTGCGATGCTCTATATTTGTTAGTCAGTTTGTTGAAGCCATCAATTTTGCTTTCAAATATCCAAGAGAACGGCGAATGGCATATCTGCAACTCCCAAATCGTGACATAATCCTATCTCTGATTTTGGTTAATGCTCAACAGTGCTTTATAATAAAAGAAACTACGGACATTAACGTTGGCTGCATTTCATTTATCTTGGCTCGCGAGATATCAGCGGCATGCGTCAGTAAAATACGCGGAAAAAAGCTCAGTATATTATTTACAATGTGAATACGATGTTCTTCTACGGGAAGAATGGTCTCCAAATTACGTGCCATCCGCCCTAAACTTCCGTGTTTGGACACACGGGCCGGGCCCGCACCTGTCGCGCTGTATGCTGGAGTACTGCGGTCGCCGGCGGGTATTGGTCCTGTCTCGGACGCTCTCATTGGTCGCCTCCGGCTGCGGACGCCGGCGGCGGGCGTTAGCGCGTGACCCGGCGGTAACCTCTGGCTGTGATTGGTCGGCCGCCTGGGGCCGGCGGCGGCGCGCGTTGGTGGGCGGGCCGCGGCTGCCTGGCCGGAGTCGACTGGAGGAGCCGCCGCGAGGAGGGGTCCTCGCGCCGCTCTGGGACGGCGAGTCCTCGCTGGGGGACGTCGAGCCGGGCCGGCCGCGGGCGATGGACGCGTACCTAAAGTAGCAATAACATCCTTAGAAGTGCTCACTCCACAGCGACACAACTCAGCACCACCAAATACGGTGCAACACTGCAATACCTGCACACGGCGAAACAACATCGAACAACGATAGCGCATATTATTTAGGCTTTAGGGCGCATCGACCGCATTTAGCGTATATTATGAATGCATGTTGTTCTTATTCATGCTATGTGACGTACTGAAGTCAGTACGTCACATAGCATAATCATAATATAATAGCATAATCATAATAGCAGTCCTGCTATGTGGCATATGCTTAGTTCTTCATAGCTATTCCACACTGCACGCCTTCGCACTTCAAGCATGCTGCATTAATCGTGTTCCTAGTGTGCACGTTGTAAATCGTAACGACGCATCACTCTGGTCAATTTTATTTCCCTATTCAGACTGTACCTGAAACGCGAAAACCCAGCAAGATGTACCTCGACAACGGGTCAGTAGGCCGGCAGCGACATCCATGGTGTAAGCCTGCATTTACACATGCAGATGAAAGTGTAGGTCAACCTTTGACTTGTTAGGCGTTACTGAGGGTCATCGCCAAAGTGATATAACCTAAACAATAGGCAACAGACCCAGGGAAAAGGAGCATTACTATACTGAAGCCGTACCACATATTCGGCTTGAGTGAACGTTTGCTGAAAGACATGAAGCAAATTACTCACTGTGGTCGCCTGTTCTCCGTCTCCTGTTCGCCGACAATTTTCGTCAGTGTCTTCCGCTCCTTGGCGCTGATCTGTGGAGCGGTCGAGTCCGTGCTACCGCCCTTCAGCAGCCGCTGTACACCCTCCACACCGCCTGAGAGGGGGGCAGCACAGGTCAGTCGGGGTTCTCTCCTGCACCTCTCCACACCGCCTGGGGGCAGCACAGGTCAGTCGGGGTTCTCTCCTGCACCTCTCCCACCGCCTGGGGGCCAGCACAGGTCAGTCGGGGTTCTCTCCTGCACCTCTCCCACCGCCTGGGGGGCGCACAGGTCGTCGGGGTTCTCTGCACCCCCACCGCCTGGGGGCAGCACAGGTCAGTCGGGGTTCTCCTGCACCTCTCCACACCGCCTGGGGCCCCCCCACCGCCTGGGGGGGCAGCACAGGTCAGTCGGGGTTCTCTCCTGCACCTCCCACACCGCCTGGGGGCCGCACAGGTCGTCGGGGTTCTCTCCTGACCTCTCCCACCGCCTGGGGGGCGCACAGGTCAGTCGGGGTTCTCTCCTGCACCCTCCACACCGCCTGGGGGCAGCACAGGTCAGTCGGGGTTCTCTCCTGCACCTCTCCACACCGCCTGGGGGGGCGACAGGTCAGTCGGGGTTCTCTCCTGCACCTCTCCCACCGCCTGGGGGGCAGCACGGTCAGTCGGGGTTCTCTCCTGCACCTCTCCACACCGCCTGGGGGGGGGCAGCACAGGTCGTCGGGGTTCTCTCCTGCACCTCTCCACACCGCCTGGGGGCCAGCACAGGTAGTCGGGGTTCTCTCCTGCACCTCTCCACACCGCCTGGGGGCCAGCACAGGTCAGTCGGGGTTCTCTCCTGCACCTCTCCACACCGCCTGGGGGGGCAGCACAGGTCAGTCGGGGTTCTCCCTGCACCTCCCCACCGCCTGGGGGGCAGCACAGGTCAGTCGGGGTTCTCTCCTGCACCTCTCCACACCGCCTGGGTGGGGGGGGCAGCACAGGTCAGTCGGGGTTCTCTCCTGCCTCTCCACACCGCCTGGGGGGGCAGCACAGGTCAGTCGGGGTTCTCTCCTGCACCTCTCCACACCGCCTGGGGGCCAGCACAGGTCAGTCGGGGTTCTCTCCTGCACCTCTCCACACCGCCTGGGGGGGCAGCACAGGTCAGTCGGGGTTCTCTCCTGCACCTTCCACACCGCCTGGGGGGGCAGCACAGGTCGTCGGGGTTCTCTCCTGCACCTCTCCACACCGCCTGGGGGGGGCAGCACAGGTCAGTCGGGGTTTCTCCTGCCTCTCCACACCGCCTGGGGGGCAGCACAGGTCAGTCGGGGTTCTCTCCTGCACCTCTCCACACCGCCTGGGGGGGGGGCAGCACAGGTCAGTCGGGGTTCTCTCCTGCACCTCTCCACACCGCCTGGGGGCCAGCACAGGTCAGTCGGGGTTCTCTCCTGCACCTCTCCACACCGCCTGGGGGCCAGCACAGGTCAGTCGGGGTTCTCTCCTGCACCTCTCCACACCGCCTGGGGGCCAGCACAGGTCAGTCGGGGTTCTCTCCTACACCTCTCCACACCGCCTGGGGGCCAGCACAGGTCAGTCGGGGTTCTCTCCTGCACCTCTCCACACCGCCTGGGGGAGAGCATAGCGATCATTGGACGGAAGTCCAATGATCGCTATGCACCGGTGTTTGACTGGAGAATGATTGTGACTAGTCTGTGACTAGATTACAAAGCCATAACGTATGGGGGAATGTAGCTATAAAGTCATCGCTCTTGTTCTCAGGCATTGCTAGGGATATCATACCAGTAAAACAAGGCAACTTAACTCGCGCCGTCTCTCCGGTCAGATCCTCACACCCCGTCTCGTGGGGGGGGGGGCGGATAGTAACCCCCTCTAAAATCCAAACTAAGCGTCGCACGAAAGCGAAAGAGGTGTCATCGGAAAGCGCTCGACGAGTAGGGTCTGGATCCACCCCCAAAACAATTTCTCCTCAAAAGTGGCGTCACCAGGGGGCTAGATTTTCGCGACTTTTCACGACTTACATTATGTTTTTGGCTTTGGGGAGTTCATTTTGGGGGATATATGACAAAACAAAATTGATTTTGAATCAGAAAAGGACAGCGAAATCGGCCAGGACCATATTTTGTTTGGTCCCACATAATTATTTTTTGTTGATGTTTTTTAAATTTCAAAATTTTGAGTTTTCATGTTTTCTTTAATTTTCCTTTTCCAATGGGTAGAGCAGACCGAGAAACGTTATTGGAAGTGAACTTGCCCTACTAAAAATGCGTATTTTAGCCAGAATCTTCTACTTGAACTGGAATTGGATAATTATGCAAAATTTATATGTAGTCAAAAACGGAAAGAAAAATTTCACTCGTACGTTTTGTTGCATCCCTAAAGATAAGCAAACGCTAAAAGTTTTATTAAAATATTTGTATCCATTAATGCGTGGAGACTGGTTGAACTTTTTTGGAGGTGACCTCACTTGACCTTGACTAACTCGTTGACTCTAGATGACCTGACTTCAACATTTTGAAACAGCATGCCAAATTTATGTGGGAAAATGAATGTCAAATTTGGGCGCGCGCCCGTTCGTCCACTATTCGCGAACAACCTGAGGGGGCGGTTGAAAACCCCCCGAGACGCAGTGATAAATTATTCGTGAAATAGGGTGGAATATACCACTTTCTGAACTTGCAATCGACATCCTTCTCCAAGAAGTATCGGTATTCTGCTCCTTGGAACCTACACCATGAGCTCGAATTTGAGTTTGAGGCATCAAAAGCATTTAAGATGACACTAAATCCGTGGCAAATTTCGACATCCTACTGTGTTCGTTTCAACATCTCACACCTAACGAAAAAAAAACATTATTTTAACCCTGCCGAGACGGGACGGGTTAAAGGACGTGAAAAGGACAAATCCAATAATGTACGAAGCAGCCTGCCGTTACAAGCACAAGTTTCCACAAAAGGAATGCAACCGTCGAGCCGGCTCCCGGGTACCCCGTGAATCAGATCACTGCATCATCAGTGATCCAAGGTGTGAACGGAAATATACGGGTTAGCGGTGACCAGATTCGAGACATCACTTGGGGTCAGTTGTGGTCAGTTGTGATCAGTTGTGATCAGTTGTGGTCAGTTGTGGTTAGTTGTGGTTAGTTGTGGTCAGTTGTGGTCAGTTGGGGTCAGTTGTGGTTAGTTGTGGTCAGTTGTGGTCAGCTGGGGCCAGTTGTGGTCAGTTGGGGCCAGTTGGGGCCAGTTGGGGCCAGTTGTGGTCAGTTGTGGTCAGTTGTGGTCAGTTGTGGTCAGATGGGGTCAGTTGTGGTCAGTTGTGGTCAGATGGGGTCAGTTGTAGTCAGCTGGGGCCAGTTGTGGTCAGCTGGGGCCAGTTGTGGTCAGTTGTGGTCAGATGGGGTCAGTTGTGGTCAGTTGTGGTCAGATGGGGTCAGTTGTGGTCAGCTGGGGCCAGTTGTGGTCAGCTGGGGCCAGTTATGGTCAGTTGGGGCCAGTTGTGGTCAGTTGTGGTCAGTTGTGGTCAGTTGTGGTCAGTTGTGGTCAGTTGTGGTCAGTTGTGGTCAGTTGGGGTCAGCTGGGGTCAGTTGTGGTCAGTTGTGGTCAGCTGGGGCCAGTTGTGGTCAGTTGGGGCCAGTTGTGGTCAGTTGTGGCCAGTTGTGGTCAGTTGTGGTCAGTTGGGGTTAGTTGTGGTCAGTTGTGGTCAGTTGTGGTCAGTTGGGGTTAGTTGTGGTCAGTTGTGGTCAGTTGGGGTTAGTTGTGGTCAGTTGTGGTCAGCTGGGATTAGTTGTGGGCAGTTGTGGTCAGCTGGGGCCAGTTCGGATCAGTTGGGCCCAGTTGGGACTCTTTGGGGCCAGTTGGGGTCAGCTGGGGTCAGTTGGGATCAGTTGGGGTCTGTTAGGATCAATTGGGGTCGTGTTGGACTCAGCAGAGTCTCGTAGACCTCATCTGGCAGCATGACTGACCGATTTTATCGATGAGTCGACAGCAGCTGCTTGAGCTCCTCCGGGTCGGACTCCTCGTCAGCCGCCTGGCCTGGGTCAGCCCTGACGGAGCTGGCGCCACCTCGTGAGCCGCCCAGCACCTGCACACAGAGCACAGACTCCTCGTCAGCCGCCTGGCCTGGGTCAGCCCTGACGGAGCTGGCGCCACCTCGTGAGCCGCCCAGCACCTGCACACAGAGCACAGACTCCTCGTCAGCCGCCTAGGCCGCGCCGGTCATGACGGAGCTGGCGCCACCTCGTGAGCCGCCCAGCACCTGCACACAGAGCACAGACTCCTCGTCAGCCGCCTGACCTGGGTCAGCCCTGACGGAGCTGGCGCCACCTCGTGAGCCGCCCAGCACCTGCACACAGAGCACAGTGTTTGTTTATTTGGTGGCTCTCGACGCACTTTATGAACCTTCACGGCTAGTGGCGCCACCTACACTGTTCCGCCGGTGGGCCGCGAGATTGAGAAATGTCCTGAGCGGCGCTAGCGTCGAACACGGTACCTTTTGTGCCCAGAACCCAACACACCTTAACCACTCGGCCATCCATTCCCCAAGCACAGTGCAGTCTCATTGACTGTCCGGCTGTCTGGTTCGCGGTCTGCTGAGAAGTGGCTACGCTGTCGACGAAGAAGGCACCTCGGAGCAGAGTGCAGGGAGGCAGATGCCCCGTGCCGGGGTCACCTTACCTACGGTGACTGTGTGCCGTTATCTCCGGTGTTTGGCAGATTTATTTCTGGTGCTAATCTCACCTGCAGTGAGGTATGACTATCCCCAGGTATTGGTGACCTGATGCCCAGTAATGAGTGGCCTTGACACTGGTGATGGGCAACTTTGCCTGCAGCGATTGGTGGTCTCACTACCAGTGATGGGTGACCTTACCACCAGGTATGAGTGACGTTATCTTCAGTGAAGGGTGATCTTATCACCAGTTATGAGTGACTGCCTTCAGTGAGGGGTGACCTTACCACCAGTTATGATTGACTGCCTTCAGTGAGGGGTACCTCACCCCAGTGAGTAGTGACCTGATCCCCAGTGAGGGGTAATCTCGCCCCTGTTGACCCGACAGCCTGACCTGAGGTCCCGGCCGGCCGGCGGAAGGCCGCTGTAGGTCCAGGCTGGTGTCGATGAAGTCCAGATCCAGCGGCGGCAGGCTGTCGGTGTCGTAGTCCTCGTAGTACTCGCTGAGCGGGTCTGCCGTCACCTCGCCAGGGACCGCAGCAGACGCGGTGGCGGTGACGGGCTCCTTGGTGGGCGGGAACGTGATGGAGACCGCCTCCTTTTCCACGATCTGCAGCAGGTGTGGCGCGTCTTACGTCGTGCCGACCGCCGTGCAAGCATTGCAATGTACGTGTATTTAACGGCAGCGCAGCACCATTTCATGCCAAACAAAAGTGGTCTATGCAAATTACCGCGATCGCTTAGTGAAACTTATGCTTTGGTGGGTCAGAACCATTTTGCACGCATATATTTTAAAATAGGAGCATAATCTTAGACATAAAGACATAAAGACATCAAAGGTTAGTGCAACTATGAGCCACAAGGGCCCTTCTTGGTTGCACTCTGTACACTGAACCAGTTGCCCACCAAATCTGTCAATCAGCCCTCCCTGTAATACCGATAAGCAAGCCCTCTATTCTTATAATGATTGTCTATGCTGTTTTTAAAGATGTTCAACGTGATGCTACTGACAATGTTTTCTGGTAGCTGGTTCCAGTGTTCTACTACCCTATTGGTGAAGAAAGTCTGCCTTAACCTTGCTCTGCTGTGGTTAACTTTAATTTGGAATTTATGACCTCTAATTGCATCATTTCTGTTAAATTCAAGCATTTCCCCAAGATATCCCCTCTCCAGACCATGGACAAATTTAAAGCCCTCGATGATCTAAGTGATCTAATCCTCTCAGCCTTCTATATCTAAGTGAAAACAATATTAAATTTCTTGAATCTTTCCTCATATGCCAGGTTGCGTATACCATTAACCATTTGTGTAGCCCTCTTTTGTACTCTCTCTAATAGCCAACAATCTTTTTCATAGCTAGGAGACCAAGCTTGGATGCAGTATTCCAAATGTGGCCTGACATATGCACAGTAAAGCTTCCTGATCACTTCCTCAGTTCTGTATGATACATTCCTATTTATTGCCCTGAGCATTCTCAGTGCCTTCTTCCTGGCTTCCTTGGTCTGTTCTGATGCCCCCAATTTTTTGTTTAGAATAACACCTAAATCCTTCTCCTGTTGAGTCACTGAAAGCACTTGGCCACCCATCAAGTATGGAGCCTTCATATGCTGTTTACCTACATGCATGATTTTGCACTTATCAAAATTAAATTTCATTTGCCATTCTTCGGACCACTTCACAAGTTCGTCTACGTCTTTTTGCGGCGAGATATGCTCATTCTGACCTGTTATTGACCTAAAAACCTTCAAACCATCCGCAAATTTCAAAACTTTACTGCTTAGGCCACTTTCAATGTTATTTACAAATACAATGAACAATAGTGGCCCCAGTACTGACCCCTGGGGGACTCTTCTACTCTATTATTCTAATCTATTACTCTATTATTTCTCCCCGATCGGTAGAAAGCTCCTATCCTCAGAGTATTGCTGTTACCTTTTCCCACAGTGACATCAAGCCAAATGGACTCCACAGACACATTTTCATCCCCATCTGCTACTTTTTGAGAACTGAATAAGCTATTCACGTAGAGCATTACACCACCATAGACACAACACCGTACGTAGGGCACGTTTTTATTGGTTAGCGATCAGATTGCATAAGCTCAAATTGTCCTTACAATGCCAATCGAGAGCTTCTCGATTCGTCCTGGACCAGCTCAGACAGCAATCCCTGAGAAGGCCTGAGGCGCCGTCTTACGATCACAATGGCGCGCCGACTACCCGGGTTGTCGGATAATAATAGGAAGTCTATGTTGGCTAACAGATCGTCATCGTTATGAGAAGTATCACATCAGTGGCTTAATGGACCCATGCGATGTGATATTTCCGTGTAAAATGCTCCTAGGTTCATAAAAAATTAGCGCAAATCTTCCATCAAATCGGCGATTGCAGATTGGGTGATTTCCTGTTTTGCCCACACGTAGCCCTAGCAGAGAACTGCATTGCTCTGATTGCCGCTCACCTTGCACCTGGCGCTGCTCCGGCTACCACCCACCTTGCACTTAGCGCTGCTCCGGCTACCACCCACCTTGCACTTAGCGCTGCTCCGGCTAACACCCACCTTGCACTTAGTGCTGCTCCGGCTAACACCCACCTTGCACTTAGCGCTGCTCCGGCTAACACCCACCTTGCACTTAGTGCTGCTCCGGCTAACACCCACCTTGCATTTTTGCTGCTCCTGCTACCACCCACCTTGCACTTAGCGCTGCTCCGGCTACCACCCACCTTGCACTTAGCGCTGCTCCGGCTACCACCCACCTTGCACTTGACGCTGCTCCGGCTACCACCCACCTTGCACTTAGTGCTGCTCCGGCTAACACCCACCTTGCACTTAGCGCTGCTCCGGCTACCACCCACCTTGCACTTGACACTGCTCCGGCTACCACCCACCTTGCACTTAGTGCTGCTCCGGCTACCACCCACCTTGCACTTAGTGCTGCTCCGGCTACCACCCACCTTGCACTTGACACTGCTCCGGCTACCACCCACCTTGCACTTAGTGCTGCCCGGCTAACACCCACCTTGCACTTAGCGCTGCTCCGGCTACCACCCACCTTGCACTTGACACTCTCTACCACCCACCTTGCACTTAGTGCTGCCCCGGCTACCACCCACCTTGCACTTAGCGCTGCTCCGGCTACCATCCACCTTGCACTTGACGTTGCTCCGGCTACCACCCACCTTGCACTTAGCGCTGCTCCTGCTACCACCCACCTTGCACTTGACGCTGCTCCGGCTACCACCCACCTTGCACTTGACGCTGCTCCGGCTACCACCCACCTTGCACTTGACGTTGCGCGGGAAGTCGCAGCTGTCCGTGTGCCTGTTGAAGAGCAGGCCGGCCGGGCAGGTGAAGCTGTGAGGCACCAGGCCCAGCGGACCGCCGCTCAGGCACCAGAAGTACTTGTTGCACTCGTCCGGGTGCGGGTAGAAGCCCTCCCGTTTGCAGCTGAAGTCTGTGCCGGCCACGAGCCGCCGTTAGATTAGGTTAGACGATGGCCGATTAGACGATTAGATGGTTAGATGATCAGACGATTAGACGATGGTTGCGCTCCGCAGGGGATGGCAAGGTGAAGGGGTTTGGCGACAAGCTACACGTCACTGAGAGTGCAGCTTGGACGGCAGCTGCAGAGAGACCGGCGGCTGATACGAAAGGATAGTCGCAGTTTGGGAATGTCAGCGGTGTCCAAAACTATGCGGTTCGGATATTGTGTCTTCTGTGCTCATTGATTGAAAAGGAGATTGCCAAAAAGTGAAATAGTGCTGATCCTTCATGTTTTCTTTCAGTTTTTTTTTTTGTGGAATGACGAAGAATGCAGATTAAAGCTTATCATCGTCATCTTCGACACAGATTACGATAGTTGGCAGGCTTAACTGTCCCCACATCTTTAACAAAGTGCATGGGACGTAAAATGTGTTTATAAAAGTACTAAAATGTGTGTTTTCTATTTAGCCCTGCGCTTTGAACGAAAAGTTCGATTTTGATTCTTGTTTTAATAAAAAACAAGTCAAAGAATATCTGGTTTCCACCGGTTGTCCCATTCTGGTCCTGCTGCCGCTAGTGACGACATGACTGAACCGTGCTGTAGTTATCACAAGCTGATGCGCCTGCCTCTCAACTACCACACGCCGAGGCAGTGACACAGCTGACTGTACCCTGCACACCCGTGAGCCGGGGTACCTGCACGTGACCGGGGTACGTCTGACGCGAGGCGCCACTGACCTGCGCTGGGGTCGGGAGTAGCCGGAGGCGCTGGGGTCGGCCCCTTGGCCTGTTTCGGCTTGCCCCTGCAACACGAGCAAACGGTCACTCGAAAACGCGCCAAGCTTAACTACATACACGAGTAAACGGTCACTCGAAAACGCGCCAGGCTTAACTACATACACGAGTAAACGGTCACTCGAAAACGCGCCAGGCTTAACTACATACACGAGTAAACGAACACTCGAAACTCGCCAGTCTTTCACGATGCTTAATATGCACCATTGGCAGCTCCGCATATTCTGTGTGAGGGTGACGGGGAAGGGGACATGATCACTTATTTTTGTTCACTCTGCCCACGGAACGTGCACAGGCATAATGCTAACATGACATTCACAATGTTTGGGGGAGTATATGTCCCCGTCCCTCCCTTTGGCTCCGCCACTGGTGTGCCTTCAACAACCCTACATATTCCCGTGCACCACATTCAACAACAAAGTTCAACACCTGCCAAGTGGCTCGGCATACATTGCTTACCCGGGGATGGGTGCCAGATAGGCGGCCTTGGCAGCCTCGATCAGAGGGTACGGCTTTCCGGAGCAGCGGCCGCGGAAGTCATCGTTGTCGATGGACCAGAACATGATGCCTCCCAGTCGGTTATCTCTGACGTACTCGGCCTGTGGACAGACGCGTGTCAGAGGTTGGACCAGAACATGATGCCTCCCAGTCGGTTATCTCTGACGTACTCGGCCTGTGGACAGACGCGTGTCAGAGGTTGGACCAGAACATGATGCCTCCCAGTCGGTTATCTCTGACGTACTCGGGCTGTGGACAGACGCGTGTCAGAGGTTGGACCAGAACATGATGCCTCCCAGTCGGTTATCTCTGACGTTCTCGGCCTGTATACAAACGGGAGTCAGAGATTGGACCAGAACATGATGCATGATCCTAATCGGTTATCTCTGACATACTCAGCTTCTTGTCAGACCCTGTACCAGACGTTGGATCAGAACATGATGACAGCCGGTCGGTTATCTCTGACGTAGTCGGCCTGCACTGTAGGCGGGCCCAGTGTCCGAGGCTGGACCGGAACATGAGACCTCGTTTTCTATTATGTCCGACGCACTTATATTATATACAACTTACATAGGCAAGGAGCTGTAAATAAAATTAATCAAACATAGTCGATGTTCCGTTCTGAACATGTTCCGTTGCGTTCTGAAGTTCGTTGGTTATTCCTGACACCTGACACATATTCTACTGGGAGCTAAGTACTGAAGTACTCTTTATATGGGATACCTGAAGTACTCTTGGTATGGTAACATAAAATATCAAGGGCACTTGTCATCCGAATACTTGAAAAAGTAACGCACTCAGTGCTGAATAATATATGGAGAGCAACATCACACGACATGACAACAGCCAACCGACATTACGCGAGCAACAGACAGGGAAAACAGACAAACAGTTATTTTCCTGCACGCAAATTGCAGGCAAAATACGCCTGACGTATAAAGTGTGGGGCTGATAATACAGCGAAAGAGAATACAAGTGCCTGCATTTCGCACCGACACCCAAATATAGCGTTGCTTGCTGCTGTTTTGCAGAGCGCTGGGAGAGACGTGGGAGCAGCCACAGGAAGCGGCCATTCCTCTCATCAGGCTTCCGGTGCCCTGAGCTATTAATGCACTTTCACCGTCCGAGGCAAACTGCCGGGTCTCCGATCGAACAGCATTGCCGGCTTTCTTTAAACACTGTTTTACGGTCGATGAGAAACCCGAGGGCCGCGCAACGACAACTGTTTGCGGCACTCGCGACAGGGCTCATTGGTTGATTTCTTGCTCACGTACATCCTCATGCACAATAGCTAGTAATAGCTAGGGGCGGATCCAGGAATTCTCGTGGGGATGAAATTTCGTGGATAGACCAAATTTTCACGGAGGTGCTTCTCTGCGAAGTTCTTGGAGGAAAATAAATGCGCATGAGGAATGCACATGAGCAAACTGCAGGGGCCTCTATAGCCTTTTGGTGTTCAATGGGAGCCATTTCTTCTGAGAGGGGCGCTTTCGCTGACAATTCTGCCGAGCGAGGGAGTGTATTGAAGCCCTCCCGCAGGGCGTTTTTCTTGGTTAGAGGGGCGTCACCTCTCCGGAGGGTGCTGGTGCGGCACATGCACTCAATACTCCCTGTATTCTCCCCGTCGTGGGTCGAGATGCAAATATCAACTATATCTGTTTACTTTACATGCACACCTGTTCCTTTTCATTCGTAATTCATCGCAACTTGTTTGTTCTTCCTGTTCGCTTATGCGTGGTCGCTCTGATCCACTTGCTAAGACATCACGCGGTTTCGATATTTGTCCAAATTAATGCCCATGCTACTGCATGGCTATTTCTTGTGCCTGTTGTGACGTTCCCCCATGCTCTTCTTGTCACCGTTGTGTGCCTATGACTACGTCAAGTACAATTTCCCTGATTGGCCATCATACTCCCTATTGTCCGTCGTCTTCTTCTACAGCTGGTTTCGCCCCAGGTACGCCTCCATTTAATATAGGGTGGATGGTAGTCTTCTGGAGTACTCACCTTCTTTCCTACGATGAACTCGTCGTCATAGCCGACCCACTGTTTGCCGAGTGTGGCATAAGGTCCCATCTCTTGAGGGTAGGGCCTGTAAACGTTCCACTGGTCCACTGCAACGTTCTCGCACACCTGGGAATGATGGAGGCATCGTCACCTGCGGGGGCACACCTGGGGTCTGCGGCACATCTGGTGGCACATCTGGGGTCTGCGGCACACCTGGGGTCTGCGGCACACCTGGCGGCACACCTGGGGCTGCGGCACATCTGGGGGCTGCGGCACATCTGGGCTCTCTGGCGGCACATCTGGGGGCTGCGGCACATCTGGCGGTCTGCGGCACCTCTGGCGGCACATCTGGGGGATCTGGCGGCACATCTGGGGGCTGCGGCACATCTGGCGGCATCTGGGGGGGACAATCTGGCGGCACATCTGGGGCTGCGACCTGCGGCACATCTGGGGGCTACATCTGGCGGCACATCTGGGGCTGCGGCACATCTGGCGGCACATCTGGGGGCTACGGCACATCTGGCGGCACATCTGGGGGCAGCGGCACATCTGGGGGCTGCGGCACCTCTGGCGGCACATCTGGGAGCTTCGACACATCTGGGAGCTGGCATCTGCGGCACATCTGGGCATCTGGGGGGACATATATCTGCGGCACATCTGGGAGCGGGACATGATCATCTGCGGCACATCTGGGAGCGGGACATGATCATCTGCGGCACATCTGGGGGCTGCGGCACCTCTGGCGGCACATCTGGGAGCTTCGGCACATCTGGGAGCGGGACATGATCATCTGCGGCACATCTGGGAGCGGGACATGATCATCTGCGGCACATCTGGGAGCGGGACATGATCATCTGCGGCACATCTGGGAGCGGGACATGATCATCTGCGGCACATCTGGGAGCGGGACATGATCATCTGCGGCACATCTGGGAGCGGGACATGATCATCTGCGGCACATCTGGGAGCGGGACATGATCATCTGCGGCACATCTGGGAGCAGGGAAGAAAACTTGCGACACACCTGCTGATATAGAACGTCGCTTACAGTGCACTTGTGGACAGAAAATGTCACTTGAAGCGAAGATGTGGCTATGAGTGATCACCTACGCGGTATATCTGTGGATGGTGAAGTCCATCTACATATGTCTATACACGTGGATAGGGTATGTCTGAACATTTCAAGCAGGTTGCTGCGCCAATTGAAAGATTCTTAACGCTGAGAAATGTCCCACAACCTTCATGAGCCAAGACCGCGACAGGCGGAAACAGGGAGATTTTCCTGCACGACCGCTTACACCAAGGTTCCTTGGTGCGACACTACAACACACGTATCCAGCGTCATGATCTGCCCAACATAAAAATACAATAGCAAGTCATGGTTCGTGAACGTACCTAACCACCATGAAGGCGTGGCAGTCGGCGGAAAATGGTCAAGCGTGCCCGTGGCTGTAAACGGAACCGACACACACTGCCACGACTTTGATCGGTATTGCGTCTAAGAGGCTGTCTTGACCTTGGTTGGCTTACTCTCTCGGGTTTGTCCAGACTATTACGAGGCTGTAATTGTCGGACATCTGCAGCGTTTCCATCTTACGTCTGCTAGTTAATCTCATAATAATAATAATAATAATAATAATAATAATAATAATAATAATAATAATAATAATAATAATAATAATAATAATAATAATAATAATAATAATAATAAATAATAATAATAATAATAATCTCATAGACAGTACAATCAGTTGATAAATACATTGCGGCTTTTACAAAATATTTAAAACAGCGCACGGCTTCGTCGCCAGTATAGGGGTACCAACGTCGAGATCCCAACTAGTTTTTCGGAGCAGTAAGATCTTAGGGGTGTATCTGAGCAATGCCTTTTTCAGCCATGGAGCTTCAAATTTTATTGGCATTACAGTGCTGACTTTGATATCATCACCTCCATCTATATCCGACCGCAAAGATTAGGTCAGCTGCCAGCAGGTTTGTCTTGGCCCCAAAAACCGCAGGGATGGAAAGTAGATCATGTAAGCGGAAGGCCGAAGGAGAACACCAGATGTCACCATCCCCACTCTCTTCTGGTCTCCATCGAGACCTTGCTACGGATGTCCCAACCCGAAGGAAACTGGAGCGCGCAAAATTGCCATCGATTTCCCTTTCGTGCGTGCTATCTATGATTAACACTGACCCCTGTCATTTGTCATCCTCGGTTATACCGACGGGAATATTTATCGGTCGCCGTCCTCCCGTTTTGGTGGTAGTCATCTAAAAGGCCCGCATGCTAGGGGAACACGAGGAGAAATGAGGTCAGGTAAAAATACCAGCGAGCCAGGCCGCCTGAGCAAGAGACATCAAATATTACAGCAGCGCCGAGTGCCATATCCTACATAATGGCCAGATAAGGTTTAACAGAAGCACGTGGAATATCCAGAACGCCTCCAGACAATATCTTCGCTGACCTTCGAGGAATTTTGCATCCTTGACAGGATAAAGTTGAAAACTGTGAAGTGGGTGAAATTAGAATACCAAAGTATATGCCAGGGCTGCTGGGACAAAGTGTGGGCAAACCTATGGTCCGAGATCCACTAAACGACAATACAACAATTATCAGCTAGTGATGTTGCATCGCTTCCGTGGTTAGAATGACGTTAGAATGAGGCACGACCTACTAACCACACGCGAAAGCGTCTGTTGGTTGCCGTGGCAACTCCTCCGGCCTACGGTACAATTCTACTGCGTCTGTGGACGGGAGCGCCTACAGGCTGGTGCAGTCGCCAATTACAGCACGCCAGGACAGTTACGGCAGCTGGAACATGCACCAATAACCGACAGGCTGAGAGCGGTCGCGCGCAGACGCAGAGGTCAAAGCAAAGGCCGAGTCCATCTACCACCGCCATGTAATCTGAGTCATTTTTCGGTCAACGTTTTCAGTTTCGCACGGGTTCAAGGAGTACGCGTGACCCCGCCCAGGATCACATATGCCTCATGACTGTGAATTATGCAACTTAAAGCCAGGGATGCAAGCTATGACTTTTTATGGGAGCCCGAAGGGAAGAAATATCATTGTATCCTGGCAGCTTTTAGAGTACAAAGCGCGCTGAAAACGTCCCGTTGGGAGTGGTACAAATTCCAAGGTTTCTTCCTTGCTGAAGTGTACCTTTCCCAATGATGAGGAAGGGTGGGCTCTGCCCCCTCCCTCCGAGTTCTGCGCCTCTGCTCAAAGCAATTAGGAAGTTCAATCCATTGATTTCGTCTTCCTTGTGTTCCAGTGGTTATTTGTTTCGCTTGTCGATGAGGTGATTGGTACTCTGTCATCGAAGACTATTCTTGTTTCCATTGCATCAGTGAGAGGAACTGCGTTATGCTCATAGCTAATAGGCCCGGTCTGGACTTCGGCAGCAGCGCCAGGCGACAGACTGCAGCGCCAGGTGGCAGACTGCAGCGCCAGGCGACAGACTGCAGCGCCAGGGGACAGACTGCAGCGCCAGGGGACAGACTGCAGCGCCAGGCAGCAGACTGCGGCGCCAGGGGACAGACTGCAGCGCCAGGCAGCAGACTGCAGCGCCAGGCGACAGACTGCAGCGCCAGGGGACAGACTGCAGCGCCAGGGGACAGACTGCAGCGCCAGGCGACAGACTGCAGCGCCAGGCGGCAGACTGCGACGGACTGCAGCGCCAGGGGACAGACTGCAGCGCCAGGGGACAGACTGCAGCGCCAGGCGACAGACTGCAGCGCCAGGCGGCAGACTGCAGCGCCAGGCGACAGACTGCAGCGCCAGGCGACAGACTGCAGAGCCAGGCGGCAGACTGCAGCGCCAGGCGGCAGACTGCAGCGCCAGGCGGCAGACTGCAGCGCCAGGTGGTAGACTGCAGCGCCAGGCCACAGACTGCAGCGCCAGGCAGCAAACTGCAGCGCCAAGCGACAGACTGCGACAGACTGCAGCGCCAGGCAACAGACTGCAGCGCCAGGCAGTAAACTGCAGCGCCAAGCGACAGACTGCGACAGACTGCAGCGCCAGGCAACAGACTGCAGCGCCAGGCGACAGACTGCAGCGCCAGGCGACAGACTGCGGCGCCAGGCCACAGACTACAGCGCCAGGTGGCAGACTGCAGAGCCGGACGGCAGACTGCAGCTCCAGGCGACAGACTGCGGCGCCAGGTGGTAGACTGCAGCGCCAGGCCACAGACTGCAGCGCCAGGCAGCAAACTGCAGCGCCAGGCAGCAGACTGCAGCGCCAGGTAACAGACTGCAGCGCCAGGCGACAGACTGCAGCGCCAGGCGACAGACTGCGGCGCCAGGCCACAGACTGCAGCGCCAGGCCACAGACTGCAGCGCCAGGTGGCAGACTGCCGCGCCAGGCGGCATACTGTAGCGCCAGGCGGCAGACTGCAGCGCCAGGCGACAGACTGCGGCGCCAGGTGGTAGACTGCAGCGCCAGGCCACAGACTGCAGCGCCAGGCAGCAAACTGCAGCGCCAGGCAGCAAACTGCAGCGCCAGGCGGCAGACTGCAGCGCCAGGCAGCAGACTGCAACTCCAGGCGACAGGTGTGGCGACGGCTACCACGCCGGCCGCCGGCTACCTCGCGCGAGACCCGCCCCGTGCCTCAGACCACACAGATAACGGGACTATCACGCCCGAGGTCGTCACCAGCAGTCGCTTCCCACCCCCACCCCCCCCCCGGCGACGCGGCAGGAAATCGCCGCTTGGCGCGCGGCGGCCGCGTGCGAACTAGTTTCACTTTCTGTCCGTCCGCTACCGCCGCCGCCGCCGGCGAGCCCGGCCGGTTTCACTTCGGCCCCGGCAGTGCGTTCGGCCACGTGAAACTCTGCGTCCGAGTGGGCGCGCCCGTCTCAGAGGGAGGGGGGATGCGCTGTTTATGGGGTCACGGTGCCGGGCGGCCGGATGTCGCTCGGCCGGGCCCCCCGCTGAACGGCGGCGCTTCTCTGGCGCGCCACGGCGTCACCCGTTGCTGACCGGCAGTTGACGGTCGGCTACAGGGGACCATCAGGCACACCAGACTATTCGGACCATTAGGCACATCAGACTATCCGGACCATCAGGCACATCAGACTATCCGGACCATCAGGCACACCAGATATGGACCATCAGGCACACAGACTATCCGGACCATCAGGCACATCAGACTATCCGGACCATCAGGCACATCAGACTATCCGGACCATCAGGCACATCAGACTATCCGGACCATCAGGCACATCAGACTATCCGGACCATCAGGCACACCAGACTATCCGGACCATCAGGCACATCAGACTATCCGGACCATCAGGCACATCAGACTATCCGACCATCAGACTATCCGGACCATCAGGCACACCAGACTATCCGGACCATCAGGCACACCAGACTATCCGGACCATCAGGCACATCAGACTATCCGGACTATATGGTCTGATGACTACACTGGAGGCCAGTGTTCACTGGCGGCATGTGCCCACCCCATCATGGAAGTTGGCGCTTCTCTGGCAGGGAAAAGACGCCCCTCCGGGCAGGCTCAAATGCACCATTCCCCGTGCTCAGCTTTTTTCAGCGCAAGTCTAAATAAGTTGCCACTTATTTAGAGGGCGCCTATTTCTCCTAGAGGAGTAGGCGCACACTGGCAGGACTAAGTGCCTTCAGTTTGCTCGAGTGCACGCCCCCCCCCCCCTCATGACCAAGGGATCTTCGGCCGAGGGGGTACCCCTGAAGGACTTGTTGCAGTGGAAATATGGCACCCCTTGACGAGTGCTCCCTCCCCTTCCATGAATGATCCTAGTTCCGCCCGCAGTCGCTGGTGGCGCCACCTATGTCGGAGGACACTTCTCACATACATCTATTTGGGAAATGGACTTCACAGTCGCATCAGATGATTGCAAAGATACGCTTTCTGTAAGTGCAATGTCGCTTACACAAACGGATTCCAATCGTACTCATCGACGCCTATTGCGATGCTTTTACACCACTGAATTGTGGAACCAGCCGCGCATATATTTTGGCGAATCAACAATTGTTCTGTACATGTTCGAAGGCTGGACGGTTCATGTTACTCCACAAAAGGGCAAGCGAACTTCAACAATTGTATGTCATCTGCACATCATTCCATTCACTACTCGTGGATGTTTAATGAATATTTCCCCTTGATGTATGTTGTTTTGCTTCTTATGCTGCGGAAGCGTCTGCACGCACTCTCACTTAACAGCTGTTCGTTACTTTTTCTCACGCTTCTTTTGTCTAAGTTAAGCCGACCGCCAGTCCGCGATGAGTGTGACCGTGAATACGATGAGTGTGACCGTGAACACGATGAGTGTGACCGTGAACACGATGAGTGTGACCGTGAACACGATGAATGTGACCGTGAATACGATGAGTGTGACCGTGAACACGATGAGTGTGACCGTGAATACGATGAGTGTGACCGTGAATACGATGAGTGTGACCGTGAATACGATGAGTGTGACCGTGAATACGATGAATGTGACAGTGACCACGATGAGTGTGACAGTGAACACGATGAGTGTGACCGTGACCACGATGAGTGTGACAGTGACCACGATGAGTGTGACCGTGACCACGATGAGTGTGACCGTGAATACGATGAGTGTGACCGTGAATACGATGAGTGTGACCGTGACCACGATGAGTGTGACAGTGACCACGATGAGTGTGACCGTGACCACGATGAGTGTGACCGTGAACACGATGAGTGTGACCGTGAATACGATGAGTGTGACCGTGAACACGATGAGTGTGACCGTGACCACGATGAGTGTGACAGTGAACACGATGAGTGTGACAGTGAACACGATGAGTGTGACCGTGAACACGATGAGTGTGACCGTGACCACGATGAGTGTGGCCGTGAATATGATGAGTGTGACCGTGAATACGATGAGTGTGACAGTGAACACGATGAGTGTGACCGTGACCACGATGAGTGTGACAGTGAACACGATGAGTGTGACCGTGACCACGATGAGTGTGACCGTGAACACGATGAGTGTGACCGTGAATACGATGAGTGTGACCGTGAACACGATGAGTGTGACCGTGAATACGATGAGTGTGACCGTGAATACGATGAGTGTGACCGTGAATACGATGAGTGTGACCGTGAACACGATGAGTGTGACCGTGAACACGATGAGTGTGACCGTGACCACGATGAGTGTGACCGTGAATACGATGAGTGTGGCCGTGAACACGATGAGTGTGACCGTGAATACGATGAGTGTGACCGTGAATACGATGAGTGTGACCGTGACCACGATGAGTGTGACCGTGACCACGATGAGTGTGGCCGTGAATACGATGAGTGTGACCGTGAATACGATGAGTGTGACCGTGAACACGATGAGTGTGACCGTGAATACGATGAGCGTGACCGTGAATATGATGAGTGTGACCGTGACCACGATGAGTGTGACCGTGACCACGATGAGTGTGACCGTGAATACGATGAGTGTGACCGTGAATACGATGAGTGTGACCGTGAATACGATGAGTGTGACCGTGAACACGATGAGTGTGACCGTGAATACGATGAGTGTGACCGTGAATATGATGAGTGTGACCGTGAATACGATGAGTGTGACCGTGAATACGTGACCGTGAAATGAGTGTGACCGTGAAACGATGAGTGTGACCGTGAATACGATGAGGTATGATGAGTGTGACCGTGAATACGATGAGTGTGACCGTGAACACGATGAGTGTGACCGTGAACCACGATGAGTGTGACCGTGAGTATACGATGAGTGTGACCGTGAATACGATGAGTGTGACCGTGAACACGATGAGTGTGACCGTGAATACGATGAGTGTGACCGTGACCATGATGAGTGTGACCGTGACCACGATGAGTGTGACCGTGAGGTGACGTACGATGAGTGTGACCGTGAATACGATGAGGTGACCGTGAACACGATGAGTGTGACCGTGAAGATGAGCGTGACCGTGAATATGATGAGTGTGACCGTGGTGACCGTGAATACGATGAGTGTGACCGTGAACACGATGAGTGTGACCGTGAATACGATGAGTGTGACCGTGAATACGATGAGTGTGACCGTGAATACGATGAGAGTGACTGTGACCAGCGTCAGAAGAACACGTAATCAGGAGGTCATACGCCTCGGAATAAAGTCTACCCCAACACCGGCACTCCGCAGCTGCGAATTCGACCTGATGGTCTGGTGGTCTGATGGTCTGATGGTCTGATGGCCTTGTAGTCTGATGGTTTGCTAGTCTGATGCTCTGATGGTCTGATGGTCTGATGGCTTGATAGTCTGACGGTCTGCTAGTCTGATGGTCTGCTAGTCTGATGCTCTGATGGTGTGATGGTCTGATGGCCTGATAGTGTAGCGGCTTGAGTGGCTACCGCTTGAGTGGCTCTGACGGTCTGCTAGTCTGATGGTCTGCTAGTCTGATGGTCTGCTAGTCTGATGGTCTGCTAGTCTGATGGTCTGCTAGTCTGATGGTCTGCTAGTCTGATGGTCTGCTAGTCTGATGGTCGAATGGTATGATGGTCTGATGATCTGCTGGTCTGCTAGTCTGATATTCTGATAGTCTGAAGGTCCGGTAGTCTGACAGTCGGATGGCATGCGCGACATTCTTGGTAAAACTTTCTCCTTGGCCGCCAGCCATTCCAGCCGAACCTCACATCCGCGTCAACCCTCGGATTCCTCCCGAATCTCTCGCGCGTCGGACCATTGTGAACAAACATCCCTCAATAGGATAATGGACTGCTACCATTACAGCGTAATGATAGCCTACTGGCGCGTGAATACGTGAGCTTAGAATGCTTATGGTGAGCGTACGGCGCGTCAGCCGCTTCGGCTACACTGCGTCAAACCCAGCTGGCCTGCTGGAGTTCAGTCACCAGCAGTGTCCATGACGTGGCACGCCGCAGGTAATTGAACATAACCAGCTCCAGCTGAGAACGAGACAACGCCAGTGGCTCGGATGCAGACTAGCGCCGCCCAACTGCGCTGGAGAATGCTGGCAGAATGCCATAGTACAAGTGCTTCGGCAGTTTTGTGTTCCATCCGAGGTGAGTCGCCACCCATCAGCTGATGTCACATGTTGGTAAGCTGGAAAAACTCATGCTACATGCGTCGATATATGGACAATGCATTATTTAGCATAGACATGCTTGCTTTGCTAGATAGTACTTGCATTATAAATTGGAACTCAGAGTGGAGCAAGCTGGTGCTGCATACTCATCCATTCAATTTACCTGATTTCTCAACCATCTTTCCATTATCCCCCCCCCCCCCAGCACGCACACACTAATCTAAGCTCAGCTGGTAAAGCAAGAGCCAACTTGTTTTCCCCTGGTCTGCCAAGATGGTGTTCGAGTCACTACATGTGCTCACATGTGCTCACATCTAGCACACGACTTGGAAAGTCAGCTGGAAACTGGTATCATAATGATGTGGATGGGTGTTTGAACATCTGCGAAATGTTAAGCTCCTGTTTGACGATGTCGCTGAACAGAATTGGCCTGATTTGGTGACGATGACAGGGCTCGCACTATGGACTTGCTGAGCTCATATTGGATGGTATGGGTGAGGGTACCCACAATAAGCGTTGCTTAGCACAGATTGGATGGCATGGGTGAGGGCAGGCGCAACAATTCCTGCTCAGCACATATTAGATAGGATAGGTCAGGACTCGCACAATAAAGCCTGTTCAGAATAGGCCTCTGGTCCGTAACGTGTTTGCAATTAACAGTTGAATTATATTGATTTGAAAATTCCAGCGAAGTCCAGCAATAAATTATGTTTCGGTGTGTGAGGTTTACCAGCCCTATCCCAATTCACAATGCAAGTGGCGCATGATTGATGCAGTGATTCGAAAACACAAGCATCAATAGGGTAATGGTGGGGAAGTATTAATCTGAACTTATATCTCAAGGCGACATCTACGCCAATTATGCAGCATCATGATTCACATTAAGCACTCAGCTATTAAGTACCTAGTCAAGTACCCAGTATCCAGTTTTTCAAAAACATTTATCGATATATTTGTAGACCGTGCATCCATCACCACCAACATAACAATAACGTTTGCAATGCTAATGGCGAAAAGGGGTGTCAAAACTTTGGAAGGTGCGATTTCGACGCCAAACTTGACAATGAAAGCTGCCCAATGCCGACCCCAGACTTGATCACGAAGCTGCCGTCAGCATCAGTGTCAAGACGCCACCATGTGGACACCACGTGGACACCTTTCCGTGCATCGGTGTCGCAGACGCGGATACCGCGCGAGCGCCGACCGCGTCAAAAAAAAGAAGAAAAAAAGGAAAAAAAGATTGTTGGCTTTTAGAGAGAGTACAAAAGAGGGTTACAAAAATGGTTAATGGCATAAGGGACCTGGCATATGAGGAAAGATTGAAGAAATTGAATATGTTTTCACTTAGATGTAGAAGGCTGAGAGGAGATCTCATCGAGGTCTTTAAATTTGTCCATGGTCTGGAGAGGGGATACCTTGGGGAAATGTTTGAATTGAACAGAAATGATGCAATTAAAGGTCATAAATTCAAAATTAAAGTTAACCACAGCAGAACAAGGTTAAGGCAAACTTTCTTCACCAACAGGGTACTAGAACACTGGAACCAGCTGCAGAAAACATTGTCAGTAGCAGCACATTGAACATATTAAAAAACAGCATAGACAATCATTATAAGAATAGAGGGCTTGCTTTTCAGTATTACCGGGAGGGCTGATTGACAGATTTGGTGGGCAACTGGTTCAGTGTACAGAGTGCAACCAAGAAGGGCCCTTGTGGCTCATAGTTGCACTAATCTTTTATGTCTTTATGTCTTTATGTCTTTATGTCTCATGCGTCACGAGCCGCCGAGCGCACAGTCGCCGCTCACCTCGTAGAAGCTGAGGTAGCCCTCCTCCTTGGTGTACTTCCCCTTGAGTCCGGGGCTCTCGGCGGCCGCCTGGATGCCGCTGAAGTTCTCGTCCAGCAGGGTGTAGGAGCGGCCGTAGGTGGGGATGCCCACCACCAGCTTCCTGCGCTCGGCGCCGAGCTTCAGGTAGAAGCGCACCGTGTAGTCCTGCCACAGACCACTGGCGATTACACTGGGAACTATAGTGCTATCGTAGTCCTGCCACAGACGGTGTGTAATCACACTGGGAACTGTAGTACTATCGCAGTCCTACCATAGACGACTGGCGATTACACTGGGAACTATAGTGCTATCGTAGTCCTGCCACAGACGGTGTGTAATCACACTGGGAACTGTAACTCTGTTGTAGTTGTAGACGGTTCGTCATTACACTGGGTACGGTGGTAAAATTGTAGTCTTGCCACAGACGGAGTGTAATCACACTGGGAACTGTAACTCTGCTGTAGTCCCGCCATAGACGGTTCGTCATTACACGTGGAACGGTGGTGACGTTGTAGTCCTGTCACAGACGGTTCGTAATTATACTGGGAACGGTGGTGATATTGTAGTCGCATGGCACACCAGAGAGGTCATATGCATGCATAGGCATGTACATGCACACCCATATGGACACGCACACACGCACACACACACACACACGCACACACACACACACATGCACATATATATATATATATATATATATATATATATATATATATATATATATATATATATATATATATGTATGTATATATATATGCATATATATTTACATGTATATGCCGTATATAATGCTCAACGATAATATCACTGAGATGCATAAAGTATCTGGATTATCATCATAACATCATCATTATCATAACGTTTAATGCAATCATCTTGCAGTTATGTTGGGAATTTTCTCAGAGTTTTGCGAAAGCGCAAGGAGCTAAAGACATGGAACCTATCTGAAGCTGTTGATTGACACTGGAGTAATAGATAAACGTAAGTACACTATTCTCATCGGGATATTTTCTGATATATCCCTAACAGGCGACGCTACAGATCATCTGTGAAGCCACTGCCCAATCCAGCATGGGTCGTGACCCAAATTTAGTGCAATATGATCTGTCAGTGTCATCGAGACTCCATACCAGTGATACAGGTATGACAGTACCATCGAGCCTCCATACCAGTGATACATGAATGATACTATAATCGAACCTGCATACCAGTGATATATGAATGACATCATCATCGAGCCACCATACCAGTGATACAGGTATGGCAGCATCATCAAGCCTCCATACCAGTGATACAGGGATGACAGCATCATCGAGCATCCATACCAGTGATACAGGTATAACAGTATCATCGAGCATCCATACCAGTGATACAGGGATAACCAGCACCAGTGGCCCGGTTGATCTCAGAGAAAGTCAGCGCACACCCGAGCTGCTGGCGCAGATCTTATCGGACGCACATTCCACGGAGTACGACGTCAAACGAAAGCGAACTCGGTCGTCTGAGCGTCGCCCCCCTCCCCTCCTCTCCCCTCCCCTGAAGTGAAACGAGGTGCTGCTGTGTTGTCTGGCTTCGGGTGGGTGCTAGGCAGCAGTTGGTGGTGGTGGTAGGGAAGCGGCAGATGTGAACAGAATGATGAATAGACTTATGACAGAGGTGGGCATCTGTGGCCCGGAAACCTCGCCAAAGTTGATTTTTGCGGGTGTTGCTGGTGAAGTTGTATCACTGTGCTGGCCCTCAGCCCAGTATTCACCACGCTGGGTTGGGAATCAGCCCAGTACTCACTACCCTAGGATGACCCTCGGCCCAGTACTCACCACACTGGGCTGGCATTCAGCCCAGTACTCTCAACACTGGGTTTACCCTCAGCCCAGTCCTCACCACGCTGGGTCGGACGGGAGCCCAGTACTGACCACGTTCAGCTGGCTGTTGTAGTCGTACTGGGAGGCCCCGGGCAGGGCGTACAGAGGCGCGTGATGGTCGGTCAGAGACTCGGACGACGCGTGATAGTCGTACGCCAGGATGTTGAAGAAGTCCACCACGCTGCGGCACGGTCATTGGTCAGTGGTGACGTCACACATTCACACACACACACACACACACACACACACACACACACACACACACACACACACACACACACACACACACACACACACACACACACACACACACACACACACACACACACACACACACACACACACACACACACACACACACACACACACACACACACACACACACACACACACACACACACACACACACACTCACACGCGCGCCGAGTCAGCGCCTGCGGCTGTGGCGGCGGTGTCACAAACAGGACTCCGCCGTTCACAAACAGTCTGTAAATTCCATAAATGGACCCGGCGATTCGATCGTCGACAGCGGGTCGCACCGCCCGTGCTTTTTGTCGATCCATTGTGTGCAGCCGGATCGGGGTGGGGGGGGGGCAGTTTGCGTTCAGCCGATGGTTGTCTCTCTGCAGGAGGTTAGACCGGCGGTGGAACGACACGCAGGTAAGCCATTCAAGCCACACGGGCAGCATCAGTAGTGACTGGCGGCGTCTGAGGAGCCGGATGGAAACGCTGGCCGATGCTCTCGACTAGTCTCAGTAGTTGTGCGGTCGAACAGAAGCACGTTCTAGGAAGGAAAAAGCTAACTTCAGTTACTAAAAAGTCCAAACAAAGCATAGCCATATGAAGCCTGGATGACCAGGAGTGCATCAAAACAGCCAGAACGGGGCACAGGCTCTGCAGACCGCGGCTCGGGGTGACGGTGCTCTGAGGGTCAGACGGGGGCGACCCCGGCAACATTCCCACATGCAGCCCGTGCACAATGGGAGTGTAGGGCTGGCACGATGCAATGATGGCGCCGACTGCGGTTCATGGCCAGGGGTCGCCCACCTCCCAGTAGGCACTGATTACAGTACCACGTGAGAGTTACCACACCAGGGGTCTGCAGCCCACCTCCCAGTAGGTACTGACTACGGTACCACGTGAGCGTTACCACACCAGGGGTCTGCAGCCCACCTCCCAGTAGGTACTGACTACGGTACCACGTGAGCGTTACCACACCAGGGATCTGCAGCCCACCTCCCAGTAGGTACTGACTACGGTACCACGTGAGCGTTACCACACCAGGGGTCTGCAGCCCACCTCCCAGTAGGCACTGATTACAGTACCACATGAGCGTTACCACACCAGGGGTCTGCAGCCCACCTCCCAGTAGGCACTGATTACAGTACCACGTGAGCGTTACCACCGAGGGGTCTGCAGCCCACCTCCCAGTAGGTACCGACTCGGTTCCAAGTGTGTTACAGTACCACGTGAGCGTTACCACACTAGGGATCTGCACCCCACCTCCCAGTAGGTACTGACTACGGTACCACGTGAGCGTTACCACACCAGGGGTCTGCAGCCCTGGTGTGGTATATCAGGACCTTCTTCGCTTTTATAACATGACATCTGTGTCCACTCGTCGCATACAATCCGACATCATATTCTTACGAAATGTTTTATGTGGCAGGACAGACTCATCAATGTTACTGCAAAACTTTGGATTAAGTGTCCCAGTCAGGAGAAATAGGCAACCTGTTTTATTCCATGTACCGTATGCACGTGTAGAAACCATTAGGCGCGGCTTGTTTAACAGATTATTGAGAGTAGCGAACGCATTTTTAGCGATGACACCGAGTGCGGACATCTTCACAGACTCGCTGAATACATTTAAGACACAGGTGGTGAGATACTGTGCTGCGTCACACGCTCACATCTGAGACGCGGAGCCATCTGACATCGACGAGTTCTGACAACCGTTTGCCTGTTTTAACTGAAAACTATTCACCTGTTCTGTGTACGTTTTTAACTACTGACTTCTCCTGTAAAGGGCACAATATGCTGTTGGAGATTGTGGACAATAAACCAATAAACCAGCCCACCTCCCAGTAGGTACTGACTACGGTACCACGTGAGCGTTACCCCACCAGGGTCTGCAGCCCACCTCCCAGTAGGTACTGTTAGGTACCGACTCCAGTTCCAAGTGTGCGTTACCACATTTTTGTGTTGCGGCACCTGCACGAATCTGTACACTAATCAATTTAATCTTGGCGTTTGCAAACACACATTTGCAGGTAATGGAGATAGTGTGTAGAAGCTGTAAGAGAAATGTGTGGCGAGGTTAAGGCAATACAATACTCAAGGAAGAAGTCGGCATGGGGCACTCTTGTATTTCGTGCATAGTTTCTTGTAAAGTCCACCACTTTTCACCCGGCCACTCACAAAAACTTCTCCCTCGATTGGATTGTGGCTTTACGACGCACTCAGCAGCGAGGCCACACCGCGTCGCCTGCCTCTCACCCTGGCAGGAAGGGCGGGCACCGCGGGGAATCGAACCCCGTACCTCTGGCTTGCCAGACGATCAGCTTCACCACTGAGCTACCGACGCCCACAAAAGCTTCTCCTTGAAGAGCTGTATTTTCAGGTACAACTTCGCTAACAATTATCACTCCCGCGAACATCTGAGAAAATGACCCTTTGCGACGGCTTGGATGACGTATTGCAAGCTGGAAGTGCGCCATTGGCCTTGGAGAACAGCCAGAATACGACTATTCAGCTATTCAGAACAACTCTTACATTTGTACCGAAGAGGTCGCAGAGGAAGCCAGGGGTGAACAAAACGTCACGAATGTCTAATTTACTATAAAGCCAACCAATTACGACTATGAATGGGTATAAACAGCGCTCCTGCATACGACCTTGGAACACCCCATCAATGAAACTCCTCGCTTACTAACACTGCGCACGTGTAATGATAATATGAAAAACTGCAAGATATATTATATTATTCAGCTTCGCAATCACATAATCCCAAAACTATTATGCAGCTTTGCTATCATAGAACTGCAAACAAATTTATGAATAGCACTTCACTTTGTTTGTCAAATCACTTCCTGAAAACTATATTCTAAAGCATATCCATTACTCATTTTATTTAGACGCCTTTTATTTACCAGCCACCCTCTGTGCTCAACCAGACGGCGATAAAAATGAAAAAAAATGTTTGTTGAATGTTTGAATGCTTAAAAAAAGGACGAAACGCGTGTGACTCCGTTTGTAACTAGAATGAAATCAAAACCGAAATGAAATTAAAGAAAATAAATGGGCTTTACAAACATATTGAGTTGTATACATGTTTCTTTCTCTCTTTTCTTCTTTCCTTGTGACACCCCAGTCTGGGTCCAGATGAGAAAAGGTGAAAAATATACTGGTATCGGAATCAGGTTAATTAGGTGAAACAGAAAACTGAGACAAGGTAAGGTAGGAATCTAAGGAGTATTACGGTGACCGGAGATATATATCAAGGGCAGGCCAGTTTTCTCGACTACTTAAAACAGGGACTGGGAGATGAATTTTCTGCATGTGAACACACCCTAAGACAATGTGATTATATACTTCCAAGCAAACTTACTTCCAAGCAAGCAGACGTACAGGGTGAGTTTTCCATAATACACTTAAATATTAGGTCTGTCAAGAATACATTTGATGACTTAGAAAACTTTTTAGCTACAACAGGAATCACCTGGTCAGCTATATGTTTATCTGAAACATGGCTTAGCAAAGATACAGAAAAGTTCTTCAAAATGAGAAATTATCAAATGTATGCAGCAAGCGGAAGGAGAAGGAGGAGGGTCTGCAATTTACATTCATAATAGTTTGGAATCAAGAGAAAGAAAAGATATTGTAGATCAACTTGATGAAGCTGCTGCTGTTGAAATCAAACTGGAGTCTCGAAATAGTACTAGATCATTAATCATTTGCCAGATTTATCGTCCACCAAGTTTCTGCCATGATAATTTTCTTGAGGGCACTGAAAAATTGCTGCAAATAATTGAGAATGAGAGAAAGCTTACAATTTTCACAGGAGATTTCAACTACAATCTATTAAATATTAAAAATGATAGAAATGTGGAGAGATTCTCAAACCAATTATTGTCATATAGTTTTCTACCAACAATCACAAATGCTACTCGGGTGCAAAATACTACTAGCTCCCTATTGGACAATATCTTCATAAATGATTTTTCATGCATTTCCTCATCAGGTATATTGATAGAAGACCTTTCAGATCATTTTCCAGTGTTTGTAACATTAACTGCCCAGACAAAAAGTATAGAGACAAATTATCCCAAAGAAATACTTGATTACAATCGAATCCATCTCTTAAATGACCATTTAGTATCAAGACTTAATAATTTTAATCGGCACAATGACCCAAATATAGCATGTAATGATTTGCTCTCAGCATATAAAGATGGCATGCATTTTATTACAAAAAGATTTGCCCAAGTAGGAGGAAAACCCCAATGAAAGCCTGGATTAGCTCTGGCATATTATGTTCTATAAATCGGAAAAACAAACTGTATAAGAAGTTTATTAAAAATCCAAATCCACATAACGAGGTCCAATATAAACAATTCCGAAACATACTTATCAAAATACTTAGAGAAGCAAAGAAGCTATACTATTCAAATGCCTTTCACTGCAGCAAATCAAATGGAAAGAAAACTTGGAAGCTACTACATGAGCTGATAAATAAACATGGTACAAAGGAAAAAATCCCAGAAACCATGTTAGATGAAGAAGACAATGAATATCAAACAGGACAAATTCCTTGTGCCTTCAACAATTTCTTTTCAACCATTGGCTACAAGTTAGAAAGGAATATCACTATTTCTAACAAAGACCCAATAGAATACATTGCAGGGCATGACTATGCTAATTGGGATGAAGAAATGTATACTAATGAAATCCAAGTTGAAACAATTATAAAGTCCCTGAACACTGTTGGAGGAGGGGCTGATGGCATCAGCACAAAAACTCTCTTATTGACATATAAAAAGTATCCTGACACAAATCACCCACTTTTTAACCTCTGTCTCAGAAGTGGAGAGTTTCCTAAGCAACTAAAACAAGCCATAGTTATCCCCGTATTTAAATCAGGAGAATTTAACAAATTCACAAATTATAGGCCAATTTCTATGCTATCAGTATTTTCAAAAATTCTTGAAAAAATGGTATATTCATACCTCTTATCTTATCTAGAGCTGAATAATATACTCAGCACTCTCCAATTTGGATTTAGAAAAAAACATAGCACATACATGCCGATTGCTCGCATGTATGACCAAATTACAACATCTTTGGAAAAGAAAGAACTTACATGTGGTCTCTATATTGACTTGAAAAAAGCCTTTGATACTGTGAGCATGGACATTTTACTTAAAAAAATACAACATATTGGCATATCAGGAACTCTGCTCATGATATTGCAGTCTTATTTAAAACATCGATATCAGCAAACTAAAATTAATGATGTAGTCTCAGATGCAGAGTGCATTATTATGGGAGTTCCACAAGGCTCCATCCTCGGTCCACTACTCTTTCTTATATACATTAATGATTTGGGTACTTCTTTAGATGGAACATTCTATTTATTTGCTGATGATGCTGCTGTCATGATCAAAGCTACGAATATTGAGGAATTGCAAATTAAAGTCAATGCCAATGTATCAGGAATGACTGAATGGTTCCAGGCCAATAGATTATCACTGAATGTCAACAAAACAAACTACCAAATTTACTCCAGTATGCCTTGTGCTGACTTAAATATAGCAATAAATTCTCAAATAGTTCATAGGGAAACAGCAAATCACATATCTTGGAGTAATAGTTGATGAAAAGTTAACATGGAAATTTCACATAGCATATGTTGCTGCAAAAACTAGCAGAAATCTAGGAATAATGGGAAGAGCAAAATTCTTTATCACAAGTCGTGAATTGAAATATTTATATAATACTTTGATTCTTCCATATTTCAATTATTGTGCATTAATATGGGAAACAATTTTCCAACACGATTAGACAGAATTGTTAAAATACAAAAAGGGCGTTACGAATCATAGATAATCAGCACTATTCATATCCTACAAATGAACTATTTGTCAAATATAACATATTGAAGTTCCCTCATATTGTACAAGAACAGAACATACTACTACTTCACAGATTTCTTAATCAAAACATTACCAATCACTGTAATGAATATGTTCAAATACACATCACCAAGTAACTTGAGGCATGCTGGGCGTTTTCACTTTCCATTTTTTTGCGAAGGCAAAACCCCACCAACCAAACCCTTTTTAACACCGAGGCAGCCAATAGTATAAGTTATTCCATATTAACCACCGGTCAACAAATTACTATAAAAAAAAAAAAAAAAAAAAAAAAATGTCACTACAAGCATAGAAACCCATAAATCTGTCACATTTCGAAACTTGGCAGTTGCCCATCGTACGTCGTTTCTCATACAAACGTTTGGGAACTACCCCACAATGGAACCCGATCAACTGTCACGGCGTATCTGTGACAGCCTGCTGCGCCATGGTTCAGCATGATGGAGCTGGCTGCGTGCAGCCGATATTGTGCACCGAGATCTGTCCCAAATGAGTTAGCGCTGCCAAATGTCCTGTTGTGAAATTACAGTGATAACTTACAGAAATATAGACGAATAGTTTGTAAAGTAACACAAAAATATAATCTACATGAAATATTTGTGCGCTAAAATGTCTGTCCTGGAGAGATATATCTTCTTCACGTGGTGGATACTTTTCTTTCTTCGAATAATGATTATCTGTCACAGCCACGGCACAGTTTCAGCCAGTATTTGTCACCTACGCTGGTAGGGGAGTTGCCAGGTTTGTGCATCTCTGAAGGAAGCAGCATGCTCTCAACCGGCAAAGGAATGCTGCAGCAATGCATCACCAAGGAAACCTCACAGTTTCGGCAGTGGTACGAATATAAACAAAAGCGTCACGTAAGCCATGACACAACTTTCCAGCATTTTCCAGTGATACTCCATTTATATACTCAATCCATTCTACGGCAGGGAAGAGTAGCTAATGAGGGCCGTCTAACCACCGGGATGGAGCAGTGAGTAATGGTGATTTCCAACCTACGGTATGGAAGAGTGACTAATGCTCATTTCTAACCTACGGGAAGGATGAGTGGCTAATGGTTATTTGTAACCTACGGGAAGTAGGAGTGGCTAATGGGTATTTCTAACCTACGGGAGGGATGAGTGGCTAATGTGTTTTTCTAACCTACGGGATGGATGAGTAGCTAATGGGCATTTCTAACCTACGGGAGGGATGAGTGACTAATGGGTGTTTCTAACCTACAGGAGGGATGTGTGACTAATGGGCATTTCTAACCTACAGGAGGGATGAGTGACTAATGGGTGTTTCTAACCTACGGGAGGGATGAGTGACTAATGGGTATTTCTAACCTACGGGAGGGATGAGTGACTAATGGGTATTTCTAACCTACGGGATGAGTGGCTAATGTGTTTTTCTAACCTACGGGATGGATGAGTAGCTAATGGTTATTTGCAACCTACGGGAGGGATGAGTGACTAATGGGCTTTTCTAACCTACGGGAGGGATGAGTGACTAATGGGCTTTTCTAACCTACGGGAGGGATGAGTGACTAATGGGTTTTTCTAACCTACGGGAGGGATGAGTGACTAATGGGTATTTCTAACCTACGGGAGGGATGAGTGACTAATGGGTATTTCTAACCTACGGGAGGGATGAGTGACTAATGGGTATTTATAACCCACGGGAGGGATGTGTGACTAATGGGTATTTCTAACCTACGGGAGGGATGAGTGACTAATGGGTGTTTCTAACCTACGGGAGGGATGGGTGACTAATGGGTATTTCTAACCTACGGGGGAGGGATGAGTGACTAATGGGCTTTTCTAACCTACGGGAGGGATGAGTGACTAATGGGCATTTACAACCTACGGGAGGGATGGGTGGCTGATGACAGACGTCTAACCTTGCTCGCCGACAAACCCACTAATGAGCTTCTCGATAAAATGCCACCCTAGTCATTTGCTCTTCATAACATGTTATCGTAGAAACTTTAGGTACCGTCTTGTATACAGCTCACATGCACTTTACCAGTGGTGGTCAACCAAGGTCGTCCGGTCCTGCAGCCAGCATACGGCCAGCAAATCCCGGCAGATGACCATAAGGAAGGGGCGCCGCCCGTTACTGGTAGTCGGCCCGGCCAGATGGGAACAATGCGCGCTCCAGTAATCGGTCCGCTGCTGCCCCAGTAATCGGCCCGCTCCTGTCCCAGTAATCGGCCCGCTCCTGTCCCAGTAATCGGCCCGCTCCTGCCCCAGTAATCGGCCCGCTGCTGCCCAGCGACAGCCTTCGCTGCACTCAGCGACCAATTCACGGCGTTGCTGTCCGGCTCCTAACGGGATTACAGGCGTTGCTGTCCGTCTCCTAACGGGATTCCCGGCGTTGCTGTCCGGCTCATAACGAGATTACAGGCGTTGCTGTCCGGCTCTTAATGGGATTACAGGCGCTGCTGTCCGGCTCCTAACGGGATTACAGGCGCTGCTGCCCGGCTCCTAACGGGATTACAGGCGTTGCTGTCCGGCTCCTAACGGGATTACAGGCGTCGCTGTCCGGCTCCTAGCGGGATTACAGGCGTTGCTGTCCGGCTCCTAACGGGATTGCAGGCGCTGCTGTCCGGCTCCTAACGGGATTACAGGCGTTGCTGTCCGGCTCCTGACGGGATTCCCGGCGTTGCTGTCCGGCACCGACCTTGGGAGCGACATGCCAGGACGACCACCGCCAGCGAGGCGCGCTTGGAAGCTTAGCCACACACAACGGCCGGGAGAAAAACGCGACCGCGCAAGGGTGCACTGTAGGCTGTCGACGGCATCGGAAGCAAAACACGCGACAAGCCACTCGGAACGCGTGACAAGGCTATGGAAGCAGCACCATGCGGCGTCACCATCTCGCTATGGGTATAATCCACTGAGAGCGTGCCTCGCCGCGCTTGAGTAACAGATTCTCCACACCTGAGGAACGGATTCGCCACACCTGAGGAACAGATTAGCCACACCTGAGGAACAGATTCGCCACACCTGAGGAACAGATTCGCCACACCTGAGGAACAGATTCGCCACACCTGAGGAACAGATTCTCCGCGCCTGAGGTACAGATCTCCACGCCTGAGGAACAGATTCTCCAAGCCTGAGGTACAGATCTCCACGCCTGAGGAACAGATTCTCCAAGCCTGAGGTACAGATCTCCACGCCTGAGGAACAGATTCCCCACGCCTGAGGTACAGATCTCCACGCCTGAGGAACAGATTCCCCACGCCTGAGGTACAGATCTCCACGCCTGAGGAACAGATTCCCCACGCCTGAGGTACAGATCCTCCACGCCTGAGGTACAGATCTCTACGCCTGAGGTACAGATCTCCACGCCTGAGGTACAGATCTCCACGCCATATTTTCCACGCTACTGAGTGCCGTCGGCCGCCGGCCGTGCCGGCTGTGTGAAGCCTGTTGCGAAGTGCTGTATGGAACAGCGCCCTCTAATCGGATCAGTCGCCGGCTTAGCTGATGTCATCAGTAAAAGACTGTCGCAACGTGCCGACACAGACACGTGCCGGTACGTTAACAATCGCGCCATCGGTAAGAACTGTCATCATCATGGCTCTCTCTAGCTTACTGGTCACCCTCTCCAAACTGCATCGCCTCGGGTATGCATTTGGCGCGATTTACAGTGCGTGTTATCTAATGGTTGATGATGATTATTGGGGTTTCAGGGTGCGTCAACCGAAAATGTTATCTAGTGGCGTAATACATATCACCCATGGGCGTGTACCTATAGGCACACGTGTATACCAATAGTCGTTTTACCCAAAGACAGCACACCTAGGCTCCAAATAAGTAATGTACTTCCGGCAACAGACTAGACTTAGGATGCTATTTGAGCCTTACATTAGTATTCATGTTATGAATTATTCTTCTATGCTAAACAAAAATAATATGGCTGTTACCATCGCCGGTAGCACAGTCCTAGATAACGGACGATGTGACAGTGTTTGGGTCCATTTCTTTCCGTGTGATGCTGATGACGTAATGTTCAACTTCGCGACGTGTCGGAGAGATGCATCTCCGAGTTCTCCCCTTTGTCGCCGCCCATGGAAGTCGCGATCCACAGCCGACGCACGTTTCCCTGTATGCGTAGTATAAAAATAACCATGATTTCTGTGACGACACGGCATCAGCTGAGCTCTGGTGAATGTATTATTGGACCGATGAATATCTGGTGAAGCTGTTATTGGACGGATGAATCCCTGGTGCAGCTAGATCATTGTCATGTTCCTTGCACGGGGTGTTAAAAAATCGCATCACTACATCGCTCAGGCTCGTAGTGATAGTTTGATTAGCTGGGGATGCTACCAATCCACAGCGTGGCTTCCTTTCACGACACAATATATATTTTGACTGACGAAAAAACACGCGCCAACCTCTGCCAGCATCGTACCAAAACGTGCAAGCACGTATCTCAGATCAGGTACGTGTTTCAGATTGTAACTGTTAACTGATAAAGCATTCACTTCCCGGTTTGTGATGCACAGACCAGCATGGAATGCAAGACACAACTATTCAGAAACCGGCCACAGGAGATAGGCACAGACTGGATGGAGTGGATTATTGTCGTACGTGGGAAAAGCACAGGCTATCGCGTGCCACTCAGAGACGATGAGCCCCAAAGTGCGCCACTGTGCAGGCGAGATCTCCGGTGAGCGAGGTACCTCAACTCGACTGCGCCGGTGAATCTCCTGTGACGAAGGTGCCCGAACTCACGCGTTCAGGCGAGGGATGTCGAAGCCGGCTTCGATGGTTGATATACCGGCTGGCACCGCCATCGACAGCAACAGGGTGGGTCTGTTTGTCTTGATGGATTCGTCTTCGAACGCCGCGCGGAGCTCCTGGTGACGTCACGGTGGCGTCAAATACGTCACGGTGGTGTCAAATACGTCACGGTGGTGTCAAATACGTCACGGTGGTGTCAAATACGTCACGGTGGTGTCAAACACGTCACGGTGGCGTCAAATACGTCACGGTGGTGTCAAATACGTCACGGTGGTGTCAAATACGTCACGGTGGTGTCAAATACGTCACGGTGGTGTCAAATACGTCACGGTGGTGTCAAACACGTCACGGTGGTGTCAAATACGTCACGGTGGTGTCAAATACGTCACGGTGGTGTCAAATACGTCACGGTGGTGTCAAATACGTCACGGTGGTGTCAAATACGTCACGGTGGTGTCAAATACGTAGGTGGTGCAAAACGACAACCAATCTGACGGCGAAAAAGAGGTGGTGTCAAATAGTACGGTGGTGTCAAATACGTCACGGTGGTGTCAAATACGTCACGGTGGTGTCAAATACGTCACGGTGGTGTCAAATACGTCACGGTGGTGTCAAATACGTCACAGTGGTGTCAAAACGTCAGGTGGTGTCAAATACGTCACGGTGGTGTCAAATACGTACGGTGGTGTAAATACGTCACGGTGGTGTCAAATACGTCACGGTGGTGTCAAATACGTCACGGTGGTGTCAAATACGTCACGGTGGTGTCAAATACGTCACGGTGGTGTCAAATACGTCACGGTGGTGTCAAATACGTCACAGTGGTGTCAAATACGTCACGGTGGTGTCAAATACGTACGGTGGTGTCAAATACGTCACAGTGGTGTCAAATGACGTCACGGTGGTGTCAAATACGTCACGGTGGTGTCAAATACGTCACGGTGGTGTCAAATACGTCACGGTGGTGTCAAATACGTCACGGTGGTGTCAAATACGTCACGGTGGTGTCAAATACGTCACGGTGGTGTCAAATACGTCACGGTGGTGTCAAATACGTCACGGTGGTGTCAATTACGTCACGGTGGTGTCAAATACGTCACGGTGGTGTCAAATACGTCACGGTGGTGTCAAATACGTCACGGTGGTGTCAAATACGTCACGGTGGTGTCAAATACGTCACGGTGGTGTCAAATACGTCACGGTGGTGTCAAATACGTCACGGTGGTGTCAAATACGTCACGGTGGTGTCAAATACGTCACGGTGGTGTCAAATACGTCACGGTGGTGTCAAATAAAGTGGTGTCAAATACGTCACGGTGGTGTCAAATACGTCACGGTGGTGTCAAATACGTCACGGTGGTGTCAAATACGTCACGGTGGTGTCAAATACGTCACGGTGGTGTCAAATACGTCACGGTGGTGTCAAATACGTCACGGTGGTGTCAAATACGTCACGGTGGTGTCAAATACGTCACGGTGGTGTCAAATACGTCACGGTGGTGTCAAATACGTCACGGTGGTGTCAAATACGTCACGGTGGTGTCAAATACGTCACGGTGGTGTCAAATACGTCACGGTGGTGTCAAATACGTCACGGTGGTGTCAAATACGTCACGGTGGTGTCAAATACGTCACGGTGGTGTCAAATACGTCACGGTGGTGTCAAACACGTCACGGTGGTGTCAAATACGTCACGGTGGTGTCAAATACGTCACGGTGGTGTCAAATACGTCACGGTGGTGTCAAATACGTCACGGTGGTGTCAAATACGTCACGGTGGTGTCAAATACGTCACGGTGGTGTCAAACACGTCACGGTGGTGTCAAATACGTCACGGTGGTGTCAAACACGTCATAGCCATCTGATCGGTGAGAGCTGGCGCGCAGGTATGCACAATCCCCCAATGTCTGTGCATGCCAGTGGATGGGATGTAAATGATGAGGCTGCACCTCACACTATGTCGGCTTTCCTAACTTACATTAATCTTCCCATCCCATTACATTAAATTGGACTTTCTCATCTCGCAACATCGAGCATGACAGTGACTGGAATACAGCGTCCGAGTGCGCCATTCCACCATGGTAGTGAACAGGCTCTGCTGTGTCGTCACTATTTGAATGCACAAACACCCCAGAGTCAGGCTGACCAAAGGTTTTCATGCACGCAGGAATTAAGTGCGCGTTCCTGGTAACAAAGCCCGCTCTTGACTCTGGACTGACATTAGGCGCAAGGTTGGTGTCATTACAGATCTGGTTCCTGAATGCGAAATGTTTTCACATTGCATTCAACAGCCCTTCACCGCCCGTGAGGGCGCCTACATAGAGTACAGCAACACACATACTAAGTATAAAAAGAGAAGAAACACAATTTGAATATGGCAGGTCTTCCGGATGCAAATGATCTTCCCTTGTAATACTATAATTCCATCCCCTGCATTTATGCATTTATTTATTCATAAGCCATTTCGCGATGGATTCCTTCCACGTGCAGTAGCTATTTTGGAGAGTCTGGGACATTCATCCATGTTATCACCGACTTCTCGGTTGTAATATGCCACCAAAAGAAAAATCGCCGCCAAAGCTGGGATTCGACCCGGCGCCCTCACCTCGCAGAGGATGGCGTAGTTCTCCCTGTCGGCGTAGTCGCTGCCGGCGCGGGAGCCGGGGTACTCCCAGTCGAGGTCCAGTCCGTCGAAGTGGTATTGCCGCAGGTACCGCACCACGCTGTAGATGAACCTGCGGGCAGGGGTGCAGTGGTACGTTAGTGTAGGTCTGGTCCCCAGATGTCAGGAGAGCAGGGCTACAGTCATACGTTAGAGTAGGTCTGGTCCCCAGATGTCAGGAGAGAAGGGGTACAGCCATACGTTAGTGTAGGTCTGGTCCCCAGATGTCAGGAGAGAGGGTACAGCCGTACGTCAGTGTAGGTCTGGTCTGGAGAAGTTAGGAGAGAGAGGGGGAAACAATTTATTGAAATTTTTAGATGTCAGGAGAGCAGGGCTACAGTCATACGTTAGAGTAGGTCTGGTCCCCAGATGTCAGGTGAACTTCGTAGTCAACTGCGCAGATGGTTCTGTCTCCATTGTGTTGGTCGAGGTTGGGGCTTTGAGGACTGATTAATGCCCCAACAAAGTTCACTCACCATTCTGGGAACACGATTAATGTAAGCATTCACATTTACGACGTACGCGAAATGCACTTCGAACATGGGAAATAAAATAATATAGTACTTGTTGTCAGGGTAAGAATCTGACAGCGAGGCATTAGCATGCTTTATAATGCCTTGTCTCACTTGCCATCTACGTTGGAAACAATGGACAAAGGGAAATTTTCTGAGTAAGAAACTGACACTGACTCAGTATTATTAAATGAGCTCTACAGCATATGCCAAGAGACCACCGCACAACACAATGACCCTTATCACAATGACATTGTGTTAGAATAGGTTTTCGGGAATCCATATATATATATATATATCATTAGATTACTTTTCTAATTGCCAAAATGATCTACATCATCTGGAATAAGAATATGTATCACAATGTAAGTAACATCTTTCGCATAAAACATGTCGGCTAACTCGATTTTCACTATTTTGTAATTTATTTGGATCCGATGTAGTATGAGAGGAAGCTATCTGTCCGACAGTGGTTGAATGAAGCAATAAATGATAAGGTGATCCTTACCCGAAACACACAACTGAAATGCATACGCCCGAAACATGGCTGTTGATTGGAGGGAGTAAATCATTCTGTCTTCACATGGTGTAACCAGCCAGGCACAGCCAGCGTGACCTTCACGCACAGGCGGCTCGCCCCAATGACCGCGCGTACAATGAGTCGCTGTACTCCATCACAGACTCATTCACAAACAGAGCCGCCTGGAAGATTGGGGCTGCCGACCTACGATGCAGCTCATTCGCCCGCCGCCGCTTAAGCACGAGTCGACAGCGCGTCTGAACACCGGGGTGTGGTTGGCCACGCCGCACGTGCGTTTGACCCCGTTCCCGTCCGAGGGGCGCGCCCGGCGGCGGGTCAGTCGCGTCAAGGTCGCGACGTGACCTTGAGCTGGCTGGGGGGCCGACAGGGGCGGCGCCTGCGGCAGGGCGGGGCTGCGGGCGTGGTCGGGGCGCGAGAGGGTGGCAGCGTCTCACTTTCCCGGCGTCATGGTCGATGGTGTGTTGGTAGCCGTTGTTGCAGCTCGTGTGAGCTAATGAGATGCGCTAGCGACCAACTGTCCGACTGGGGGACGGATGGGTACCACCCAGCACCAACACCACTCACCACCAACACCACCCAGCACCGACACTACCCAGTACCGACACCAACACCACCCAGCACCGACACTACCCAGTACCGACACCAACACCACTCACCACCAATACCACCCAGCACCAACACCACTCACCACCAACACCACCCAGCACCGACACTACCCAGTACCGACACCAACACCACCCAGCACCGACACTACCCAGTACCGACACCAACACCACCCAGCACCGACACTACCCAGTACCGACACTATCCAGCACCAACACCACCCAGCACCGCACTACCCAGTACCAACACCAACACCACCCAGCACCGCACTACCCAGTACCAACACCAACACCACTCAGCATCAATAGCACCCACCACCAACACTACCCAACAACGACATTACCCACCACCAGCACAACCCAACAACAACACCACCAAACACCAACACCACCAACCACCAATCCTATACAGCACCAACACCACTCACCACCAATACTACACAGCACCAACACCACCCACTACCAACACCACCCAGCACCAGTATTTCTCAGCACGAACGTCTCGTAGCTCATGCAGTATGTACGGTGTGTGTTGTGCAGATAGTAATGCGCGGTCTGTATTACGCTAGTGTATGAATGCTTGTTGCGAGTTTGCTCCCACTATTGACCCCAAATATATCTTTCATTGTAAATATCTTGGAGTTATATCCCGACTGTCCATAACATCCACCGTGCGTAGAGGGCATGTATGGTGAAATACACAACTAATAAATAACACCTAACCTAACCTGACCTAACCCAACACCAAAACCACCAAGTACCAACACCGCCCAGCATCAGCAACGTCAAGTGCCGCCGAGGGCACGTGGTGGTTTCGTGACGTAAGGATGACATCTCACCCAGACGGGATGAAACGTGTGAGGTTAGGCATCAGCACCAACAGCAATGATGCTGGTGGAGCACAAGCACCTGGTGCTTGTGCTCGGTCAAGGCTGAACTCGGGCCTCAAATGATGTGCATCATCAACCACAGGAATCCAGTCAGGCTGGCCACCTCACCATGTTGTAGTTGGTTATTTGAGTTTTAGGGTGCATCGATCAGGTGTGGTCATTTAGCGCCCATCTCAACATGTTGTATCACAGAATAAACACAGCATAGCAAGGAATGACATTTTCGCATTTACCCAGTCCACTCGCGACCAATCGGCGCGAGAGGTTGGCGACGCTATATGACCTGGCGGTTGAGCGCGTCATAAAATAATCGAAGGTTCTTCTTCTTCTTCACAAGTTGACAAGCTGTGGAAACCACTGATTTACCAGGTGGCTTGGTAAGCAACAGACCGCTGTGCAGAACCTCGAACCACACCGCTGGCCAGTCGAGCGAGTCTCGTGAGGCGACCACGCAACGCTTGCCATGCCCTACACGTTGCTAAACACAGCCTCCATTGGTGGCCTAACTAGGTCACCGGAGCTCGATGCGACACGCATGACTGGAGCTTCTGTTGAACAGCTGGTGATGAACGGTCTCTTGTAGCTAGCACCACTCAGGCTGCCGGCTGGCGTGGTGGAAGCCGTGTGTGCCGATTGGCCAGCTTTTGCGTGGGCCTTGACCCTCTCAATGCTGACTTGCCCCCTTACCCCATAATATTTCAACATTTATCATTGGAGCGGTTGGAGGCGAACGCCTAGTCAATTCGAGAACGCTTATTACATCCATGTATTGGGTCCCGATTTCCCAAGCATTTTCACTAAATGAAGCTCCTGGTGTGTACAAACCGTAGCTGGAAGCTAAAGTTCCAACTTACATTAGTCTGAAACATAACCTACAAGCGCTTCCGATAGGCTGTCCGAGTTAATTCGATGCTCGCGACTTATACAATGATTTCATGGCAATTCCCCAATACAGTCTCGTATCGTTATGTGATAACCTCTGAACACCGAAGATGTTAGCCACTGAGTATCAAGCGGTTAGTGAGACAACTTCAGCCACTCAACTGGTGAGCGCACCCACACGCCCCCTCTCTGTTACGCAGAATCAGTTGACAAGTGGCACACGGTGTGGTTGTGACCGGACGTGGCGGTGTGGAAGGCGTGGTCATGTTTCAGACACGGGAAGGACTTCGATGATATGCCTGATGTACACAATATTATCGTTGGATCGAAGACAGCCGTCAGTGGATCGCCACATGATCATACTGATAAACAGCATCCCTAACACCTGCGATACCAGCCAATTTTTGCCTATTAAATGTAGCGTGGTGGCGGCACAGTTCCTGCCTAGTCCGGTAGCGATGTCATGATCGATGCCTCTCTTGCAAGTATGTTTGGTCTTTTTCAGTGCAGTGTCATGCACTACGAAGATAGCTCCGGAGTGTAGGCCCACCCTTCCTTGATGTCCCCTGTATCTTCTCTTGGACCCGCTGACCTACAGTGACTCGTTCTCCTGTCAGTTTTGATAATGTGGATGCGCCATGCACAATTGTGGATTACACAGTGCATTTATCTCGTCATGAATCACAATCAAGGTTTAGCGTCACTTGCGATTATGTCTCTGACTGTTACTCGCCTCTTTCTTTATCCCTGTCCCTCTCCCTCCTCTCTCTGTCCTTTCCCCATACAGGCCTCTTTTTCCATCTCCCCTCTCCCCCCCGCAGTCAGCCCCACGCCTCTCTCCAACCTACCAATACGCGCTGCACAGATGTCAGATGAGCTCCGAGTGGCCAGGTCAGCATCAGTCTCGGCACTCCTGACGCCGCTAGTCCTCGGGCGATGGTTTCAGCCGGGTAATTGGAGTACACGCACCGTGAAGCGGCGGCGACCTTCAGAGCAGACCTACGGTTGTGGTAAGGGGGAGGGGCACCAGGTGACACCAGGTGTCGATGGAATGTGCTCGCTGAACACTGAACTGATTACTGCTTGTGAAGCGCTGTCTGCTCACACGTGGTGCGGGGTGTTGTAAGGGCGTCAGTCGACGACGGCCTGGGATGGGGCACGGTGGTAATGCTGGGCCGGACGCGGCCAGGACAGTGATGGCACCGTCACCTTAGTGCGCGAGCCGGAGGGGCTCTCGTGTAGCGCACACCGGACCAGGAGTGAATTCGGCTCCACACTAACATCTCGGAAACTACCGAAACTAGACCCAAAATAATTGGAGTGCAGGTTACGACTGGAATCAACACGCTTCGTATTCATTTCGTGACCCTAGTTTAATGTCTTCGGGGTTAAGTGAGGTCGAGATCGGTCGGCACACCTTGGCGCTACTCCACCGTACCGACGAAGCCTTCGTGAACTCGAACGGTCGGCGCTCGGTCGGTCGGCTTTACATCCACGCATTTCCTGTGCTTCCGAGCCGTTTGGGATTTCTATGGCATATGATGCGCTTATCTATTTCGGTCAGTGACAAGATTTGATTACAACATCGCCGCCCGTTTATGAGATGTGGAAAAACAGGAGGGGTGGGAGAATTACACCCCTCCCCCTCCGATGCGCATGTGCTTGACTCTGGATTCGATAAGGTCACTGATAATCAGTGCAAACAATTTGCTATTTTTAACTTTAACAATTTGCTACAACAATTTTTAAGCTGGGTCCAACATTTCGTCTCCACTTCAGTTACGTGGATGTAAGACATTACTATCCGAAACACATCCGTGTGGAACGTTTTACAACGCAAGCTCTTGACAATTTTGACACCTCTTAGACATAAAGACATAAAAGATTAGTGCAACTATGAACCACAAGGGCCCTTCTTGGTTGCACTCTGTACACTCAGCCAGTTGCCCACCAAATCCGTCAATCAGCCCTCCCTGTAATACTGAAAAGCAAGTCGTCTATTCTTATAATGATTGTCTATGCTGTTTTTAAAGATGTTCAATGTGCTGCTACTGACAATGGTTTCTGGCAGCTGGTTCCAGTGTTCTACTACCCTGTTGGCGAAGAAAGTCTGTCTTAACCTTGTTCTGCTGTGGTTAACTTTAATTTTGAATTTATGACCTCTAATTGCATCATTTCTGTTCAATTCAAACATTTCCCCCAAGGTATCCCCTCTCCAGACCATGGAAAAATGTAAAGACCTCGATGAGATCTCCTCTCAGCCTTCTATATGTAAGTGAAAACATATTCAATGTCTTCAATCTTTCCTCATATGCCAGGTTGCTTATACCACTAACCATTTTTGTAGCCCTCTTTTGCACTCTCTCTCTAAAAGCCAACAATCTTTTGCATAGCTAGGAGACCAAGCTTGGATGCAGTATTCCAAATGTGGCCTGACCATATGCATGGTAAAGCTTCCTGATGACTTCCTCACATCTGTATGATACATTCCTATTTATTGCCCCAAGCATTCTCAGTGCCTTCTTTCTGGCTTCCTTGGTCTGTTCTGATGCCCCCAATTGTGTGTTTAGAATAACACCTAAATCCTTCTCCTGTTGAGTCACTGATGGCACTTGACCACCCATCAAGTATGGAGCCTTCATATGCTGCTTACCCACATACACGATTTTGCACTTATCAAAATTAAATTTCATTTGCCATTCTTCTGACCACTTCACAAGTTCGTCTAAGTCTTTTTGCAGCAAGATATGCTCGTTTTGACCTATTGTGGCCCTAAAGACCTTCAAATCATCAGCAAATTTCAAAACGTTACTGCTTAGGGCACTTTCGATGTTATTTACAAATATAATGAACATTAGTGGCCCCAGAACTGACCCCTGGGGAACTCCACTAAGAATATTCTGCCATGATAACTTTGTACCATCTAGCATCACTCTTTGCTGTCTATCTGAAAGCCACAACTCTACCCATTTTAAGATGCTACCTGCAATACCATGGGTTTTCGCCGCCGGTTAGTCGTTACAAAGTTACCGTGGCATCCAGTGCACCCAGCACAGCTAGTGATGACTCGCGGATGTCGCCGCAGTGACGTCACGTGTTGACGTCGCCATGGCGACGTCCACGAGTCGCACGCAGCGGCTTCATTCACCAGTCGAGGGGCCCGGCGAGTGTGCGTGATGGCCCGCCGGCCGACCCTGGCAGTGTCGTGACCTGACGAAACTGTCGACCTTGCAGCGGCTCGGCGGCTCGGTAACCCGGACAGTGTCGGGTCAGCAGAGGTCAAGGCGTGCAGCAGTCAGTCGCGGACCTGGACCTATCTCACCTGGAGGCGCCGTACGCCAAACAACTAGACGAGATTGCTTCATCAAGTCATGAGGCTGGACGCAGACGAGATTCGTCGAATCGGGAACTCACATTCAGTGTCGGTAACTTGCTCGGGCATCCTCTCGATAGAAGTTAGACTCAATCAATTTGACGAAGCGTGAGGAGAACTTTTAGAGTGGGTTGAGTGGGGACCGAACTGTACCAGCCAACTTCTGTGTGGCGCCATAACGCTGACGCAGGGATTCACGCAAGTTGGTAGGGTAGCCGCGAAGGTGATGTGGTAGCCGTAAAGGCGGTGACGTAGCCGCAAGAGCGGTGTGGTAGTCGTTATGACGGCGATTTACTCGTAAAGGCGGTGACGTAGCTGTGAAGGTGACAGGATATCCGCAGAGAACGCAGGATAGACGCAAAGGTTGGATTGCAGTCGTAGAGGTGGAAATGTAGCTGTAAAGGTGGAAATGTAGCCGTAGAGATGAAGATGTAGCCTTGGGTAGCAAAAAAGGTTGTAGGATAGCTGTAGAGGTGGTGGGGGAGCCACAACTATGGTGATTCAGTAAGGGACAGGGTAGCCGTAAAGATGGCAGCGTTGACGTGGTAATGATGGAGCAGCATCCTTAACAAGCTGTATGATTTCTACACCCACGGATTAGGCTCTGAGGTAAACATGGCTGCAGAGTGAGGCCCAACCATTGTAGTGACTTGCCGACTTGTTCTTCAACGCCGCCTCCCACGTGCTCCGACGTTGTACTCTCCAGAGTGAAGGCAGGCCATTGTCTTGTCCAATCCTCCCCCAGCAGCACTGGTGCGGGTCGCAAGGTCAGCAGGCGCTGCGTGGGCCGTATGGTGGGGCGGTGCCGGAAGTCTGGCATATCTCGTGTTCTCTGACGGGCCGCGTGGTGCCGACGCCCGCCGACCGCACTTGGCCAGGATTGCGCCTAACGAAGGTAAACCCGCAGCCGGCGGGTTTACCTTCGACATCCCGCGCCTGAGCGCGTGAGTTCGGGCACCTCCGTCACGGGAGATTCGTCTGCGTAGTTGAGCTGAGAACCTCGCTCGCAGGAGATCCCGCCGGCTCGGCGGCGGGACGGCGGTCGGAGGCGACTGCCGGAACCCGAGCTGGAGCTCGCTCAGTCCGACCGGCCTTCCGGGACGCCCCCTCACCCCCCCCCCCGCCCCCTCCTGTCGACACGACTGGCTGGCCGTGTGTCGTGGCCACTTCCTTATGGCGGCCCGGCAGCTCGGCGACTTTGGCGGGAACTGCGGCGCGGGAGGACCCAAGGCCGGTTGGCGCGCACGTGGCGGGCTGGCGGGATGGCGCGAGAGCGAACACTGGGGGACGGTGCTCCCTGCCAGCCGGCACAGATGCAAGCCGGCCAACAGGCGACTGGATGAGAATTCCACCATGTGTGTATCGGTGTGATTAGGGTTTTAGGGCGCATCGACCATGGTAGATCATTTAGCGCCCAAACAATTCCACATCTCTCCCAGCCGAAGCAGCATGCAATATTCGACACAATTCGTCAAGGTACATGCCAAAGTCCATCATGGAGTGTTTACAAGAAATAGAGTGTTTACATGCCGAAATGACTCACGAATTCTCACAAAATGGTGCGATTAACATCGGTACGTGTTGGCGCTTTATGCCAAGAATGTCTCATCGAGGCAGCTAGGCGGGTCTATCGGTACAATTCAACCGGATCTCCGATTATTGCACAGACCAGACCAATATTTCATACGGCTATGTCGGAACACAAATGTTTCCCACGGTGGTATGTGCCATGAGGCTAGCTTTCTAGCAAATACTTAGAATATTCCGAGAACGAAGGCTCTCTCCCTGGCTGTCCCCGTGCATGCAATACCACATAGCCAATGCTGGAACTCGTGAACGATCGTGGGTGGACCCTGGAAACCGGCCTCAGAAACTTTGCTAGGCTTCCGATCTTGCAATGTCCTGCTAAATTCTACCAAGAGAAATGAAAATAGCTTCTTGCTATGTTCCGGGACCCATGGACACTGAAGCTTAATTCTAAAACAACACCAATGAATGACACTGCAATGCAATAAACCGACATCAAGCTGCAGTAAACCATGCAGTAAACCTACACCGTAATGTTTGTGATGTCGTATATCTGGTGGTATGCAGGTGCAAAAAATGAGGACTGGATGAAAAAAGGCCGGAAGGTGCACCTGAGAGGCTGTATATTGGTGAAGTACCCCTTGTGTTGCACGGGGAGGACTTGATAAAGTGCCGCGGTACAGTAATGCAGGGGACATTACCGGGAGTTGGGCAACAGCCTCATCAACTCTGAAAAAGCATGTACATGTGGTTGGATGCCTTCCTGCGGAGCGGCGTGGAAACTCGCACCGTTGGATATTTCCCTGCAGTGACGTGAAGGTTCGCACTATTGGATGTTTCCCCGCGGAGAGACGTGGACGTTCGCACAGTTGGATGTTTCCCTGCAGTGACGTGAAGGTTCGCACTATTGGATGTTTCCCCGCGGAGAGACGTGGACGTTCGCACAGTTGGATGTTTCCCTAGTGACGTGAAGGTTCGCACTATTGGATGTTTCCCCGCGGAGAGACGTGGACGTTCGCACAGTTGGATGTTTCCCTGCAGTGACGTGAAGGTTCGCACTATTGGATGTTTCCCCGCGGAGAGACGTGGACGTTCGCACAGTTGGATGTTTCCCTGCAGTGACGTGAAGGTTCGCACTATTGGATGTTTCCCCGCGGAGAGACGTGGACGTTCGCACAGTTGGATGTTTTCCTGCAGTGACGTGAAGGTTCGCACTATTGGATGTTTCCCCGCGGAGAGACGTGGACGTTCGCACAGTTGGATATTTCCCTGCAGTGACGTGAAGGTTCGCACTATTGGATGTTTCCCTGCAATGACGTGAAGGTTCGCACTATTGGATGTGCCCTCGCGGAGAGACGTGGAAGTTCGCACAGTTGGATGTTTCCCTGCAATGTCGTGAAGGTTCGCACTATTGGATGTTCCCTCGCGGAGAGACGTGGAAGTTCGCACAGTTGGATATTTCCCTGCGGAGTGGCGTGCAGGTTCGCACCGTTGGACGCGCTCGAGCATGCTACAGCCCGGCCATCTGAAAGTCATCCCTGCATGCATCAGAGGGCAGGCACGCAGGTGCGGCTGTCGCCGACGCGACTTCCCGTGTCGATGTTTGGTCGCCACCTACGGGAGTATCTACTTGACGTGACGCCCGTGCCGGACTGATAGACTGCTCGACTTGCTGTTATTTTATATATATATTTTTTAATTTAACCTGTATTCTGTGATTTTGACCCTCCTTTTTACCTTTTGTGCTGTGTTGTTTTATCTATTTGACGCGATGTCGTAATAGCCACAAGTCAATTGTGGATGACCTCAATAAAGTCTGTCTGTCGCCGACGTACCTTTGTCGGTTCTCCGGCTCGGCGACCATCTCGGAGAACCTGCCGGAGCCTTCGGACCAGCCGCCCAGCGCCAGCATCGTCCGCAGGCCCTTGTTGTACTGCTTCAACCCGTTGAAGCGTGCGTAACCACCTGCGGACAATGGACACATCCGGTCACCAGGACTTGCCTATGAAGCGAGCGCAGGAACAGTCGGCCTGTGGTGTGCCCACGGCGTCCAGTGCCATTAGCCGCTGTCGCTCTGTAGAACGGCCCATTATAGCTTGATTGATTATTAGGGTTTTAGGGTGCGTCAGGCCCATTGTAGCAGTGCTGCTGCAATGGGCCGTTCTCACCCGCGCCGCTGGGTGCGAATGCGGAACGGTGTCGTGAGATCCAGATCCCGGGATCCATGGATCTCGTCATCCAATAGAGGCATTTCGATTGTCACCACAGACCCCCAGGAGGTTAACTCAGCTTGTATTTCGTTGACGAGTCGTGAGCTCAGGTTCAATTCATGCTACGCACCCATCAGCATAGTTCCTTCGAGGCACAATCTCCTCTGACACCTAATAATGACGCTGACCTAACGAACCCCAGGACCACCGTCGAACAATCTCGATTGCACACCCACATTATCACTGAAGTTATTGGCTGGTTACACTGATTACTTTCACATTTACTTCACATAATGACACGCCTGATGAGCAGGCGTGATTCGATATGAACGCTATCACGTCTGGTGGTCGTACTGGACGCAAGCGATAGACTGCATGCTTCTATATTAAAAGAGTTATGAAACGTTATCGTGCGTTTGGACATGACGTCATATGAAATTCATTTGCGACTGATGGCTTGGTGTTGCTTCACCGGCTGCAATCATTATCTTTCAACTTCGGGCTTTCAGTGCATTGGCATGTCAGAGACATCAGCGACTCCGACCACCACCAAGCTCCTGCACAACCCCATCCCTTCCCTGTACCACCACTGGCACACTCCTGCGTCACTCCACCCCTCTTCTGCGTCACTCCGCCCCACTCCTGCACCATCACCACGCCCACTTCTGCGCTGCCACAAGAGATCATCCCTGCAGTGGTGTCCCCACCTTACTCCGCCGCCGCCCCGCCCCACTCCTGCATCGCCCCACTCCTGCATCGCCTTCACCCCACTCCTGCATCGCCTTCACCACACTCCTGCACCGCCATCACCCCACTACTGCACCGCCATCACGCCACTCCTATACCGCCTTCACCCCACTCCTGCACCATCCCCACGCCCACTTCTGCGCTGCCACAAGAGATCATCCCTGCAGTGATGTCCCCACCTTACTCCGCCGCCGCCCCGCCCCACTCCTGCATCGCCATCACGCCCACTCCTGCACCGCCTTCACCCCACTCCTGCATCGCCTTCACCCCACTCCTACACCGCCATCACGCCACTTCTGCACCGCCTTCACCCCACTCCTGCGCCTTCGTAATCTCCACTGCATCTTCTGACCCTCACCGTCAGACTGCAGGGCCAGAGGGTGCTGATAGGGTGCTGCACGTGTAAGTGCAGGCTCTCCGCCAAACCCACGCCAGACACCCACGTTTGCAGCCAAGGCTGCTCCTCCCGGGTCGGCAGCCAGCTCCATGTTATGGCTTACCAGTCTGCAAGCTGACTCGCGGGAGGCTAAGTGGTGACTTTCGGCGAGGGATGTGCAGCATGCGATCTTAGTGTAGTATGTGCTTATTACTGATGCTTGCAGATGTACTTTACAGTAAACGACCCGGAAAACTGTAGTCAGAACGTTATTTTGCCGCTGGCAAACGACAGGAAGGAGAAGCTGTTGTCCGAGCTTTCAGTATGCCTCTGTGAAAAAGGTGTTTTGTGAAGCCTGTCATCCATTAGACTGTTATCCCAGTAGCTCAGTTGGTCCTGCATTGTTGTTCTCCCCCGGCATCGACCTGCGTTGATCTCCCCTGACATGGCGGGACATGGTTAGAGTCGCTTCACGCGCCTGTATTCAGCGCCCGACTGAATGTCAGCTGGTAACTGGCTCGATGGCTAGTTAGCTATTTGGGCTTTAGGGTGCTTCGACCAGAATTGGTCATTCGCGCCCACAACTGCACGATAAGACCGGGACGATCTGCTTGGCCGGAGTCGGGGCCGTGCTGCATTGATGAGACGTTACACTTTCGGTCAAAGTGTTGCCGTTTAACTGGAATTTACCGGTCGGTCAGGGTTCAAGTAGCAGTAGTGGGGCCGGGGTTCAAGTAGCAAGCTCTCCTTAGCAACAACGCCATTTTCCATAACGCCTAGGAACTACTCGATCTGGTGAGAAATAAGTTCATCCGTGTCAACAGCCCAAACGTCGGCCAACAATAACACCGTGACACCAGTTGCTCGGGCATTACGTCTTCAAGTAATTGTCGGCCACGACAACTTTCCCTTTCGATCGGTCCGCTGTTTGACAGTAGCGCGGCGTGAGTTAACAAACAGCCGGCGCCGCCGCCGCTGCGACGGCGCCATTACCGTCTGACCCGGGCCACCCCTTCTCCGGCCGTGTCCAGCGCTCGTGCCGAGGTGGCGTCACGGTTCACCGCGCCTGTCGCTCGGCACGGAGGATGGGGCGGGGGAGGCGCCGACAGCGTCGCTCACATGGGCCGCCGCAATGACCGATTACAATGCGGACCGCCGGCGGCCGCTGACGCAACTCCGGCGACTGCGTGTCCGCAGCACGCGCTGTGTGTGTCCGAGGCGCGCGCTGTGCGTGTTCGAGGCGCGCGCTGTGCGTGTCCGCAGCGCGCGCTGTGCGTGTCCGCAGCGCGCGCTGTGCGTGTCCGCAGCGCGCGCTGTGCGTGTCCGCGGCGCGCGCTGTGCGTGACCGCAGCGCGCGCCATGGATCGCCTGACGACCGGTCGCCGCCGTCCTGTCGGAGACTGTATTGTTGCTCGGCGTCACTGTCGGAGACTGTATTGTTGCTCGGCGTCACTGTCGGAGACTGTATTATTGCTCGGCGTCACTGTCGGAGACTGTATTGTTGCTCGGCGTCACTGTCGGAGACTGTATTGTTGCTCGGCGTCACTGTCGGAGACTGTATTGTTGCTCGGCGTCACTGTCGGAGACTGTATTGTTGCTCGGCGTCACTGTCGGAGACTGTATTGCTGCTCGGCGTCACTGTCGGAGCGTGAGGGGGCGGAGTCGATGTGGGTGGCGGCGGCCCGTCGCCACACAATGCCGTCGTCGCTGCCGACGCGCCTGACATTGCACAACGCCTATTGCGGATGGCCGTCTTGGATGGTGGAGACGCGTAGTGTCGTTGGTCGCCGACCGGGCGGAACGTGGGTCGCAATACGTGTCACGAGGTCATCGGTCGAGAGGGCGGATTAAGTATGACTTAGCGAGTGACAGGCAGCCAACAGTGCAGTGGGGGAGAGCTTCAGCGAGAGCGACCCCCGGTAACCGGCAGGCTTGCTTTCTCAACGGGTCGCGCACTTAACGATCTCACCGGATTTCCCGTCGTTCGAGTGTCTAGTCTTAGTCTTTAAAAACGAGAGATTCGTGACGGGATACAAAAGCCATGCGGATGCTTCCACAATGGCGCTGGATGGGGAGAAACGGCAAGCTTGTCGAGATATTTAATCGTAGGAGGAATGCCCATGGATCACAGAGATGCATAGCTTAGCACATTATCGACTTATGTAAGGCCTAGCTAGGATCTATAACAACTAATCCCTCAAATACCGTGCACATAACTGATATCGGCCGATAAGTATTTCAAGATGTGTATGACTGTGTCTGATCAAGAACGCTTTGATGTATGTGAGCACTGAAGCGAAAGTCGCTATCAACAACGTCTATGATCATTAGTTTGGCAGTTTTGTTTTTGATTCCCAGAGAGTGCCAATAGAACAAACCAATCTTCAGGCCATTTTCGCTGCAAATTTCTTGGTCGTTTTTTCATCATAGACTAAGCGTTTCCTGGTCACGATGCAGAAATATCTACTGCCCGACTTTTATAAATAGCTGCGTGCAAACATTTCCCACCTCTCAATGCAGCAATGTTCCACACGATTTGCAGCAGTCCACCCTGTCGCCATTCTCCCAGCTTGGGATCAAAACATAGCAACAAGTTCTACAAAGCTCAACCTCACGTCGCTGTGTTGCGACTGTGATCTTATCTTAGCAGAGCTTTACCTTGTGCTTTGTTCTACCTTTTGCTCTAGAGTTCCTCAGCAAGCTCACCTTACCAAAGCTCAACCCTTTGTTGTTGCTGAGTCGCGACTGTGATCTGCCTCCCGTACTCTCCGCAATCGCATACTCTCCTAGCCGCAATCTAAACATGCTCTGTTTATTGTCCGAGCGTGCCACTGTTTGTCTACAGTAAAATCACTAAACTGATGTGCTGCATTCTCAGCTTGCCTCTGCACACCTTCTGCTCACCACCCCCATCCCCTGCTCACCTTTCTCGATGTCCTGATACTTGTCGAACGGTCGCAGCCGGAAGTCGTCGCCGAACCCGCCGAACGCGTAGATCAGGTGGGTGCAGAGGTGGGGGTTGATGTTGGAAGGCTGGAACTTGGCCAGTCCGAGTCTGTACACCGACCAGTTGGTGTAGTAGCACACCACGCGCTTCCGCGTCTTCTTGATCACGGCATCTGGCGGGAAATCCGACGGTTAGGGCGTATTCCCTGTACTGTGCACACGCAGAAGACGAGCACATCTTCAAGCAGTGCAGATATCAGCTGTCAAATATGGAAAATAGGGCGGTTGTGGGTCCAATGAATTAGACCGGTATGTGCACTACAAGAGCAAAATTAAACATCGTGGTTTGGCGGTACCAAAAACAAAAACAAATGATGGTTAGCCTGCTCCCTGGACCCCTTCTGACAACCATGCACTAAGCGGTCGGATGATCTGAGCCACCCCTTTCCTTCCTCTCGCACTGCTTCCCTACCTCCTCTCTCTCTCTCTCTCTCTCTCTTTGTCTCCATCCCTCTCTCTCCTTCTCTTTTCACCCACCACACACACTCTTTACCTTTTCAAAATGCATGCATATGTATTTATATACATACATATATGTATACATATATTTATATTTATATTTATATACATATGTGCATGTATACATAAGTGTGTGTATATGTATATATGCATATATGTATGTATGTATATTGAATTATATTATATTTTGTTGCTCTCGTATGCATGATTATCTCCCCCTACACTAGCATATTTCCTTCGTATTTCCTTCCACTTGGCGGCGCTGTCTGCCGTTACGCACACCAGCCAGACGCACTGACGCAGTGTGTTGGCTCTTGCCGTGACTGCATGCTGTCGCGCCGCGGTTCAGTACCCCTGCTGCCGCCAGTGATGGTGACGTGAAGTGGCGCCCGCATCAGACAGTCTTTTGCTGAACTGAGCGTGGAGGATCTGCTGCATAACTAGGCGATAGTAATTGCGCAACCAAGAATGGAACACGGTGCTGAGATGGAACACACGTCCAGTAAAACCTTAACAGAGGATGAAGACCTCATGTGTCATTAGACATACAAGCTTGGAAATCATGGCTCGATTCAGCGAACTGAGCGAATTCAGTGTGTGGCGACTAGTACAGACTAAGAATAGCAATTGTCCTGCTTCTCCACTGATGATTGTTTCTTAGCTTTTTTAATTTCACGTACCTGATTGTCGGAGGTCATCTAAATTTCTTTATCAACGAGGATGTCGGCTCCGAAAGCCAAAACGTTGCTTCAGGTTTGAGTCTTCACCCGAGAAACTAAGGACTTGTGTGTTGGCCAGAATGCCGCAGAGCTTCGTACCAAGAGGAACTGTCGTGAAAATCCTAAGAGGGGTTGGCGACTCTAAAAAGAACCGGAGACGTTCCGGTCATGGACCAATCTTCAGTCACGTTGGTGTTCACAAGACTGAAGAAAAGCCCATTGTTTAAACGTCCCGGGCTCGCATTTGAGAAACCAGTCCCTGCCAGGATTTGTACCAGACAGCCTTGAAGTACGAATCTCTACGACACACTGACCAACACTGCGGCTAATTTACACACGTGCCGTAACCTCTCCTTCAGCGAGCTCTCCGTGAACCGCATCATTGAAACGGGAGCATTGCTTTGCTTCTCAACGACATGCTTGAATGTAAGTGCTTGCCTTAAATTAGTCACTTACGACCGCCCACATCATTAGACACACGCCAGATGGCCGCTTAATTTCACTTGGCACGCATGGAGCGCTGGCTACTGTATAAAGTCAGATGTGGGTTCCTGTTGCCAGTTCATGTCGGAGTATGGGAGTAGGTCAGTCATTTCCATTCTAAGACCCTGCCCCGGCACATGCTTGCATCATTACCCTCGCCGTCATCCCCCCGGAGCGGGGTCACGTGTGGTCTGCTTCCACTCGGGTACGGGGTGGGTGTGGCAAATGTGCACTCCAGGGAAGGGCTGGGCGTGGTCAACTTCCTGTAAAAGGCCTCACGTGGTCAACTTCCACCGTAAGCCATTTGCAGGTGGGTGTGGTCATGTCCGTTCTCAGAAATAGGAAATGCTCGTTGAACTGTTTATCTTGGGTCAAGTGTGGACCCGAGGTAAAGTTGAGTGTGACGGTGTCCAGTCCGGGTAGGGGTGGGTGTGGCATCCGACCAATGCCCTCCCCGGGGTCAGAGGTGACCACTAGTCGATGTCCAGCCCGAGGTGGGGGTGTGGCCACTGACCAATGTCCTTCCCCGGGGTCAGAGGTGGAAACTAGTCGGTGTCTAGCCCGGGGGTGGGGGTGGGTGTAGCTACTGTCCAATGGCGGGGTGGGTGTAATAGTGTCCAGCCCAGGGTAGGGGGTGGGTGTAGCTACTGACCAACGCCCTCCTCGAAGTCAGAGCTGCCCCCTGGTCGGTGTCCAGCCCGTGGGTGGGGATGGGTGTAGCAGTGTCCAGCCCTGGGTGGGGGTGGGTATGGCTGCTGACCAATGCCCTCCCCTGGTCCGGGGTGTCCTCTGGTTGGTGTCAGCGCCCGGGGGATGGCTACTAACCAATGCCCTCCCCTAGTCAGTTAGTTATTTATTTGAGCTTTAGGGCGCTTTGACCAGAATTGACCATTCGCGCCCATCCCCCTCTCCGAGTCAGGTGTAACCACTGGTCGGTGTCCAAGCCGATGGATGGTGTGGGTGTAGCAGTATCCGGCCCGGGAGTAGGGGTAGGTGTGGCTACTGACCAATGCCATCCCCGAGGTCACATCCCCAGGACGCCTTTGGTCAGCGTCCGGCCCGGGGCAGACCTGCAGCCTGTCGGTAACAGTCTGAAGGAGGATCGAGCTCAGAGAAACTGAGCGGCGCGCGGCCAGGCAGAACGTGCGCCACTTTTGGCGCCACGTCTCCGGCCGGATACCTGGCGGGAACTTGTGGCGGGAACTGGTGGCGGGAACTGGTGGCGGGAGCTGCGGAGAAGGTGCGCCTGACTGATGAACTGGGGAACTCCGGTCGAGTAGGTGGACTTAAGGCTCGCTGCCGGCAGCACGTGCCACATGCCACATGGCGCGTGCATGTTCGTGCGGTGTGCGCATATGTATGTGTAACTTATGTGCTATGTGTGTCATGCTTCTGTGATGTTCCTCATACATGCGCCACTTGTGTGTCACGTCATTATATGGTGCCACTTCATAGATGAAATGTTGAGATATTGTTGGGTTATGAGACGGTCTGCCCGCCTACGTGTCGAGTGGTCTAACGTACCAATTATTAACATTTGAGACGACCTCGGCAATGTCGGCATGCATCAAGAGAGCTCAAGGGTTCATTCTCTTCTTCACTCCATGTACAAGGATTTGTGACGCAAGCAGTGTGGACAAGCGGAATGCCAATCACGCCTTAGAAGAGCGCCTGACAGTCTGCTGTTTTTGTGGCGAAAAGCTGCTTAAAGGTGATAATGGGGCTCTTCAGACATGAAACATCACAAATTAGGTTTTGTTCAGAACTTCCAGGTCCTCTTAAACTCCGGATGCCTTTCAGCCATCTGATAAAGAAACTGGGCAACTTTCTTGAAGCTAAAGGCCTCCGTGACCTTTGACCCTGGAGTCATTTTTTTAAGTCGGAGTGTACCTGGTAGCTCATCGATTGGCTCCCTTGAGCTCAGTGAACGGATCCCGGTGGTTTTCGAGGGCAGAATAGGAACCGTGGTCTGAAGGGGAACACAGCTTTTGAAGCTAGATGGAATGTCTGCCATGAATCTTCTATCCTGCAAGTATTGCGCGGTACCGAAACTTGAAGTTTCTTTTCTAAGACCTAGCATTCCTGAAGATAGGGGGTCGTCATGAAATTAAGGGGCTTCGGAATGTGTGCCTCTTGAGAAGACACTGGCTGGCCATCGCGTCAGCAGGTCAGTACGTTAACGAGCTGGTGGTGAGAAGAGAACGTGTCAAATCCACCACGGGATTTCTTCAGTCAGCCAGTGGGGCTGATCGAGCACGTGCGACTTATAGAAGCCAAGTTCACGTGCACGCGGCGGCTATGTTTCCCAACAATGACCATTGTGCTGGAGTGGCCAGATCTGCGCCCGCGCCAGTGCACCCCGTAGTGGCTAAAGTGGACGGTAGCCTGCCTACCGTGGGTGGACCTGTGGTCAGGCGAACTGAAGCGGTGAGTTAACTTTGAGAAAATGTTGAGGATTATTACAGATAACGCCACGTTGCAAAAGCTCATGGTGGCACAAAAACAACGGTGGCTTTGAAAACTTGCGCAAAGGACGATTGAAGGTAGTCCACGCAGTCAAGGCCTTTCTGCTTTTAATGCGGCAAGGCGCGCAATTTTCGAGCAACACCCTTGGAAGAATAGTGGTATGATGCAGACGTGCAGGGGCATTATTAGGGGAGGGGAGCAGCTCTTCATTCCCGACAAGAAGTAATACTTGCATCAACGCGATGCCTCTCCATGGGTAAGAAACACTTCCTACGGCTAATGCTCTATCGAAAATCTTAAACCACTCCGTCGCCCCAGCATGTGTTTCCATTATATGCATATAATGGAAACACGGGATGGGGCGATGGAGTGGCTTCAGATTTTGGATAGGGCATTAGCGGTATGAAGTGTTTCCTGGAATGCTCCATCGTGGAAGGAAAGCGAAGTATATGCCCCCATTGCTTCGCATTAGATGAGCCAAGCCGTATGCCATTCGTATCTCACCATTCATCTGTTTATACCAGCAAGAGAGAGAGAGAGAGAGAGAGAGAGAGAGAGAGAGAGAGAGAGAGAGAGAGAGAGAGAGAGAGAGAGAGAGAGAGAGAGAGAGAGAGAGAGAGAGAGAGAGAGAGAGAGAGAGAGAGAGAGAGAGAGAGAGAGAGAGAGAGAGAGAGAGAGAGAGAGAGAGAGAGAGAGAGAGAGAGAACGAGATGTACCTCGTTTTAAATCCTTTGACGTTTTTGTGCCAACATTTTTTTTTGTTCAAGAAGCTGTAGTTGTTGTTCGGACCACAGCAACGTCTCGGAATGGCGCGGCAACACTTCCGCGCGGGATGACAGGGACGGCCGACACCTGAATGGCCACCGTGTTGGCCTTGTAACAACAGGTGCTTATCGCGGAGACAACGCACACTGTTGCACAGATCACGGTGCAAGTCACTGTGCACTGGAATGCTCCCACGGCTACCTTTGGGAACCGACGGCTGCGTCACTGAGAAAGTTATCGGACGGGAAGCTGAACATTGCTCAGGCGCTTTGAGTTTCTTTTCTTTTTTGTGGACACGGAGCAATGCCGCAAATATTGGCAGGTCGCGTTGCCTAGCGGGTTTCCAGAACAGTGTTTGAGCCGAGGAGCTCAGGATTTCTTTATGATTTGTTGATCTTGACGATTCGTCAAGTTGTCGCTGTAAAATCCTATTTATGTATGAATGCTTGTCCTTTGGAAACCGGAGAGGTTACATCTGAAGCCATTGGCCACATTGAGTTTACTGTAAATTTAGACAATTCGTGTACTGCTAAGCTGTGCTGCAGAAGTCGAGTTGGTCAAGTATTCTGCCGCAAATCGTACTGGATAAGCCAGCGTGTACCGTCAATGCCGTAAATAGTTACAAATGTTCAATGTACCTCTCATTACGAAAATGTCTTGGATCATATGGGGAGTGAGTGTCAAGGAGCTGCTTCTAACTAAATATGCCTGTGGTCTCATACAGTGTAGCAATACTTAAACTTTACCTTTGCATTATCTCAGCAGAGGCCTATCCGCCTCCGCTAGCCAACCTTATAAAATTGATAAATAAAAACCCAACAAATAAAATAAACTCCTCTCCCTCCTACAACCCCATTAAATTGATGGGGCTTGATCTACAGACCAAACCAGGCAATCATTGCCATGGAGTACCGAAGCGTACCTGTTGGGTTTGATCTGCGGGCTGAGCCAGATAGCTTTTAACAGAGAGTACCGGAAATATGCTCTGAGGTCAGAGCAGGATGGCCGACCAGACCCAGCCCGCTTTCCCGCTACGCCGCGCTACGCTACGCTACTTTGCTCTACGCTGCATAAATGTCACATGTATGGCGATACAAGCTAATTCAGTGGTTGAGTCTGACAACACCAGGCCGGTACGCAACGTCAGCCGGTGCAGCACGTATGGAATGGAAGGGCCAAACGTCGGTGCCGTTTGCCTCGTCGCGCGCTTACCTGTGCTGGTGGCCAGTAGGAGACATGAGGCCAGTAGGAGCCGCTTACCTGTGCTGGTGGCCAGTAGGAGACATGAGGCCAGTAGGAGCCGCTTACCTGTGCTGGTGGCCAGTAGGAGACATGAGGCCAGTGGAGCCGCTTACCTGTGCTGGTGGCCAGTAGGAGACATGAGGCCGTAGAGGCCGTGCTGGAACATCCGAGCCAAAGACATGAGGCCAGTAGGAGCCGCTTACCTGTGCTGTGGCCAGTAGGAGACATGAGGCCAGTAGGAGCCGCTTACCTGTGCTGGTGGCCAGTAGGAGACATGAGGCCAGTAGGAGCCGCTTACCTGTGCTGGTGGCCAGTAGGAGACATGAGGCCAGTAGGAGCCGCTTACCTGTGCTGGTGGCCAGTAGGAGACATGAGGCAAGAAGCGCCCACAGTGGGCGGATCTGAAACAGAACGACGGCATGTTATGGTTGAATCACGAGTTGAGTCAAGTCAAGTGTGGATGATGACAGTGCTAATTTGCCAAGCACAACGTCAAGTAGATTAACAAAAAGCAATTAGCAGGTTGGTTCCAGAAGTTTTTTTTGTAAACCGTGAACAGCAACTGATAGGTGGTTGCAGTATCGTCGATTTAAACTTAGCACTCACAACAGCATAAATTCCAAAAGAAGTGACGGGAAACGCTGAAAACCAGCCCGAACTTGCGGAGATAATCCACGAGGAGGTGGCGACTGCATTAATGAGTTGGTGCATAACCAGAAACTGCAGTGATGAGTTGGCGCATAACTCGAAACTGCAATGCTGAGTTGGCGTATAACCCTAAAACGCAATGTAATACCACGCGACAGAGGAGTGAATAGGGTGCCTGCTTTACGCGGGGGTTCCGTGCGTATCGTTTGAGATTGGGATTCATTGGTTGTTATAAGTTTGCACCTCAACGGCAAAGAGTCTATGACATAACTCACTAACTGGCGTCATATCAGTGTAATGCGGCGACAGTCGCTTGAAGCAAGGGCGTCGTGTCCAATATCTCCGAGGATGAAGAGGTGACTGGCACAGCCACCCATACCCGCCTCACTACAGGCACACCACATCGTCGAGTACTGCCGACGTCCCCGGACTGCAGCAGCAGCGACTGCAGGCGCTTCAACGGCTGCAGCCGCTGCAGCCGCTGCAGACCGACGCAGCCGCAGTGTTTCGACACAAGAGCCCGAGAACAACGAGCCAACGTGACCACCCATCAGGCGCGCCCCGCATGCAGCAGAACTTCGAGCACGCTGTTGGGCGCGCAACTGCATCAGCAGATGTCGCTCCTCTGTGAGTCGACAGCGCGGCGGTAGTCAGTGGAGAACTGCGCTGCATACCTCGGCTGAGTCGCTCTCGTTAGGAAACCGGAGCTGGCAAAGTGACCGCACCCCCCTCCCCCCGCTGGGCGCTCAGACAGCGCGCCCTGGACCCCTGGTAGTCGCGCGCCACGTTGGATGACCCAGCGGACTCGAGTCATGCCTACAACAGTGGTTCTGCTTGTTGTCAGAAGGTGTGTCAGCCCGATCGGACTCAAACACCGAGTGAAAGTTGGATGACGGGCGGAGGCGTGCTCCGGGCTATCGATCGTTCCAACAATGGTGGTGTTTTACTGTATGGGCGTGTGATGTATGTACCTGCATAGCCTAGCCAACGATCGGCGATTCATCAATCGGACGTACGGTGCGATTTTTGGCACGTGGTGTCGCGTACGTCTTGTTATTTCGCCTTTCTTGTCCACATATGTATGTGCTGTTATGTTCGTGCGTTTATTCTTGTCTTTCATTAGGCGTGTTGCTGCGAAGATGCATGCATGTGTGTTATAGCGTTTATGCCTGTATTACCACACGTTTGATCGGATTGATCACTCATCAATGTCGTGCTGATCAGGGCTAATGAGTACATTTCGTTAACGTACTAGTTAGGACACATGTTGCAAGTGTTTAGCACCCCAATTTGCACCTTGGATGCATTTGCGCAGTGGTCTGGGAATGGGAAAGCAGCCAAGCGTGTTCATGAAAGGCGATCAGTGCTATTTCATTCGATGATTACTGAACGCGATTTGAGCACCACGGAGCAAGCCGTACACGGAGAGCATTCTCACACATTGTCTGCTCCAGAGATGGAGTGCCCTCCCGCACCCGATCTCGGCTGCGAAATGTCTGATCAGTATCGGGCGTGCAGCATCGTGAAAGCACAAACCAAGCACGTCTACACAATAAGAAGAGCACACGCCCCACTGTCTTGCATCACGAGCACAACCCACCCTCCTCAGTCTCGGACCAGCCACACAGCCACAAAGCCTCCACAAAGACGCCCCGCAGCGCCACAAACTCCAGCCCCGGGCCCGGCCTTAAGCCTCGGACCTCCGCGGTGTTTCGCAAGTAGTGAGCTTTCGCGCCGGCGTTCGCGCAAAAAGCGCGCCATGAGGCCGACGGGCGTGGGAAGCGGGCATGTCCTTGGCTGGGCGGTGGCTGCTGCGGCGGCCGTCACCGCTCATGCAACGGCGCCGCCCTCGGCTACAGGCCCCCGGGCGGTAACGGTGACGTATGCTGTGGTGGGTGATGGCTGTGGTTGGTCGGGCGGGGCTGTGCTTCCCCGGAGTGGTGACGATGACGTATGCTGTAGTGGGTGATGGCTGTGGTTGGTCTGGCGGGGCTGTGTTTCCCGGAGTGGTGACGATGACGTATGCTGTGATGCGGGGTGTGACGGCTGGGATTGAGCGATCTTGTACTGAGCGACGAGGTGTGAAAATGAATCTTGACTGTGTGGTACTAAGTGTGGTACTTAGGTCAGGTGAGAGTTTTCGTGCGATATCAGGTGTGGTGCTTAGGCGAGGTGTTGGTTGTTGTGTGACGTTAAGTGTGGTACTTAAGTGAGGTGTTAGTTGTTGTATGCTGTTAGGCATCATGCCTAGACGAGGGGCTGGCTGCCGTGGGATGCTAAGTGAGTTTGCGGCCGCGCGAAATGACATGGGCTTCAGGTGAGATATGACGCAGGCTGTAAATGTGATAAGGTTTAGGGTGTGGGCGTTGTATATGGCGTCAGCTACGGCAACAACAAAAAAGCACAGTGCGTGCAGTGATGGATCATAGTAAGACGCGCTGTGAGGTGAGGCAAGATGCTCGCCGGAACACTGAAATATTCCCGACGGAAATGCATATTCATGTAAGAAGATACACATGTGTTTCGATACGGGATGAGCAACAATACCCTGACATGCAAACAGAAGTAATGCGTTACGACATGCAAGACAGGGTATATGGGATACCGGCATATCGTGGAATAAATATCACATTTCCATCCGCATGAATATTAAAGCTTGAACGCAAATGTGGTAGGGGCCACCTTGGGACAGCCCATCAAGGGTGACGAAGCTACCAAAACTATAGGACAAAGCGACCAAACCCGGAGCTAAATAGGCGAATATCCAGAGGTCTACATTGAAGAGCTCAGGACGGAGACAGGGGACCTTCTGATACATGTCATGCTTGCCACGGAGTCTGCTGTGAGGTGCAATGGTGGTGAATTTGTGCTTTAGGGCGCGTCGACTGCCTTGGTCATTTTGCGCCCATACCGTGAGGCCCAATGTGTTATTCGATGGCGTCGCACACCGAATTAACATTGCAGGCATGCTCATTGGCATGCTAATCTCAGCTTCGGGAAGGCCATGCTTCGTCTGTCCGACGTTCTGGCAGCAGCATTGTCGCGGGTCACCGGGAGCCGGCACAGCATCCGACAGCCGAGGCAGGGGCACGACCAGGAAGTGCCGACACTGTTTACGACGCACGCGTGCTGACGTGGGTGACCTGCACGCCGACCCGGTGACCCCGGCAGGGTCAGCCGGCGGTGCGACACGCTGTAGACACTTTCACTGTGCCGTCGGCGGCGGGTCTCGAGCCGGAGGATCTCGTGCCGGGCCGCCGGCCGGCCAGGTCCGATGGACGGCAGATAACACCACGGAGGCGGCCGAGACACGCCGCTGATGCCGGCGCCGCGGGTGCTGACGTGAAGTGGCTTCAGCTCGGCTGACGGATACGGCCACGGCGCGTCCTTGTCGAGAGAGGTTAGTCGGGCCGGGAGAAAGCGACACGGGTAGCTCGGAGGCCCGGCGTTACGTGGAAGCCACTACTGAACTTGGATATGAAGGAGTTCACGGTTATTGAACGCCAATGTTTTGGTTTTGCCCGAATATACCTCGGAGACCATTTGTAAAGGCATGTGGCCCATTATAGACATGCACAACATTAAATAACGCATGTTTTATCACGTAAATAATTGTTTCCATCATAGCAATTCACATAATATAATAATACAGAGTCATATACTAAGTATCATATATATATAATAGTTTAAGTGCATTTGGAAATTTCTAGTTAGATAATACACCTGATAGATAATTCACCTGACCAGCATATTAAATAGCTTCGTATAGCATTCACAAAGATAAGCCTCCTCTTGTGGAACTAAGAATCTGTCGTGAAAATCGAATATCTGTAGCTTGTGGAGCAAGTATTTCCAGGACCAAGAAAAAACCAATCAAAGAAAAAGGGTAATATTCACCCACACAGCTCCAACACTAATTGGATGCTGATCCCTCAGGCAGTAGGAAAATAACGACGATTGTTCTCAGCTTGGTAAACTTCTTTGCGACAAGATTTTATGACTATTTACCTTTTTGCTGAAATAATCTCAGGGACCTATCTTCGGGATTTAATCTGACCTTCCTGTTCAGCGGTCATCTCTGACCGGAAGCATACTTGATTCCCCTGCGCTAGCTCTGGTAGGCCGTCACATCCTGGAATTAATGCAAAAAATGCATAACGCGACTGAACTACTAAGCTTGTCAGCATTAATTGGTAAACCTTGTGCTGATCATGCGGAATGCGGAACCTTGTGCTCATCATCATGATCATGTGCTTGTATTGTATTCAAAGCATAAATTCCCACCAATATTTTGGCAGCCCTCAGCCTCATATCATGGCGGAGTCGATGCGCAAAGGATCGAAGTGCTTCAGCACAGCGTGATAAAGAACATCTGGATGTCTGCCAAGTGCTTCAGCAGCCTGTGCATGCGATTAAAACGCCAGCTGTCGCTTAGCCAAGGTTATCGGTGCCGACTTTAGCAAGTCAAGGGACAGCTGGCCTGAGTGACCTTCGGCAATTGAACAGCCAACAATGCACTCTGACCATCAGCTGGCCAAAGCAGCAGTCACTTGACATATTCATCCACGGCAGGTGTTGCCTGAGAGCTCAACCACCGAAAATAGCTAGATACAATCAAAGACGCCGAGCCAGAGAAGTGAGGAGTAGTGAGAGGAGTGGTAAGATGAGTAGCGGTCTATTGCCACTTGTGATGAGTGATATTTGCGTTGGTTTTCACCCAAGTGTATGCGAAGGCGCCGCCATTATCATCGGTGCACCTTGAAACACAAGGCGCCAACCAATCATGAAGCTGATCAAGCTCAAGATAATTTGTGTGGACATGGCTACCGGTGTGCCGTGGGATGTCAACCATGCCATTCTAAACTCTAGCGCGCAGAACACATGCAGCTGCTAGCTTATCACTGACGTTGCGCTCGAGTGAATGGTTCGCATTTGGGCCGCACCTCCTGTCTCATACACCATCCCATCAATTACGTAGTAATTGAGGTTGCGTTCCTCCAGGCGAGAACTTTGTCAGCAAACAAAGGAGCGGCAACGGTGGGATAATCGGCCCGTACACGCCTAATGCGGTGTATCGTGTAAAGCAACAGGTGGGCAGATGTCGAAACAGCAGCTGACGGTGGGAGTGGCGGCACCTTGCGACACTGTCCCCGAGGGATGTTCTCTCCTGTCCGCAGGCTCACCACCGTGGGCCAGGGTACCGCGTCACTGTCCCCGAGGGGTGTTCTCTCCTATTCGCAGGCTTGTCACCACGGGCCAGGGTACCGCGTCACTGTCCCTGAGGGATGCTCTCTCCTGTCCGCAGGATCGCCTCCGCCAGTTAGGGCACCGCGTCACTGTCCGCACAACGCTGGCGAGGGCATCGCGTGAAGCCACCCGGTCCGATTTTACTCCGTTCTTGCTGTTCGTGTGGGGCACGCAACGCCGAACACACCTGGCGCGCTTCGGCTCCAGCGGGGTGACGCCGCCCGCCAAGCTGTGGTCGATCCCCCGACACGGTGACACAGAATGTGCGCCGCTGGCGCCGTTTGCGGAACGTAAGTGGCGCATGACGGTGATGGTGGAGTAGAGTAATTAGAGCGTGATCGTTAACGCTGGAGTAACCGGGCGAGGGCTGTGTTGCCCTTCCCACTTGGTTTTCGTATCATAGCAGCCAAACCAACTGAGACAGCAGCTGGGAACTTTGAGTACTTTTAAACGAACACATAGGGTATGTCGCACAAAAATATTGAGCTGAAGGTCATCTTAGGTAACGTTAAAATGACGCCATGAAATGTTTCGTAGACGTTGATTTTAGCTTCTGAAGCGGCTGTTTGGCGTTATCAGACACCCTCGAAGCAATGCATACTGGCAGAATAATGTAGGTGTAGGTGGTGTATTATATATAATCTTGTTTCCGCGTAATCTCAGCTGTGTCATTCTTGGTCATTTTGATATTATTGATATCAGTAAAATACAATGACCGTTTATAAATTAAAAAGATATTCAGGTCGTTTAAAAGATCGTATAGGTTGCAAAAGACATCCCAATCTGAGGTCATAGGTGAAGCACATATAATGCTTATTGTCAGGTACACTACCGAGTCATATTATAGTAACACCACAAACTCAACCACAGGTGCTGCTTTTGCCACCTGAAGTGGTTGCTTGCTGTCCTCCAATGCAATCTAACCATATTGCACTGGCAGGTTAATCCTGCCGTATTTATTCTAGAGAGGTCAGTATCTACCACGAGCTCCGAGTAGAACATACTGGATACGACAGAACATCATATATGCATTCTGTGCTACATATGGAAGCGTTGGTCTGCTTTTCGAGCTTCTCGTAGAAATGCAGTCTGTAAACGTGTAGCGTATTTTATGTTGAGCCAAAGCGGAAAATTGACCTTTTCCCTTCAAATGACCTCACTGGATCCGGGGACAACAGGTCTAAAATTGTATAATTATTAGTATCTACTCCATGCCTTGAACAACAGCTAAGTTTTGTATTACTCTAACGCCCCATTATTCGTTTATAGCAAAAAGTACACTCTTGAAATCAGTCAAATATTTCCACTTGGTATGTCTTGTCACCTCATAAACGTCACTCTAGATTATACTGATGCACAACATTCCTTGGCATGTGCGAATATTTATATAAGTTTTGAATGTCCCTGCGGATATGTGTTCCGAAAAATGAATTGCATTGTGTGCTGAATAAAAACGGCACTTTGACATCCCTCAAGTGACCGTACTGGACCAGAGGCCAGAAAGTGCTTACTTGGACAATTTTAGGCACACATTGCATGCATTCAACCACAGCTGAGGTTTTACATCACTCTAATACTCAGGTTTGTGTTCAAAATATGAGCTCTCGAAAACAGTCAAACATTTTTACTTGGTATGACCTGTGACCTCACCAGTGGCGTTCAGGCAAGCACAAATCAAAATCTCTCGATTAAAGGTACGTGCTTTCGAATCCCGTTTGAATTTGTTTAATTAGTTCACTGGTTACAGAGATAGAGGAGGGCAAAAGGGCGAATAGAGGAGGGCGAAACACCCCATCCCCAGTGACTCGTGGTAGTACAAATACATCAGCGACTGCCAGGTTAAGGGAGAGGTTAAGCGAGAGGGGGCGTGTGAGGACGATAATCCACTGTTGAGATTATGAGACGGCGAGAGGCGGCTGCCGGCAGCATGTGATGGAGCGGCGCCGACTAGCACTGCCCGCTCCCATTGGTCCAGTGCGGGCGGCGGCGGTAATGATCTGGATTGTATCCGGGGGATGTGCGGGGTCGGCCGGGGGATCCGGGGGATGTGCGGGGTCGGCCGGGGGATCCGGGGGATGTGCGGGGTCCGGGGGATGTGCGGGGTCCGGGGGATGTGCGGGGTCGGCCGGGGGATCCGGGGGATGTGCGGGGTCCGGGGGATGTGCGGGGTATCCGGGGGATGTGCGGGGTCCGGGGGATGTGCGGGGTCCGGGGGATGTGCGGGGTATCCGGGGGGTGTGCGGGGTCGGCCGGGCCGGCCCAGCCGCAGTGTCCGGCGCCGGGCACGGCCCACAGACGAAGGTCTGCCGGCTGGGTAGTGAATCATGATGATGCATTACCCCGATGGTACAGGGTGGTGAATCATGATGATGCATTACCCTGATGGTACAGGGTAGTGAATCATGATGATGCATTACCCTGATGGTACAGGGTAGTGAATCATGATGATGCATTACCCCGATGGTACAGGGTAGTGAATCATGGTGATGCATTACCCCGATGGTACAGGGTAGTGAATCATGATGATGCATTACCCCGATGGTACAGGGTAGTGAATCATGATGATGCATTACCCTGATGGTACAGGGTAGTGAATCATGATGAGGCATTACCCAGATGGTACAGGGTACTGAATCACCAGATCACCATGCGGGTTGATGGCGACCAGCAAGGTGTGTGGCTGGCCAAGGCACGTGGGTGAAGACACAGACCGGGTGGGCAGAGCAGGAGCGGTGGAAAGAGCAGCTGCAAAATCAATGCCCGAAAGCCGTGACCACCATCACCGGCAGGTTTGGAAACCCTACCCGACCCCAGCTCCAGCAGCACCACACCTTAGCTGCTCCCCTGTACTGAACACACACTGCCGACCAAGTGACCGGCTGTCACTGCCCAGCTGTCACTGCCCGACTGTCACTGCCTAGCTGTCACTGCTACACTGTCACTGCCCGGCTGTCACTGCCCGGCTGTCACTGCCCGGCTGTCACTGCCCGGCTGTCACTGCCCGGCTGTCACTGCCCGGCTGTCACTGCCCGACTGTCACTGCCTAGCTGTCACTGCTACTCTGTCACTGCCCGGCTGTCACTGCCCGGCTGTCACTGCCCGACTGTCACTGCCCGGCTGTCACTGCCCGGCTTTCACTGCCTAGCTGTCACTGCTACACTGTCACTGCCCGGCTGTCACTGCCCGGCTGTCACTGCCCGGCTGTCACTGCCCGACTGTCACTGCCCGGCTTTCACTGCCTAGCTGTCACTGCTACACTGTCACTGCCCGGCTGTCACTGCCCGGCTGTCACTGCCCGGCTGTCACTGCCAGACTGCCACTGCCCGACTGTCACTGCCCGGCTGTCACTGCCAGACTGTCACTGCCCGACTGTCACTGCTACACTGTCACTGCCCGGCTGTCACTGCCCGGCTGTCACTGCCCGGCTGTCACTGCTACACTGCCACTGCCCGACTGTCACTGCCCGGCTGTCACTGCCAGACTGCCACTGCCCGACTGTCACTGCCCGGCTGTCACTGCCCGGCTTTCACTGCCTAGCTGTCACTGCTACACTGTCACTGCCCGGCTGTCACTGCCCGGCTGTCACTGCCCGGCTGTCACTGCCAGACTGCCACTGCCCGACTGTCACTGCCCGGCTGTCACTGCCAGACTGCCACTGCCCGACTGTCACTGCCCGGCTGTCACTGCCCGGCTTTCACTGCCTAGCTGTCACTGCTACACTGTCACTGCCCGGCTGTCACTGCCCGGCTGTCACTGCCCGACTGTCACTGCCCGACTGTCACTGCTACACTGTCACTGCCCGGCTGTCACTGCCCGGCTGTCACTGCCCGGCTGTCACTGCTACACTGCCACTGCCCGACTGTCACTGCCCGGCTGTCACTGCCAGACTGCCACTGCCCGACTGTCACTGCCCGGCTGTCACTGCCCGGCTTTCACTGCCTAGCTGTCACTGCTACACTGTCACTGCCCGGCTGTCACTGCCCGGCTGTCACTGCCCGGCTGTCACTGCCAGACTGCCACTGCCCGACTGTCACTGCCAGACTGCCACTGCCCGGCTGTCACTGCCCGGCTGTCACTGCCAGACTGCCACTGCCCGACTGTCACTGCCAGACTGCCACTGCCCGGCTGTCGCTGCCTGACCGCCACCACCCCACGTCATCCCACTCCGGCGAATCGCTCCAGTCATGTCGAAACCGACGAGCGCTGCCGCCGGACGTCTCCCACGCGTCGGGCGGCCTGTGACGGCGGCGGGCGCGAGCCGTGTTCGCACGGTTTCGCGCACACAGGGCGCCGGCTGGCCGTCCGCCGGCAGAGCCGGTCTGCAGCTGTCCCAGCCGGTCCGGGACAGCCGCCGGCCCACACCTGGGCTGGGACAGCCGCTGACCACACATGGGCTGGGACAACCGCCGGCCCACCTGGGCTGGGACAGCCTCCGGCCACCTGGGCTGGGACAACCGCCGGCCCACCTGGGCTGGGACAGCCTCCGGCCACCTGGGCTGGGACAGCCGCTGACCACACATGGGCTGGGACAGCCGCCGGCCCACACCTGGGCTGGGACAGCCGCCGGCCCACACCTGGGCTGGGACAACCGCTGACCACACCTGGGCTGGGACAGCCGCCGGCCACCTGGGCTGGGACAGCCGCTGACCACACATGGGCTGGGACAGCCGCCGGCCACCTGGGCTGGGACAGCCGCTGACCACACATGGGCTGGGACAGCCGCCGGCCCACACCTGGGCTGGGACAGCCGCCGGCCCACCTGGGCTGGGACAGCCGCCGGCCCACACCTGGGCTGGGACAGCCGCCGGCCCACCTGGGCTGGGACAGCCGCCGGCCCACACCTGGGCTGGGACAGCCGCTGACCCACCTGGGCTGGGAAAACCGCTGACCACACCTGGGCTGGGACAGCCGCTCACCACACCTGGGCTGGGACAGCCGCTGACCACACCTATAGCCCGGAACTAACCACCATACATTGCCAAACCGTGCATAAAATGCATCCGTGTCTGGCCGTGCAGCCGCTCCGGGAATGCACGGATCAGCGGCGGGCGCGACCTTGGCTGACCAGACTCTCCGTGGCGGCCACACACCGTCAGCATCAGGTGCCGGTGATTTCACCCGCGGCGGTGAGACCGGCTGCCGACCCGCGGCCTACACTGACTCACGGCTCCGGCGACCACATTCCGGTCCCAGCAGCGAAAGTGCGATAATCTATCCTGACGACACACTACCAGAGGCAGGGTTCTTAAATTCCAACAATTCGATGCAAATTGTCATCAAAGAAATGCTTTTCTTACTGTCGATATTTTTGTATACGTCCTTTTATCAAATCATTTGTTAATTGTGTGTATGCGAGGGCATAGGATCATGCAGGATGTATAGAGTTCCACTAATCTGTATATATATATATATATATATATATATATATATATACTACCTCCGGAAAAATAAACGCTTGACTATGACTTGCATTCACACATGAAAATAGTTTCTTTCTTCAATCAAATTCAACAGCTCTAGTTGGTATTGAACATGTCGTGGTGCCAACATGTGCATCCAAATACCTTCATTAATAATTTTCCCTCATCCCCGGAATTCTTTCTTACATCGAGCACCTCACACAAAATGAACTCGAGAATACTGCTCAGAAGACTGATGACTGAGTATCCCGGAGCACATGCTCTCAGGTTGTGCTGGTGGTGCCACCATCTGAGCCACCGGCACACCTCTGACACCGCCGAGAACAACTCTGACACCGCCGAGAACACCTCCGACACCATGAGCACACCACTGACACCGCCGAGAGACAACGCCGACACCATGAGCACACCACTGACACCGCCGAGAGACAACGCCGACACCATGAGCACACCTCTGACACCGCCGAGAACAACTCTGACACCGCCGAGAACAACTCCGACACCATGAGCACACCTCTGACACCGCCAAGAACAACGCCGACACCATGAGCACATCTCTGACACCGCCGAGAACACCTCCGACACCATGAGCACACCTCTGACACCGCCGAGAACAACTCTGACACCGCCGAGAACACCTCCGACACCATGAGCACACCTCTGACACCATGAGCACACCTCTGACACCGCAGAGAACACCTCCGACACCATGAGCACACCTCTGACACCATGAGCACACCTCTGACACCGCAGAGAACACCTCCGACACCATGAGCACAACTCTGACACCATGAGCACACCTCTGACACCGCCGAGAACACCTCCGACACCATGAGCACACCTCTGACACCGCCGAGAACAACTCTGACACCGCCGAGAACAACTCCGACACCATGAGCACACCTCTGACACCGCCAAGAACACCTCCGACACCATGAGCACACCTCTGACACCGCCGAGAACACCTCCGACACCATGAGAACACCTCTGACACCATGAGCACACCTCTGACACCGCCGAGAACACCTCCGACACCATGAGCACACCTCTGACACCGCCGAGAACACCTCCGACACCATGAGAACACCTCCGACACCATGAGCACACCTCTGACACCGCCGAGAACAACTCTGACACCGCCGAGAACAACTCCGACACCATGAGCACACCTCTGACACCGCCAAGAACACCTCCGACACCATGAGCACATCTCTGACACCGCCAAGAACACCTCCGACACCATGAGCACACCTCTGACACCGCCGAGAACACCTCCGACACCATGAGCACACCTCTGACACCGCCGAGAACACCTCCGACACCATGAGCACACCTCTGACACCGCCAAGAACACCTCCGACACCATGAGCACACCTCTGACACCGCCGAGAACACCTCCGACACCATGAGCACAACTCTGACACCATGAGCACACCTCTGACACCGCCGAGAACACCTCCGACACCATGAGCACACCTCTGACACCGCCAAGAACACCTCCGACACCATGAGCACAACTCTGACACCATGAGCACACCTCTGACACCGCCGAGAACACCTCCGACACCATGAGCACACCTCTGACACCGCCGAGAACAACTCTGACACCGCCGAGAACAACTCCGACACCATGAGCACACCTCTGACACCGCCGAGAACACCTCCGACACCATGAGCACACCTCTGACACCGCCGAGAACACCTCCGACACCATGAGAACACCTCTGACACCATGAGCACACCTCTGACACCGCCGAGAACACCTCCGACACCATGAGCACACCTCTGACACCGCCGAGAACAACTCTGACACCGCCGAGAACAACTCCGACACCATGAGCACACCTCTGACACCGCCAAGAACACCTCCGACACCATGAGCACATCTCTGACACCGCCAAGAACACCTCCGACACCATGAGCACACCTCTGACACCGCCGAGAACACCTCCGACACCATGAGCACACCTCTGACACCGCCGAGAACACCTCCGACACCATGAGCACACCTCTGACACCGCCGAGAACAACTCTGACACCGCCGAGAACAACTCCGACACCATGAGCACATCTCTGACACCGCCGAGAGACAATTCTGACACCATGAGCACACCTCTGACACCACTTGTCGCACCACGGACACCAGCTGAGGTGCGGTGGATGTCTCCAGGCGCTAATCTGAGCTCGTTCTCAGGGTGTCGCTGGCCTGCGGTGGCGGGTCGCCAGGGGGTGCGGCCGAGAGAAACGACTGCTGCCGGCACGGTGAAAATTAACGGGCCAAGTTCAGCGCCAGACACCGTCTGCAGATGCGGCAACAAACAGACTCGGACTGGAGTCAGACTTCAGGGATATCCTGTCACGCAAGCAGAGCAAGTCACGGAAAGATAGGCAACATCTCTTCTGAGGTATTGGGCATCAAAATAGAAGGGCATTTTGAAGAGAACACATTTGGTATCTATCTCGAAACCGTAGTACAACTGAAAATACTTCTGATATTCCGATGCTTTGTTATCCCAAGAGTTTCCATTGAATATAACACAAGCTTAAAATACAACTATGATAACTAGTATGTATTAAATTATAGTATAGCTTATGATAGTATTAGAAGCTAGTATATTTGACCTATTGCGAGCGGTTGTTACCCCATCAAGCTGCCTGGTTAAATTCACCACTGTTCCCTGGCATGTCGGGGCTCTTACTTCATGCTGGAGTATGCAATTCATTTGTGGATATCTTGGTGGACACTATGCGGCCAGATGTCAACGTCCATTGCGTTCATGGTTTGGAATGATAATACTCTCTCCACCCAACGTCACCCGAATGTGCTCGTGTTCTGACACGCGATCAAGCGACAATAAAAACTGCGAGTATTCTTGAGAAATATCTGCTGAATTCGAGGCTGGGCCCGTGTGCATTGTTCCCGCTTTGAAGCACAGATATGAGCTCAGACTTTGGTAAGTTAATAGCACTTTGTCATGGAGTTAAGGCAGCAAATTATGAACTGACAGCCCTGCATGGCATGCTTAGACTAACCTGCTAACAGCTAACGCGCGACGGTCGGCGTGCCGGGCGGTGTCGACAATTTCATCCTTGTTCGTACGGTGAAGATACTATACTACCGCACTACAGCAACAAGATACCTCGGTGCTCTTCGATAAAAGTAGGCTGAAGCCGACACCCTTGCAAAATCAACTTCTCGCCACTCTTAAAATGCCCACCACCCCCACCCAAAGTACAAATTATTTTGTGGAGGAATAAAGTGAAGATAAAACAATTCAGTCATCAGGGAAATGTCCTTAGCCCAGTCACAGCCTTCAACACCTAAAAAATCACACAAACCATAACGGAAAAAAATTTGTTAACGTAAATGTTCACTTGGCTGCGCCTTGATCGCAAACACTCGCTTTTATACTCAGACATGTAACGTGCTCGCTTTAACACGCGCCCTGGAGTGGGGGCGAAATCCGCCTACTCCTCCGGTTTTTCGGAGATAACTGCCGATTTTACTGGCAGATTTACGCCATTGTTTGTGTACCTGCTTAGAAATGAACAGTACGTTGTTTAGAGAAAGAAAAATGAAAATATACCGAAAATTTTTCCAGTTAGGGGTCGGTAAATTCAAAACATTTTATCAGCGCCAGACCACAAATATCGGCGCTGATGCGCTTCCCGTATATTGACAAAAGGAAGTGTTCTTTGCAACACTAGCGACTTGTTTGATATATATTGTTATGCTGCATTATTTTAAAGTCATGTCAGGTCACCGAGGTCAAGTCAGGTCGAGTTCATGACAGGCTAACACACGCCCTGGAGGGGTGGAGGGCGAAATCAGCCCACCCCTCCGATTTTTCGTATACGACTCCATATTGTACCGGCCGATATACGAAATTGTTCCGTATCTGCTTAGAAATGACCGGGGCATTGGGTAAAGCAAGAAAAATGAAAATCTGCCGAAAAGTTTTTATGTTATGGTCCGTTAAAGTTTAATAATAATCGCAGCGCCAGATTACAGAAATCGGCGCTGACCCGCTTCCCGTATATTGGCAAAGGGGAAGTGTTCTTGACAACACTAAGCGACTTGTTTGATGCATATTGTTATGCTATATACTTTAAAAGTCATGTTAGGTCGCCGATGTCATCATGACAGGCTAATGGAACTAAACTTGGTCAACTAGAATGTTGTCATAAATGGAAATGACTGGCATGTGATTGATGTCACATTGCATGTTACTCCCTGCACATCCGGAAATCCACTGTTTGTCATTGTGTGCCTAAGCGTTTCTATACTTCATTCATGTATTTCACTTCTTTCTTTGCGAATCCGATTGTGAGAGCCGACCAACTGAGCAGGCAGGTGGGCAGGTAACTGGAGCAGGTAATGACCTGATAAAGTGCTCCTATATAGGTGACCTGAGGTCAAATGGCGGATCTGGGATATGTATTGCGTCATTAGTAATGTCAAAAGCATCATCAATGGCAATTTTGGAGCATGTAAACACAATCACAGCGAACCATAACAATGACAAGCCAAGCCACGCAAAACCGTAAAATTGCGCTATTTTGACCTCATTTGACCTTACAGGTATATACAGGACCTTACAGGTACCTAAGGTCACGAAATTTGCACACAATAGAGTTAACTATCGTGCCCATTCACCTTGCTAATTTCGTCGCTCTAGCCTTAATGGGAGCCGAGATCTTAGGGGGGTGGAATCCGCCCCCCTCCCTCCAGTGCGCGTAAATTTCAGAGGCCCTCCAGGGCGCGTGGTAAAGGCTTTATGGTCTTTATGGTCTGTCCTTTATGGTCCGGCACGCCTAAAAAAGTCGCTTTTCCTTCCCACAAATGATGCCTCCATGACACATTGAGTAGCCTATACCTCAGCCTACCTCCACCAGCCCCGTGCTCCCTGCACGGATGGATGTATCCCCGTGCTCCCTGCACCGCCAGCCTTGGCGGCACTGCTGCTCGGACGCCACCGTGCGGGTGCGTGCCGATTTGTGCCAATCGTATGCAGCGCGGACGTTTCACCAGCGCGGGCCAGCACAGCCGCCCTGGCGGCGGCGGCGGGCTGGACAGGCGGACGGAGCCTCGGGCGTCGCTGGTTTCTCTCGGAATGAGTGGAGGGCTGAGAGGCGGAGTTTGCGGGGCTGCCGCGTGAGGTGATGTCTTGTTAAGTCATAAAGTCATGAAGTCATAACGTCGTGAACCCTTTCGCCTGCAATCTGCGCGTTTTTCTCGCCGTCGGAAGTTTTCGCCGCGCCTTTCGTTCGCTCGCGTCGTTTCGAAACGATCACGTGGGGAGTGTCCGCGGCTCAACGGCTCCCTCACGCGATCAAAGCTTCAGCACTTGCACGGCAGAGTGAAGCCGCTGTCCGAATCGCGCAGCCACCTGGTGTCTACTGTTCGCAACCCGGTGGCGACGTGGAGCCATCAGTCGGTGCGCGTCAATGCAGATTCACGAAGGCCAACCGGGTTTGAACCCGGCGAGCATCGCTCACGTCGCCGATAGCGCCGCTCAGAAGGTCACCGCCTCCACTCCCTGACCGCCGGCTCCCGTTCCCGGTCGAGAAGTGCCCTTCGGAAGGGCGCCGTCGCCACTTCGTACCCACCCGTCCTCGCCGCCACGCGCACAATCGCCCGCGGGCATGTCACCGGCCAGAGCCGTGCCGGTCTGACGTGGCGCGAACGTGACCAGAAACGACAGCCGCGCGCGAGCCGGGCCCGACCACTTTCTCTCGGCGCCGGCCCCAGCTGGGCCGGTCCGAGTTACAGAGAGCTGCGCCGGTCCGAGTTACAGGGAGCTGGGACGGTCCGAGTCATTGGGAGCTGGGCTGGTCACTGCGAGCTGGGCCAGTTACAGGGAGCTGGGCCGGTCCGAGTCATTGGGAGCTGGGCCGGTCACGGGGAGCTGGGCTGGTCACTGCGAGCTGGGACGGTCACTGCGAGCTGGGCCGGCCACTGGGAGCTGGACCGGTCACTGGGAGCTGGACCGGTCACAGGGAGCTGGGCCTGTCACAGGGGCTGGGTCTGTCCGCGTCACTAGACCTGGTATGGCCAGAACCGTGGTACCGTCGTAGACACCGGACTAATGAAAGTGAGATAGCGATTGAATAAGAAATAGGGGGAGCAGGACAAGAGGTGAGCATGCTTCCGTGCTTTCTTCCAATGTCGTACTGTAAGTGCTCCAGCTGTACACGAATCCTATCAACACCGATTGAAAAACAACCACTTGGACATTATGCGCACTCGGTAACATTTTTGATTTAGCTATGTGTGGTTGAAAGAAAATCCAGGATGCAATGAAAACAAATTATCTTAGTCTTAGGAAGAGTTATCGTGATCGACCATTGCGCGACTAAAGACGTCGCGTGGAAAATAGCCACGCAATTAATCGAGAGCTTGAACGAAAAGAGGTAACCTCGCCGAAACCTAGCATATTTCATACCAACAGCTCCGTTTCGCAGTTTTGCTGGACTTCCAAACCTGATGCTTTGAAGTTCCAATGTAATCCCAAGCCACCGCGGGTATGCCCAATGCTAAGAGGTGTAACTGTAATCCCACCTGTATCGCCGACAGGAGCCTGACCTGAGTGAAATCTAACGCAGTTTATCAGGTTCTCGTTTTCTAAGCTGACGACGACGTCGTCGTCGTCATGAAGTTGGAAAGTGAGTGCGTGTGGGATGGGAGTGGTGGAATTTTCCCTGATGGTGTGCGAACCGGTACCACTAAGTATCGCAAACCTCTGGACCTGTTTCCCGTCTTCCCTGGTCGATGCCCATACGTAGCAGCCGACTTCAATCGACGTAATTTCAATCTACCGCGTTCATCTATGCGCCGACCAAGCAAACAGTGGCACCTGGCCGCAGTCGTACCAGGGAGCCCTGTCGGCCCTGCTCGCTGGTGTGCACCACGTCGGCGCTTCCAGGCCCCGCCGCGGCCGGGAGAAGCCAACAACACCGGCGCAACAAGGCCAGTCGTTCCGGTCGAGCCGGCACGGCTGGACTGCTGCTGGCACAGGAGGCCGGCAGCCAGTCAATCGAATCAAGACCAGTGGCGTCCAAGTCTGCACTCGACGCAATACTAGACAATAGACCAGACACTAGACAAGATACTAGACAAGATTCTGGACGAAGGGTAGCTACAGTCTAAGCCTCTGTAGCTGAACGCTCTTATAAATCTGCATATTTGACTTCGGCCTTGACCGAAATCATGTGTGATTTCGGTACGTTGTGAACAAGTGAACTTCATATTGATCATTTTGTTGTTTATAATGAACATCAAAATTGCTGCACAGTAATACAAAATTAAATGATTGGGACCGCAAGCAGGTAAAGCATTATCCCCGTTCATTTCAGCATCAGGTAGCCAAACTCGTCTCAAGCCCGTTGAGACGAGCCAGCACAAACCTCAAACTGCACAGACCTCCGATAACACAAACCTCAGACCCTGCAGAATGCAGTCTGGCATGAGGCATCACCATCACGCCGATTCCCGTCTCCATGGCGACAGCAGTCACATGGAGACAGCTGTCCGCCAGACGACTGGCGAGAGGCGACATAGCATACAGCACGTCTCTCAGCCCACAGCGATGGCGACCAAGTTTTCAGCCCCCTACACTGGCGACCCTTCACCGGGAACGAGGTCGCCGAGAGGCTGGCGACGCGTGCGGGCAGACGGACGGGTGACGTGTCGATACCCGGCGGCCACCGGAATGTCGGCCCGGCCGCCGACGTTGCGCCACGCTGTGACGCCACTGTGACGTCATGGGCGCGAGCCCTGGTCATGTCTGCCGCACGGCGGTGGGTGTTGACAGACCGCTGCCTTCGCTGTGTCGGTCGGTGGGCAGTTCCACCTCATAGGCTGGTGGGCAGTTCCACCTCATCGGCTGGTGGGCAGTTCCACCTCATCGGCTGGTGGGCAGTTCCACCTCATCGGCTGGTGGGCAGTTCCACCTCATCGGCTGGTGGGCAGTTCCACCTCATCGGCTGGTGGGAAGTTCCACCTCATCGGCTGGTGGGCAGTTCCACCTCATCGGCTGGTGGGTAGTTCCACCTCATCGGCTGGTGGGCAGTTCCACCTCATCGGCTGGTGAGTAGTTCCACATCATCGGCTGGTGGGCAGTTCCACCTCATCGGCTGGTGGGTAGTTCCACCTCATCGGCTGGTGGGTAGTTCCACCTCATCGGCTGGTGGGCAGTTCCACCTCATCGGCTGGTGTGTAGTTCCACCTCATCGGCTGGTGGGCAGTTCCACCTCATCGGCTGGTGGGCAGTTCCACCTCATCGGCTGGTGGGTAGTTCCACCTCATCGACCGGGTGGCAGTTCCACCCCATCTGCTGACCAATCAGGGCATATTTGCCGGTGTGTATTTCCAGCTGATTGGCTGGTAAGTGAGTCACGTGTATGCCGACAGATGCTCCCACGCCATTAGCCGTACGATTGGTCAAAACTTGCTGACAGCACCACCGTCAGCTGAGTTAGAACGCCCGGCATGCTTTCTGATTGGCTGGCCAAACGGTGCTCTCGCAAACTGGCGACCCCTGATGACCCCTGGCGACCCCTGGAGCCCCACCGCGCGTTGGGGACGGTACATGAACATAAGGGTCGAAGAGAGCTCATCGGTCTCGCAAAAACGTAGCGTCGTTTGTTTGTCTTCCGATGACAGTGGTCCCATAGGACACGGACTCGTGACAAAGTCGGGCCCGTGACAAAGTTGACGGTTGGTTTTGAAGTTGCGCAATCATAAGGTAATGGCTGGGATATTTTAAAGATATTGTATGTCTATGAGTGTGGCATATATATATATATATATATATATATATATATATATATATATATATATATATATATATATATATATATATATGTGTGTGTATATATATATATATATGTATATATAAATATATATAAATATATATATAACATGCAAAACAAGCGAAGGCTTTTGTGAACTATTTCTTTGAAAACGTGCTATACATTGCTAAATACTAGGTGGAAAGAAGCTTCTTCAACATGGACCTCTTTTAACCTCTGTAGAAGTATTGTTCGATGTAACGAATGGAAGTAATCGTCGAAACAAATATATTAACTTAGACTTGTAAGTACTCACTCACATTCCGATGGCTCTTGCATACATGCAAACGCTGTTCAATCAGTATTAACTTGACACATGCCGGTTTTCTCTATCAGATATGCATGGGTGATGTCATGTCACTTGATTTTTAGCATGTGATGAAAGGTGGACAAAGCAGGTGATTTCACCATAAATGATCAAATGAACACCACTTCTGCTCAGGCCTATCATCTCATTTACCATTAACCCATGAAGGTGAATATTGTTATATGACACATTTGCCGCCACACAGCCTCAATATCAGCCGATGTTTGCGGGAAATGAAATATTCTGAGCCACCATGCTAAACCTAGACCAACCTGGGCCACTCCCATCATGTCTGGGATGGCCACCATGACGACCCGGTATGGCTACCTAGACCGCCCCTGACCTACTCCCGTCATTTCTGGGGTGGCCACCATGACGACCCGGTATAGCTACCTAGACCGCCCCTGACCCACTCCCATCATGTCTGGGGTGGCCACCATGACGACCCGGTATAGCTACCTAGACCGCCCCTGACCCACTCCCATCATGTCTGGGGTGGCCACCATGACGACCCGGTATAGCTACCTAGACCGCCCCTGACCCACTCCCATCATGTCTGGGGTGGCCACCATGACGACCCGGTATGGCTACCTAGACTGCCCCTGACCCACTCCCATCATGTCTGGGATGGCCACCATGACGACCCGGTATGGCTACCTAGACCGCCCCTGACCCACTCCTGTCATGTCTGGGGTGGCCACCATGACGACCCGGTATGGCTACCTAGACTGCCCCTGACCCACTCCCATCATGTCTGGGATGGCCACCATGACGACCCGGTATGGCTACCTAGACTGCCCCTGACCCACTCCCATCATGTCTGGGGTGGCCACCATGACGACCCGGTATGGCTACCTAGACCGCCCCTGACCCACTCCTGTCATGTCTGGGGTGGCCACCATGACCGACCCGGTATGGCTACTTAGACTGCCCCCTGACCCACTCCCGCACTGTTGGGACGATCACAATATCCACCCGGTACAGTTGATCCCGGAAGCTGTCAAGGTCGCCGGGTCATTGCAAGGTCACGAGGTCAGCAGGCAGCGCAGGCCGGCGCCAAAGGCCAGTCGGTTCCTGGTCGGAGATCGAAGATTGGCCATTGACTGGAGTGTTTGGCCAGCCGAAGCGCTGTGTGAAGGGCGGCAGAGTTTCTAACGGGCGGTGGTGACGGCCGAGCGTGAATTGTTGGCTGCTAATGACGAGGCAGACAACAAGACGATGTCTCCAGTTTCTATTATCCGCATGCTATTGTAATTGCTAGAGGAGAGGCTGTCGCTTGGTTCTTTAGGAATTGAACCGTCCATGAAGTAAGCAGTGCGGCTGTTGCCGAGTGCGTCATCCGACAGCGAGTGCATCAAGCATTGGCCTCCAACGGTCTAAATATATACAGAGTTGACGCAGTCCGTCCAGCCAAACGGCGCAAGTTTTTCGCATCGCAAATCATCCTAAACTGCCTCATGCTCGCCTGGTATCAATTTCACCGGATGTCAGTTGCTCTGACGAGCTCACTTGCCGCTGAATAAAAGTGAAAAGCAGTGGCGCGTCACTTCATGTGAACGTAATTCTGACGCTAATGCAGCGTAAGTGGTGCGAGTGGGTGCGTAGGTGTGTGTGTGTGTGTCTCTCTCTCTCTCTGTGTGTGTGTGTGTGTGTGTGTGTGTGTGTGTGTGTGTGTGTGGGTGGGTGTGTGTGTGTGCGTGCGAGAGAGATACCACAATATTCTACCAATATAAATACGAACAACAATATACGTGAGGAATAACACGGAACAATAAGCCATACAGACATCCATACCATTACAAAAGATGGGAGTGCGAGTGTTGATGTCTGAACATTATTTGGAGAGGGGCGCAATGCATGAAGGCAATGGTCGGGCCCAATTGGATTTGTGGGCATCCTACATAGGTCCCATGCTAAAGGTTGAAATTATTTGTGAGCAAAGCCACATTGAGCGGCACTCGCCCCCTCAAAAGTATATAAAACAACACCCCTTGATGAGAGGATGCACTGTACGTACAATGTTCCATTGATGCATAGGTGAGGTCAAAGTACTGGTCAATGAGAAGGGATGACTTGCATGTTGTCCTAGTGTGCTTCCACCACTAATTGAGATGACACTTTTCTTAGTCGGGTAGCGAGTTCTGGAAATGACTGCGATGGAACTCACGAGAAAACCGAGCCCAAAATGAAGAAGAGGGAGAGCATTCAAGGCATGCTCTGATGGATGTCTCCACCACGGCCCGCTCGACTCTTCTTGACCTCGTAATGTCCAACAAATTTTCAGAACAATGCGAAGTAACTGGTAAGCGCTATTTGTTTCTCCACGACCACAACTGGAACTAACTGGGGTCTCACAAGAGAATCCTCGTGAAAAAATGGCTGCGTAATGCGAACACAATGTGGACAGGATAGCTGCTCACATAGTCCGCTCAACTTTTGTTCATGTTTCTGCTGCACTAAAAATAATTCCGAGGTCGCCTCGCCTGGACTTTCCCTGATGTTTGCGTTTTGCTTCCGACAACCTTGAATCTAGAACGAGCTTCAAATGTGCATTGTTCAGTGTATCATTGCACAGCTATTGTCATGCAGTTAGCATGACGTTTATTTCATACACAAAAAACAGCTAGCTCCCATGAATATTACAAAGTGGTGCTTCAAAGTGACCTAGAATTCCAAGTAAGAATCTTAGTGTTTTAAGTACTATCCATTGTGCATTGCATAGTGCTTGATATGGGGTGATGCTAGCGGGGATGTCACCACCTTGTCTTGCTTGCTTGTTCGTCAACTGCATGCTCATGCAGCAGTTGCCGCTACTGAATGTTTGGCAGCAAGGGCTAAACGAGACGTATGGAAGCGCATCGACAATCTGAGATCGTCATCAATGCGACAGAAGTCATGCTTAAAAAAACGGTGCCAAACCGATGTAAAACCGGTGCAACTATCGCAGAAAAAAACCTGGCCACACGCCCATCGCCACGCACCCTTCCTTCGCAGAATGAGTTCACCCCGATGTCTTTACCCCTCCAGATAATACTCGAGAGGACACTCAAGAGACCAACTCAAAGCACATTTCAGAACACACCATGGAGTGACGGTCAAAAACTCGGGTCGCATGCTGGGATGGGTGGTCAACTCTCTGACTCCACTCCAGGGCACACTCTAGAGTGCCGGTCAAAACTCGGGCGGAGTGCCCGGGCGGGAGGTTAACTCTCATATCCCACTCCGAAGTCAGGGGGGGGGCATATACGACCACCAGGGCGGACAATGAGGAGACGATGGTCCGACACCTCACAGGCTGCGGTGGCCGAGAGGTGGCTTATGCCACAGTCATCAAACGACTGCAAGTTGCATTTCTAACGAGGGCAAGCTACTACTAAAGGTTCACTTCATGATGTCACACACTCGATGCAGCCATCCCTCACGGAGCACCACACAGATGGCCTGCCGAGGGTCTGGTGCGCCGGCGTCCTAGCTGTCCAGCGCTCGGCCAGGTGGTAATTTCCCACCGGCGGGAGTGATGGGGCAGCTGGCGAGTGAAGCATTGCACGCGCATGTTTGGCAGGAAAGCATCTCCTACCGCTACGGCTTGACCTGAGCTCTCGTCGACCGTGGCATGCTCGTGCTGGGTCGAACAGGCGTTTTCGAAAAGACGCGGCTCATCTGGTCTTGCAAAGCCTGAAGTGCCAGTTCACTTTCGCCACCAGACTGCGATTATTTTTGTAAATATCTGCTTCAGGTATCGCAAAATCCACACTAGTCCCCACAATCCTCTAGTGAAAGTATTACACCAGCCGAGCTGGCATTCCTGAAATCATTGAACGGATTACCAAGACCACTAACTAATCCCGGAAGTCAATAGATTCATCAAGCCATCGTGCTCTCGCCTCGATTAGCTTTGACTGAAACCAATAAAAGTAAATGATGTCTTATATAAGGAGGACACGTTGAGTTTTGTTTACAAGTTTGTGGATATGTAGTGTCCAACCACTTGATGAAAGACATAAAGACATAAAAGATTAGTGCAACTATGAGCCACAAGGGCCCTTCTTGGTTGCACTCTGTACACTGAACCAGTTGCCCACCAAATCTGCCAATTAGCCCTCCCTGTAATACTGAAAAGCAAGCCCTCTATTCTTATAATGATTGTCTATGCTGTTTTTAAACATGTTCAATGTGCTGCTACTGACAATGTTTTCTGGCAGCTGGTTCCAGTGTTCATACTACCCTGTTGGTGAAGAAAGTTTGCCTTACCCTTGTTCTGCTGTGGTTAACTTTAATTTTGAATTTATGACCTCTAATTGCATCATTTCTGCTCAATTCAAACATTTCCCCAAGGTATCCCCTCTCCAGACCATGGACAAATTTAAAGACCTCGATGAGATCTCCTCTCAGCCTTCTATATCTAAGTGAAAAGATATTCAATTTCTTCCTTGAAAGAGCTTGAATATATTATCGATATATTTGGAGTCAAAAGTCTTGATACCTGCAGTCTGAAGATAATAATAAATAGCTCAAAACAAAGTGGCGAGCAGATTCTAACAGCTCTGGTTAAATATGGCCACTCAGTCACAGTCAGAAAAAGCCAGCTCATGCAAATTCGCCTTCAAGTGGCCATGAGCTTTTTCTAACAAGCCTTTACAGGACATCGCAATCAAGAGAAACGCTATGGCCAGCCGGAGGGATGGTGTGCTGTGTCGGGCTGATCAAGAGGTCAGTGGAAGGGATGGTGTGCGGTGTCGGCTGATCAAGAGAAGCGTCATGGCCAGCTGGAGGGATCGTGTTCAGCGTATGGCTGGTCAAGATTGACCGGACGACCTTAGTGCTACCGCCGGCCACCTCGTCCTCTTCACCCGGTCCACCCGGCGCCCGGCACCACCAGCTACCGCGCCGACTCCCCGGGTAGCGCGCGGACCGTGCCGCAATGTCAGCGGCCTGTCAAGAACTATTAAAAACCGGCTGCAATTGAGCGCTGCTGGCGGCATCGTCCGCGTTTCCCCTGTTTTATGCCGCCCATATCGGACAAACGCCTGACGTGTTGTGTGGTGCTGACCGTTGTTCGACTAGGCAACACTCCTACTTCTATCAAGTGTAGCAATGCTTCTGCACGGGCTACGGATAATTCGATATGTCCACATGCACCATTTACTTACAACTGATAACAACATCCCAAAGAAGCTGATCAATACTTGTCATGTGACGCAAGGGCCATACTTTGAAACGTCAACTTGCTGCCGTCTTGCTACACGATGTGGGATGTGGCCGCTGTTATGTAGGTTACCGCTAGTGCTTGAAGATAAGCGGACATAATAAAGATTGCGTTTTTTTTAAAGGAACCTGGGCGGTTCACTGATACATCTGTAAGTGAATCACATTTCGGGTGGCTCCTGGTAATGCTTGATGTGTGTTGTTTTATATCATATTAAGGGACAAGCGACCCTCAATGTTGAGTTTTTCCCCTCCCCCAATATTGCTCAAAGGTTAACGCCCCTGCCTCAAGGCGTGTTTGCAGAGGTTTTTCGGAAATAAAGCCAGACATGCATTTGTTCCATGTCGGTATTCCTTTAAGTGTATTTTCAGTTCCAATGTCATGAACCTGAAGAGATCTGGGATTTGGTTCGGATTGGTTTGATGCAGTCACATGTAGTGGATTGCATAACTGGAAATTTAAAGCACTAAGAATACCACATACACACACACATACATACACACCCACACATATATACATATATATATATATATATATATATATATATATATATATATATATGTATATATATACACAAACGCATTGCATCAGTACGGGAGTTTAGTGCACTGAGGGAACCGGGCTTTATATAGGATAATATTATCATATACTCTTACGTCCCATAGGACGTAAAACGAACATAACGAAAACGAAAACATAAATGTTGAATATTTAGCAATGTTAATCGGAAAATAGTACCCATTGCCAAAAAGTACCATATGCACCTAAATGATCAAAAACCTGGCCAAAGCAACACATATATCAGTTATACGTATGCTAAACGATTGATAATATAGCTTTACGATAATTCATGTGCATTCCTTCATTAGTTTCTTTTCATCTCAGGTCAATTGTTACGACGCACCATAGCAGCTTCATCACCATAGGGCATTTCAGCCAATGGGGGTTGCTATGGAGGTTGCTCCAGGTTTGTTCGTGCAACCCCCGGTTGTGCCGTGTGCCAAGCACTGCTGACAAAGGCAAACACATGATAGCTGGAATGGGAAGATTCCGCACAACATAGCTCTGTGTCCGACGTCACTTTCCAACCAAGACCGAGTGAGGTCATCTCTGGAGCCGCTTCCAACTTGAGCCTTAGCGAGGCCATCTCTAGAGCCGCTTCCGACTCGAGCCTGAGTGAGGCCATCTCTAGAGCCGCTTCCGACTCGAGCCTGAGTGAGGCCATCTCTAGAGCCGCTTCCGACTCGAGCCTGAGTGAGGCCATCTCTAGAGCCGCTTCCGACTCGAGCCTGAGTGAGGCCATCTCTAGAGCCGCTTCCGACTCGAGCCTGAGTGAGGCCATCTCTAGAGCCGCTTCCGACTCGAGCCTGAGTGAGGCCATCTCTAGAGCCGCTTCCGACTCGAGCCTGAGTAAGGCCATCTCTAGAGCCGCTTCCGACTCGAGCCTGAGTGAGGTCATCTCTAGAGCCGCTTCCGACCGAAGCCTGAGTGAGGCCATCTCTAGAGCCGCTTCCGACTCGAGCCTGAGTTAGGCCATCTCTGGAGACGCCTGCATCTCAGGACTGAGCGAGGTCGGCCCGAGGGCCGTCGGCGAGAAAAACCGCCGCCATTCATCGCAAACGTGAGGTGATTAGCGCGCAGCCGACGCGTCGATCTGTTTGACCTCCAACACGTGCTTAATGTCACGGGCGCATCATGTCGTGCATACATCATGCCATGCCACCGCATGTGGTCGAGTCTCCCGGGTAGAAAGCGACCCGTGCTCTGACTGTGCTGAGTTATGCCCCGGAAGTGGGACTGGGTGGCGCTTTTTGTCGGTTGCTGGCTACCCAGCGCTCTTCAGACATCCACGGTCACTGTCTACCAAGTGTTCTTCAGATATACCAAGTATGCTTGCTAATAACAGCTGACATTACTGAGAAAAAAACGGTTCGATCGGTTCATCATCATTCCAGCCGTTGACCGCAATAGCGACCGCAGTCCGAATACTTCATCTGGAGCCAAATCTGGCGGGGCCGGGGCTGTGTTGCACTGTCCGGCACAGGGAGATTTCTCGGCAGGCATTGTGTTTCCTCTTCACTGGGCAGTGACGTCACATACCGGACGTGACGGTTGCGGGCACCTCCTCACGACAGAAATCAACCCCTGTCCGTGGCACTCATGCGTATTGCTGGAAGCTCGGCGGCGTGAATATTCGCCACGGAAGAGACCGTCGATGAAGGCTGTTTCAGACTGAAGGATCACCTTAGTTGGGGCGACGGCGATAGAAGGATCGCCGTCGCCCCAACTAAGGCGACCCCAACCGCGGTCGCCTTAGTTGGGGCGACGGACAATTGAGCACACATCGGTGTCAGGACGAATTGTCAGCGAATCGATCACTGCTGACCAGAGGCGCAGAGAAGGGAGGCCTCCTCCACACCCTGGCACCCAGAAATACACTAGATCAAACGATGCATTTTGGCATTCGACCACGAAAGACCCCGAATTTTCGGTGCGCCTCGCGCGCCAGCCGCTATGCATATTTCCTGGAATTTCGTTGGTTCGGTCACCCCTTTACGAAAAATAACTGCTGCTAACAGAAAGACAACCACTGCTAAGTCTGCCCGTAATCCAGAAACACATTGGCCTTCCAAAGTCTGTTTGGGCAGCGCTTTCCAATGTGTGTGGCACATGCTCACAGTGAACACTGTACGACACGCTGAGCTGGAGACTGCAGTGCCGACCAGAAGCGTAGCACCAGCATCTGCACGACGCACAGAAAATTGGCGAGCTGACCCCTGAACCCACCGTCGCCGATAACGGCGCGTGGCACGTGCCATCGCCTTCTTTGCCGCACAACGTATGCTTCATTCATTGATGTAGCAAGATGACAGCGGATCTGTCACCTTTCCAATCACGCACTTTTGAAAATTATATTAATTCTACTGAGTGCTTAGAGTGAACTACAAACAGTGCATTCACAGTGTGCCTCCCGGCCGTTCCTCCCAGTTGTCCCTCCCAGTTGCCCCTCCCAGCTATCCCTCTCAGTTGTCCATCCCAGTTGTCCCTCCCAATTCTCCCTTCCAGTTGCCCCTCCCGGTTATCCCTGCCATCTGTGCCTCCCAGTGGTATTTTTTGGATATTAGCACGCCTATAAGTGTGCATCCTTAGCAGCGTGAAGTCTGTAACAGTCAGGCATCGTAAGGTAATGTACATTGGCGAAAGTTTTAACTAGTGTTAATTTAGGAGGTCGTTGAGCTTGTGTTCCACATGCTGCACTCTACAATCCGTCTGCCTTTGCCCGTGACCTTCTTCTGAAGATCGCCACGTGCGACCTAGATACACAGCAGTTCGCCAAGTAGTTGCCAACGACAACATGTTCAGCATGCCACGATCCGCACGAATAAGCCGCTGGCGTTTCCATACGCTGAGTAACCCAACTCAACTTCCACCTGCAAATCGCCACCATGACGTCTGCACACTGTTTGTTTGCGACGGCAGCCCTTGTCTACTGGCGAGCATACAAAACCAGACTTTCTCCGTGAGTTATTTTACGGCGCATTCCACTGCCGGACTAGCGGATCTGTCAGCCACAGCGTCACCAACATGTCACGCCGACGGATCGCGTGTGGGCTCAGTAATCCCTCAGATCGTGGGATTCGAGCACACCATCTTGGGATCAAGATTCCAGCGCCCTTCCGACTGAACTACCGTGACCCCGTATGCACCCGTGTGTGCATCTCCTCCAGGGGGTAGTTCGGTGCCATACGGACCCACTGGAGCGTGACCCGTCCATCGAGCTGACCGGAGTAGCTCGATCGAATCGGGAGCGAAGTCGGGCCGGTCCGGCTTTCCCCGACGTCGGCCCAACAAACGAGCCGCCGCCAGCGACCGACCAACGGCACTGCAGACTGGTGGTGGAACGGAGACACGGCAGACCGGTGGTGGAACGGAGACACGACAGACCGATGGTGGGACGGAGACACGGCAGACCGGTGGCGGGACGGAGACACGGCAGACCGGTGGTGGGACGGAGACACGACAGACTGGTGGTGGGACGGAGACACGGCAGACCGGTGGTGGGACGGAGACACGACAGACCGGTGGTGGGACGGAGACACGACAGACCGGTGGTGGGACGGAGACACGGCAGACCGGTGGTGGGACGGAGACACGACAGACCGGTGGTGGGACGGAGACACGACAGACCGGTGGTGGGAGGGGGGGTTGGGACGGAGACACCGACTGGTGGGGACGGAGACACGACAGACCGGTGGTGGACGGAGACACGACACGCCCGGAGCCGGTGGTGGGACGGAGACACGACAGACTGGTGGTGGGACGGAGACACGACAAACCGATGATGGGACGGAGACACGGCAGACCGGCGGTGGAACGGAGACACGACAAACCGGTGGTGGGACGGAGACACGACAGACCGGTGGTGGGACGGAGACACGGCAGACCGGTGGTGGGACGGAGACACGACAGATCGGCAGTCCTATGTCATGACTCAGCTTCTTTAATTACAATACAAGTCCTACTATTATATCAATCGTACTATGTTTATCCGGCTCAACACTCCTGTGCGAATGTGGAAAATGTGGTGTGTGATGAAGCAAAAGCGTGCTAAACAAAGTCTGAAAAAAGCTAAATGTCCTTGCTCCGATACTGTATTCGCGTTTTTTTTTCAGCATGCCTGTACCTAGCAATGCCACTATGGGCTGCAATTGTACGCACTGCCGACACTAAAGAGAGCGGTGCGACGAGTGCGCGTGTGAGAGATTTGATGTGCACAGTAACGTGGAGTTAGCTGAGGCGATGCACGGCTGACAGGAGAATGGCTGCACACTTAGCATGGCACTCGGCCGTGGTGACTGACGCTGCATGCTGTTTTCCAGCGTTCCGGCAGATGTCACTGCTGTTCGTCCAGCAGTTGCCGCGAGATGGGTACAACACGAAAACACTGCAGCCAATTATCCGGTGATAAAGTGAACTAACGGCGCTGTGAAAGCAATCACTTCACTTTCTCGTGTGTGGAGACAGCGAGCAGTGTCTGCATAATTCCTGATGGGGAGGGGCCTTCCAGTGACGGGTCCTCGTGTTTTTACCGGCGGATCTTCAGGGTGGGGTACTGTGTCTATGTCAGCTCTGGTCAGGCCTCTGGCAGTGTTCTGCCTCAGAGCCGATACCTGTGTCTATGTCAGCTCTGGTCAGACCTCTGACAATGCTCGGCCCCAGAGCCGGTACTTGTGTCGATGTCAGCTCTGGCCAGGCCTCTGGCAGTGTTCTGCCTCAGAGCCGATACCTGTGTCTAAGTCAACTCTGGTCAGACCTCTGACAGTGTTCTGCCTCAGCCGATACCTGTGTTTATGTCAGCTCTGGTCAGACCTCTGACAGTGCTCTGCCCCAGAGCCGGTACCTATATCGACATCAGCTCTGGTCGGGCCTCTGGCAGTGTTCTGCCTCAGAGCCGATACCTGTGTCTATGTCAGCTCTGGTCGGACCTCTGACAGTGCTCGGCCCCAGAGCCGGTACCTGTCTTGAAGAGCCGATACCTGTGTCTATGTCAGCTCTGGTCGGACCTAGTGCTATGCCCCAGAGCCGGTACCTGTGTCTATGTCAGCTCTGGTCGGATCTCTGACAATGCTCCGGCCCCAGAGCCGGTACCTGTGTCTATGTCAGCTCTGGTCGGACCTCTGACAGTGCACGGCCCCAGAGCCGATACCTGTGTCTATGTCAGCTCTGGTCGGACCTCTGACAGTGCTCTGCCCCAGAGCCGGTACCTGTGTCTATGTCAGCTCTGGTCGGGCCTCTGGCAGTGTTCTGCCTCAGAGCCGATACCTGTGTCTATGTCAGCTCTGGTCAGACCTCTGACAGTGCTCGGCCCCAGAGCCGGTACCTGTGTCTATGTCAGCTCTGGTCGGACCTCTGACAGTGCCCGGCCCCAGAGCCGGTACCTGTGTCTATGTCAGCTCTGGTCGGACCTCTGGGAGTGCACGGCCCCAGAGCCGGTACCTGTGTCTATGTCAGCTCTGGTCGGACCTCTGACAATGCTCGGCCCCAGAGCCGGTACCTGTGTCTATGTCAGCTCTGGTCGGACCTCTGACAGTGCTCCCCCCAGGTACCTGTGTCTATGTCAGCTCTGGTCAGACCTCTGACAATGCTCGGCCCCAGAGCCGGTACCTGTGTCTATGTCAGCTCTGGTCGGACCTCCGGCAGTGTTCTGCCTCAGAGCCGGTACCTGTGTCTATGTCAGCTCTGGTCAGACCTCTGACAGTGACCTCCGCACAGCACTGAGCCGGTACCTGTGTCTATGCCAGCTCTGGTCGGACCTCTCACAGTGCTCGGCCCCAGAGCCGGTACCTGTGTCTATGTCAGCTCTGGTCAGACCTCTGACAGTGCTCGGCCCCAGAGCCGGTACCTGTGTCTATGTCAGCTCTGGTCGGACCTCTGACAGTGCTCGGCCCCAGAGCCGGTACCTGTGTCTATGCCAGCTCTGGTCGGACCTCTGACAGTGCTCGGCCCCAGAGCCGGTACCTGTGTCTATGTCAGCTCTGGTCGGACCTCTGACAGTGACCTCCGCACAGCACTGAGCCGGATCTGGTCTTAGCCTCCGGACGCGGTGCGGTTTCTTTTCCTGCCTGAATATTGCGCTCGATTCAGCCCCGCAGGCAGCATGGCCAAACTCTGCGTGCGCCGATACCGACACAAAATTCAAGTTGGATGCATTCAAGGGAGAGGGAGATAGAGATAGAGTGAGGGAGATAGAGAGATAGAGAGAGAGAGAGAGAGGGAGAAAGAGAGAGAGAGAGATAGAGAGAGAGAGAGAGAGAGAGAGAGAGAGAGAGAGAGAGAGAGAGAGAGAGAGAGAGAGAGAGAGAGAGAGAGAGAGATAAAGAGATAGAGGGAGAGAGATGAACAGGCTAGGGAGAAAAGGGAGAGATGGAGAGAGGGAGAGAGAGACAGAGAAGCAGAGACAAAGAGACAGAGGACCGAGATATAGATGCATATAAACAAGATGTATGTAAGCGCATCAAGTTGATGCAGAGCAGCCGCCTTCCGAAATCCTGTGAGTCCTAGGCAGCAATGTTCAGGACAGCGAGTCCTCAGCCTTGTTTCCGCGCCACTTTTCTCTCTCGAGCCAGTCTCCGTTCTCCCGCTGACGAGACGGTTAGCAACTAGTGCAGGCGGCTCATTCACGCAGCCGGTGGCCGCGGGTGTGGCGGAGTGGGCGAACAACTCGGCCTGCCATCGGGCGGTGGCGACGTCAGGGTGGCGAGTTCGAATCCCAGAGTTTCTCAGACCTTTTGTGGCAGACACGCACGTGGATGCATGTGCAGAAACTGCTCAGACTGGGAGGGCCGCCTCGCGCCAGATTCTGCCCACCTGGCGCTTTCTCTTCCAGTTCGAAAATATAGGTTAGAATGTAGCACGAAGTGAAATTCTGAGGGGAAGCACACTTGATATTTCGAAATCCAACGCCGCTCACACGCACTTGTAGACACAGAGCACCACAGCTCGACAGCTCTCGGTGTGGTGGAAATATGCCAGGTAGCAATTCTTCCGAAGCTTCAGAGGAACTAAATTGCAATGTATTTGTTTAACTCAATGTCGTATGCAAGCACACATGCACAAATGCCGCAAGAAAGGTCTTTCATGACGCCAACGTGGCACTCGAACGCCCTGATGGGTTACGTGACATCATAACTAGTATGTCTGGTGTATCTAGTATATCTGGCGACAAAATTCTGCAATCCAGACTTGTACAGCCTTGCCGGTTCCAAATGGACGCAAATGTGTTTGCATTGTCATGAGGAGAGTTTGAACTTTGACCGCGGCACGGTTATGGTGCAACTCAGGGCCGCCTAGCCCTCGCCCTTGCAAGAGTTGGCGGGAGGCGCTTTGCGTAAGCCTGAACAATTCACGATCACAGAAAAAGCGTACAGATCAGAGCGCGGCTCGATGTAACTGCTAGACGTCCATTGTCAGCTTCTTTCTATACAATATTGATAAGGTAGCGTCAGATCATTGAGCTGGCTCGTCACAGGAGGGAGCATGTCCAGCTGTTGTCCAGAAAATTGTCACTGATTGGCAACTAATGATATCAATTTGCCCAACTAGCCAAGGTTCTACGAGATACGGTGATCAACAATTCAGCTAACGTTTTGCATGGTTCCCTGGGCTTCCAAGAGTCAATCGCGCTCATTAACTCATCGACTTCAGAGACCCTGCTCCCAAGTCTTTCCCGAGTTCTCTTGGATGTCGAATCCGAATTTGATTGTCGAATCCGAATTCAAGAAATTTGTCACTGATTGGCAATTAATGATATTTATTTGCCCAACTAGCCAAGGCTATGTGAGATTCGGTGATCAACAATTCAGCTAACGTTTTGCATGGTTCCCTGGGCTTCCAAGAGTCAATCGCGCTCATCAACTCAGCGACTTCAGAGACCCCGCTTCCAAGTCTTTCCCGAGTTCTCTTGGATGTCGAATCCGAATTTGCCTTTCGTGTGTATCCCTGTATGCAGGACAATAATGTTTACTAATATCATTTCGGAGGTTTTCAACACAAGCTTATTATTCCGATTGTATCTGGTTCGTGGCCTATGGATCAAAATATGACATCCCATGTTGCTAACTAGTATGCCCAGATGCTGAGGCTACTATGTTGTACATTTCAAGCGCATATGGTTATTGATGTCACACAGAGAAGATCCAAATACAAAATTTGATTTGAGCGGAAATTAATATTTAAGCTGACAATGCAGATCAACGGAAAAATGACAGCATACAATTCGAGTATCACAATTTCTCGTCATGTGTCTCACTTTAATTTTCTTTCATGTCATTAGCACATTCTGCTTGGAAATACCAGGGATGGAATTACAACATCTCATCATGCATTGGGGAAGGTGGCAATATTGTGCATCAGGACCAGAGTGAAGGCGTTGTTCTCAACTATATGGAGAATTTCCCGACTATATCCATATTTTTTTTGTCGTTCGTCTCAAGAACATTAGTCTTATTCATGCTCTATAGCGATACAAATTGCGGTGTGCAAAATATACGACGACGAACTAATGTAATTCAAGGTGAACGTGTGATGCCTATTACCTGTCAAAAGAGGGCATCATAACGATTTTGTTGCGAACAGCGACGTCCTACCCAGCATCGATCCAGCTATTTCACCTTCAGCATCAAACCACTCGTCTTTGTATCGCATCCATCAAACATGCTTATCTTAGCGATTGCTCAGTCATTTCCTCACCAAATTGTGTGATGTTTATCAAGGAAATATTCGCTCTTGAGTCATCAGTTTTTGGTCAATTTGTATGATGCCTCGGTGAAGCAGGAATAATAACCAGTTCGCGTTCTTCGACGGATTTATTGGGCATCGTTAGAATTTGATTGTAGGCACATAATCGTGCAGATCTATGGTGGCTCCTTCACCCTGTCTTTATCCGTTGCAAATTGCATGCCACTTTCTCTCGATGTTTCATTGAGAAAACCCAACATACATGCCTTTTTGTAAGGTACAAAAAACTATTTCCTTCGTCCGACTGGTTTTCTAGAAGATTCTATAAGTTGAAAGTATTTACCTCGACGTCGGGTGACATCGCGGTACATTTGTTGCGATACAAAATCGCGAACAACTTAGCCTGCTTTAAATGCGCCACGATCAACTTAGACAACTAGCACGATATCTGTCGCGACGGCGGGTTATCTGTCGGAGTTCGTGGCCGACCTCACGCGACTTCTCCGATTACCCGCTACGTCACGGACACCCGCGGCCATGTCCAGCCACTCACCTTGATCATCTCCATGGCGAGCGGCCGGGCAGGCCTGTCGTGAGCTGCCTGTGCCACTCCGTCTCCGTCTCCCCACACCGGCACGTGAGACACCGTCCGCGGCAGCGGAGATACTGACCGGCCGCCGTCGCCGTCCCAGCTACTTTCACCGTCGCCGCCGTGGCCCGCCTCGCCCCCTCCCCCCCCCCCTCCCCCTCGGCCGCGGCCGTGTGTGCCTGGCCCCGCCGCCGCCGCCGCGGACGGTGCCTGGCTCCACCCTGTGAGTAGTGCCCCCCGCCCCCTCCGCTGTGGCCGTGAGTGGTGCCCCCCTCCGCCCCCTGCATCGGGCGCCCGGGGGTAGTTGTGCCGACAAGTGGGGGTGGTGGATGTTGGCTTTGCGATTCGTGAATTGTCCTTGGGTCCTATAGCAGCGCCAATCTCTCATGTCAACTAGTCGCGGACCAAGAGTAGCGACAGGTGGGAGTCGAACCCGCAGCCTTTCGGTTGCGGGCACCTAACCCCAGGCTACTGACCCCCGGCGGGCGGAGCGTCGCCAGGGGCGCGCCAGGGGCGCGCCAGGGGTCAGCCTGGGTCGCCCGGTCCAGCACCGCTGGGCCACAGGTGATGGCAGCTGGTCACTTGACGGAGTAGCTAACACGTGCGGGTGCCTCCTGGAAGGCTGTTGCAGCACAACCCATTTTCACTATAGTCAACAATTACTATATCAATCAAACAATCACTATACTCCAAAAATCACTTCGTCCACTGGCTATAGGACACCATCCACCCCAGCAATCTTCGCCATAGAAAGAGTATTCCTTTGCACACTCTAATGGGATAACGAATGCTTGCCTGTTTGAACTGATCTTTTTCCAGCTAGAAAGCAGTCCGTCCACAGCCTACTGGTTGGTCTCTTGTGCATGACAACTCAGATATTCCGCACCTGACACCGCAACACACCCTTTCCACATCTGACACCCTGTGACACGCTCAGATTAACAGATGACTAACCAAGCTCCGGTATCATTCCTGCCACTGAATTCCTCGGAGCAATGGGAGGCGTCACAAGGAAGAGAGAAGGGGAAGGGGATTAGGAAAGAAAGAGACTTGTGAGAAAGAGAGTGCACTTGTGTGCACTAAAACAGGCAATAAAGGCATTTCAATATTGTAGCACTGTACAATTATGTTCAGTGACACTGATCACACACCGTCACACCATGCACTGCTTCTAATTGTTCAGTGTCCAGCATGCTTCTTTTCCTTTATTTGCGTGCATGTCCGTTACTATTACAAAGTGATCGAAGTGAAATATTTCATATGCAATGCAGCACGTATCGAGCTTTATACTTTATACTTTATGCTCTTCGTTAAGTTTTATTTTGTCTAATGTCCAACCCTGTTTCGGATGCAGTAAGTAAGCTATCCTATTTGGCTACTTTTCGTTCGATTTGTGTTAAGTTTGTTGAGTTATGTTAAGTTTTAGAATTAGGACACCGTTTTCTTTTTAGCGCCCGCCCAGCTAACCATCTATACTGCGGGAAGGGCAGGGGTATATGACAAGGAACAGTAGGAGTTAGGAGCAGGATTCAGGAGGATTAGGAGCAAAAGTACATGCTGGTGCCAGACATGGGCAGGAGAGCAGGAGCAGGAACAGTAAGAGCTGGAGGCAGGAGCAGAAGCACTAGGGGTAAAAGTACATGCTGGATGCCAGACATGAGACAAGGAATCGGAGGGCATGGTGATAGCGGCCCTACCCAATCTTGGACGAATATAGCGAACATAACACTAACACTTGGACGAGCATAGCGTGAGCCTTTTGGCATTGTATGAGGAACATCAGCTTCACAATGGCCATTGTCTCCAATAAGCCATTCCAAATGCTATACATGAAGTTTGGAATACGCGTCACAACGTGCACCATCGTGGTGTCGCTTATGTCAAGCGTCAACCCTGGCCATCGTTACGAGAGTGCTATGCTTGTTCCTTCTACGATTCTTCGTGTCCCACAGTCATTTTCTGTAATAGAATATTCACTTGCATTCTATTCAGGCGTTGATGCCCATTTACTGATCACACAGTGGGTGATGTGTATCGTTTTCCATTATTTTTGGGGGCCTGAGATCCCCACTCATATTATGTAAGCCTTTCCTATCATGTTCTGAGGCCAAGATCCCAATGGCACAGAAAAAACTGCCAGCGCACCACCCTCACCCAACATATATTCAAGCGCTTCCCCTGGTCACTCAACAGGTCTTTCCTCAAGTACTATGCAAGCGAGGCCTTTCAGTATTTATTTCCGCCACCATTCTTCTGAAATGAACTTGACTTCCACAAATTGTTTTTATATCACGACACCCCTACAACTGGTGATAAAAAACTGACCACTAATCCTCAAACATACAGAAAGAATGGCATACTTCCCTTTGCGGAATCTAGGATTCAATATGTCTTGTCCTAAACCATAAATCACAACTCCATGCCTAATTGTAACACTTGATCCGAAGAGATTTAGCAACTCGGTAGCAATCCAGATAAGCCAGCATTAATATTAATTGCACAAGATTACAATAATGTAGTCATTAGCCAGGTACCTTACACCTGTCCTACGCAATTTCGCATGCAACGAAAAGACGAAGAAACCTAGAATGATTAAAAGCGATGCAAATTAGGAATATGTGGATGGTGGGAAGAATCAATAGCAAGAGGTCTAGTGTCAGGGTTAGAGGTAGCGTCAGAGTAGAAAATGGCCAGAACGAATATTAAGAGGCCCGGATTCAAAGTCAAGAGAGTCAGGGTGTAGGCATAGCGATTCTAGAATGAATGGCATAAGCCAGATTTGGAAGAGCATGCAAAGTGGAAAACATGCTACAAGGATGCACTGGGTGCAGGCGCAAGATCAGTTATGCTCCAACTAATTTCGTCAGGGCATCCCTGCTTCCCGTCCCTGTTTTCACTCTCCTCGCCGCCTTAGCTACGCTTAGACTGGGAACGCTGGGTCACCTGCGAAGCAGTTTATTTAAACAATAGACATGGCAATCAGCCCGGCATGCAGCGACGTTGCGCAATGCGGCCGGTTTGCCCTTGTTGACGCCCTAACATCGCCTTAATTACAGAGAGTCCAGAAGCCTTTTCTATTAGCAAAGCAAGTGAGCTGGGGAAACGATAAAAAATTACGTCGTATTCGTGAAGGGAGGATCGCAATCGAAGTTGTGGAAAAATGGAATTTTCGATGTCGTTCGTTTCAGTCAATGCCTACAGGTCCATGCTGCTGTTATCAAATGACAAAAGCTTTGCTATGACAGGAGCGACGCCTTCCCCATGGCGTTCTGCGATCATGTTCGCGTCGATACACTGGTGATACCCTGACCAGCCTTGGTAGCCTGCGGCAGACCAACTGGTGATACTCTGGCCAGCCGTGGTAGCCTGCGACAGACACACCGGTGATACCCCGACCAGCCATAGTAGCCTGCGGCGCACTTGTGACCGTCTGTCCTTGTGGGCTATTGCGCCCGAGCCAACTGTGGGAAGCTGTCGCTCCACAAGTCTGTCGGCGCAGCTGGCCGCAGTGGGAGGCCGGTGGCCGAAGTGGTGGGAGCCGGAGCCACGAAACGGCGCGCAGGACGGCCGTGTCGACACGTTGGTGGTGACCGGCCGGCCAAGTCTTGGGGGCTCGAGTGGTGCGCCTGGCTCAGCCACGGGCATTGACATGTGCTCACGCGTACACTATCACCCAGTGTGTGGTGATATGTGGTGGAGGTCTGCCCTTCGGCCAACGCCTTCAAGCTAGCTGGTATGTCTTCCGGCTCCCGCTCGCATTTTTACTGTTCAGGCAGCATTGGCGCAGGAGGCTCAAGGTTGTCGACAAAATTACGTGGCATGCAAAAACAAATCAGCCCGAGAACTTCCCCCCCCACTACTATTTCCGACTTTCGTGGCGCTCGTGGGGTTAGTCCGAAGCTGGCAAGTGCACTGTTGACTAGGGATCCCAGGGATTTGCTCCGAAGCGGGAGGTCCAGGAGGTCTAGTGACAGGGTTGGAGATAACGCCCGGGCCAGAATGGCCAGAACGGTTTTGCCCGGATCCAAGGTCGAAGTGATCCAGAGCGAGGGTGTCACGATTCTAGAACAAAAGTCGGAAGACAAAGTCAAATATTTCTTGTATCGAATGGAGAATTATCGAAGGTGAGGAAGTCGAATAGATAAACTTGAAAGCGATAAAAGTCGAGCAACAAAAACAGGGGGGGATACAATTTGAGAGGATAAGGGATTCGAAAATATAAGACACAATACTAGTGAAACGGAGGCAAGGAAAGGGGAGCATGATTTCAAGCCATTGCACAATAGCACACATGACAGCGGACGCACGGATGCAGGACCAGAGTACGACCCACCGTGGCAAGCCGGGATAAAAAAAAACAGCATATGGAGTGAGGACTAGGGCCCGGGAAAGAAATTAGCTGGTGAAGGATATCAGGGATCGAAATCAGGAACGGAAAGGTGAAACTGAGAAATGAGACGGGATATGGTACTGAGGAACAAAATTGAGACATGGACTACGGAAATCGAGTTGGTGATGATGCTGGAAAAAAGGGAATAGAAAAGCGAGATCTGGTAGCGTTTCTCAGTCCCCAAGGGAACAGCAATTAGAACAGTGGAGCTGGCCCGAATAGTGGAGAATATCAGAGTAGAGCCAAGAAAAAAAAACGGAGACAAAAGCACCATATAGAGCAACAGGCAAAATACCAAGTGTCCCGATAGTGTCTGCAGGGGTGAGGATGACATCGTGGAACCAGACCGAGAAATGTCATCGGAAACCGAGGCCAGCGAAAGTGCCGAGAAACTGGATCTCCAAATGCTGGCTCGGATCAATGCTACATCAGGTCGGATTACCCCAGTCCAAGTTAGGGTTTCAGTTTCTAACACCAGAAAGTAGCTGCAGTTGGAAAGTCGTTTTCAGATTCGACCGCACCTGGCCTAATCCGCCCATGCCGTCTGCATAGTCCCTTGGCTCTATGTACCCCAACTGGACACAATCTGAAGTGCAGAAGTGGAAGGATTAGCGATGGTGTCTCCACCTGGCCCCTGCTAGCTGATTTCTCCATGAGTAAGCTTGAGACCGATGACCTCCATTAAGATACTGTCAGACGAAATGTCCATTGCCTGTATATGGATCGCATTTTTGTTGACGTCGAGGACGAGACCTATCTGGAAGACCCAAATGAACTGCTTACACATCAACGAATAGTAAAATTTTACTAACTAGCTTCGACGGGATGGAATTGCATTAATTTGCATATTAATGGAGATACAACTGATGGCTATATTCTGCGGTACATCCGAAGAAGACGGGGAGGGGAGGGGACGCATGGCTGCACAGAGTAAAAGCTCGCAGCCTCTTCAAGGTAGCGTTATAAGGGCTTTGACGTGGCGTGGCTTTAAAAAGCTGTTCTTATTGAAGCACATTGGATGCTGAATTAGGCAGAATTAGACAGCTGTTGGTGAAGAACCAGAACGCAAATACAGATGTAGAGGTACAAATTAAGAAACACGCGAGCAAGCACACCAACGGCAGCAACCCAAGGTGTCGGCCGACAAGGAGCATCCCATATTGCATTACTACAATCAGATGAGCTCGCCATACCAAGTAGATCAGTCGTTAATGAGATAATTCTTTCGGAAATAACTTAGGTTAAGCTAGGTGACACAATGAGGTCGAGAGAGGATATGTTATCTGAGCAGGACAAATAGTTTACTCAAACAGAATGGCCCCGGCCGCCTGGATGCCAGTTTGGTTAAAGGAAACCAATATTGTATGAGAATTTGAATATCCATACGAGGGTTGAGAAGCGAAAGTGCATGAGTGTTCCTCGTGCCTGTGGTGTGCCCTGTGTATCATGACCGTTGTGTGTCGTGTGTTGTGCATCCGGTATTGTGGGCATTGCTTGTCTCTGGTGAGCGTACTTCATGAAATAGTCATGTACGTTCCTTTTTACTTGACGCGTTCTTCCAGAATAGGAAGTGGTTTGATTGAAATGGCATATATATGCATATATATGTATATATATATATATATATATATATATATATATATATATATATATATATATATATATATATATATATATATATGTATTATCATTCAATTTGCATGCTTGAATTACACCTACCAGATTCGTACTGTGTTTGTTACCGAAAATGGTCACGGCTAGTTGAAACGTCGATAAGAATATACTAACTTTAAATACTTGTTCTCATCGATGCGGACTTTAATAAGTCTAATCTTACAAATAAGCATAGAGCATGCGTTCGTAGATTAGAAAGCTTGTAAAGAAAGATATGAGGAGAACGCTGTCGCATTCATCTCTTTATCAATAAAAAATGATCCCAAATGATTCGTGCATGCTTTCGGACACGAAACTATATATATGCATATGCATATATATATATATATATATATATATATATATATATATATATATATATATATATATATATATATATATATATATATATATATATATATATATATATATATATATATATATATATATATATAAGGCCTGTCCGGAAGTTATTGATGCCTTTAGCAGTGGCAGAGTGTTGTCATCCGCCGGAATTTAGTGACGTCAAGGAAAGGGCTACGTTCAGCCGGCTCGTGTGGCATCCGGCGGTACCAAACAAACGAGAGAGAAGAGATGAAAGACACTGTCAAACAAAGGACGTGGCTTAAATGGCCAGTGCATACATCGCATGCAGGTACGCATACAGACGTACATACCTACATGCATATCAAACGGTAGAATATTTGGAAGGTAGATAGCAGCACAGCCTCCGGACGGGCTCCGCTGATCACCTGCGACCTGGAGCGAAGCGCCGACCACCTGCGACCTGGAGCGAAGCGCTGGCCACCTACGACATGGAGCGAAGCGCTGGCTACCTGCGACCTGGAGCGAAGCGCTGGCCACCTACGACCTGGAGCGAAGCGCTGGCCACCTACGACCTGGAGCGAAGCGCTGACCACCTGCGACCTGGAGCGAAGCGCTGGTCACGTGCGACCTGGAGCGAAGCGCTGGTCACCTGCGACCTGGAGCGAAGCGCTGGCCACCTGCGACCTGGAGCGAAGCGCCGACCACCTGCGACCTGGAGCGAAGCGCTGGCCACCTACGACATGGAGCGAAGCGCTGGCCACCTACGACATGGAGCGAAGCGCTGGTCACCTGCGACCTGGAGCGAAGCACTGGCCACCTGCGATCTGGAGCGAAGCGCTGGCCACTTGCGACCTGAAGCGAAGCGCTGGCCACCTGCGACCTAGAGCGAAGCGCTGGTCACCTGCGACCTGGAGCGAAGCGCTGATTACCTGCGACCTGGAGCGAAGCGCTGGTCACCTGCGACCTGGAGCGAAGCGCTGGTCACCTGCGACCTGGAGCGAAGCGCTGGTCACCTGCGACCTGGAGCGAAGCGCCGACCACCTGCGACCTGGAGCGAAGCGCTGGTCACCTGCGACCTGGAGCGAAGCGCTGGTCACCTGCGACCTGGAGCGAAGCGCTGGTCACCTGCGACCTGGAGCGAAGCGCCGACCACCTGCGGTCTGGAGCGAAGCGCTGGTCACCTGCGACCTGGAGCGAAGCGCCGACCACCTGCGACATGGAGCGAAGCGGTGGCCCGGCGCCCAGAGCGAGCCGTGGCCGTTAGTCCCGACTTCGAATGCAGAGGTGCATATTTAAGTTAGAGTTCCGAAAACCTGACAGGGGGAAATCAAGCTGCTTGGAAAACACGAAGTGTAAAAATGCCAAGCTAAAAACATGGGGACACTGTCCCTTTTTGCTAAATCGGGCAGGTCTCAGCCTACCTTGTGTGAAATAATCTGTATGTATACGACAGCGGAGAGGATGGTAGCGTTCAACGTCAAATTACTTGCTCTAGTTTGGTGCCGTGTAAAAATGTGAAAAGTAGCTCGAGGAGCTCCGGGTGCTCGTCACCGAGAAGAATGCGCAGCGAAAGTGGAAGGTGACGCTGGGCGATGTAAGAGAGAAAGTGGCGGAGCTGTAAATGATGTTTGAGACAGGTAAGCAATCAATGTCGACAGAGTTGCCTTCGTTATATACTCGGCAAAGTGGAACGCGACGAGGTCGGCGGAACAGGTGACCGTGGGCTATTTTGGTGTGTCCAAGTCGCAGCTGGAGAGGACCGTCCGTTACATCCTCCGCGACGGCGACGCCATTTGATATAGCCATGGGCTGGTATGTAACGAAGTCAACTTTGGATACTCTTTCTAATGTAGCTGACAGCCTAATCACGGCCGCTCCCATGCATCGTGGGCTCCGGGCTCTGGGCGGATCCCAGTCTGCCGGCACCTGCCGACGCCGACGGTGGCAGACTGACGCCCGGAGGCATCGGAACAGCAGCGTCTCGTGACGCTGCTATTCTGACAAGGCCAGACTCAGACGTCGCCAGACAAGCGGCGATTTACACCGGGATTCGGGTGCCGCAGCCAGTATACATTCTCAAGTATATTAAGCGCAGCGATATTTAAGTGCAACGAAATGCACCATTTATCATCAAAAATATTGCGCGCAGCGATATTTAAGTGCAGCCGAATGCACCATTTATCATCAAGTATATTAAGCGCAGCGATGTTTAATGGCAGCCGATCGTACCATATGCCAGACAGTTTGCGTAGGTCACGGGGTAGGCGAAGAGCGGAAGGCCACGAAATTGGTGTGGACCGGATGTTCGGCTTGGTCATCTCCAAGGGCCGATCGACTGGCACATGTACCGCATACCCATGTACCATGAGACCGCAGTACATGTGTGGCGTGGCTGGAGTGTTGCCACTGCACCTCTGCCCTCACGGTGTGTTGCAATAGGTGACGCCGGCCAGTGACACGCCAGGACGTTGGCCGGAAGGGATGAGCGACTGGTCCACTCTCTCGCGCGCGGTTCGCCCAGACGGAGTTGGGAGGTGGACGCGGTAGGATGCGGCCCTGGGGCAAGGTGTGGACTCCAGGACGACCAGTGTAAAATAATTTACCATGTGGCCTGTAAATGCACAGTTAATGGAGTTGTGGTATTCCATCCTCGTTTTCGGTTTTTATCATTTTGCCACATGATGTATGTGCAGTCATGCACACAACTGCTAATAATGTAAAATGCATGTGACTGAAGTGAAAGGCATTCCGCTTTTTAATCCTTCAGTGGCAAACCTTTATTTTCTTCCAATCTTTCACTATTCCCAAGCAACTTCTTCCTTCATCCACAGTTAAGAAACTTTAGGACACTGAGGACGACTGTCCGTCACGGGTGCCTGGATATCTGGAGGAAAGAACTTAGAAAGGAACGCGGTGGTGTTTGCCTTCTGTACTGTCGAAACTGTTGCACAAGTTGTCGCTCTTGTGTTACTCATAATTCCGGTCGATACAAGGGCATTAACGGCCGTTGGATTGGAAAACCAGTTGCCGTACACGCCAGGCAAACTCTAGACCATCACTACCAGGCGACACGAACTTGCCTATAACTGGTTGGCGAGGACCCATCCAGCCGGCACCGTGTTACCCGGAATTGGCCTAAATCACGGCAGAGAAAGAGAGACGACTGACGTACCTGCTTCCTGCCGCGAGGTGAAGCGAAGACCGAGGAAGTCCGACAATCTGGCATCAGCATCTGGCGACTCATAGCCGTGGTCGAACCATCCTCATGTTTGGTGACCTGACTAGAGCTACATCAGAGCTGTCAACGCGACGTTGGACAGCCACCATCACTACTAGTCGGTCACCGGCTTGTTGATGTCTCAACGAAATAAACCGTGTGTCCAGGTCTCCTAAAATCCTTCCCAAATCCCCGATCGATTTTGGCCACTAATAGGATTGTATCACACATAGCATAACATCGCCATATGTTTGTTTTATTGAACCATGATTCATCGGTGCAAATAATGTTGACATTTGAGCAAGACTGAATTTACAATCGACGGATTACTGAAAGTTTAACAAAATTTAACTTCAAATCCGATTATGTGTCTACGTGATCACGAGTGACATCATGTTTTTTGTTCTGCGGAGTTAATTTTGGGGAGATCAAAAGCAAACATTATTTGGAATCAGGGGAGGGAAGTGAAAACGACCATGGCCGACAATTTTTTTGCCAACCCAAAATGGTTTTAATAATTGTTTCTGGCAGTTTTTAAAATTTTGAGTTTTCATTTGTAAAAAATTGTATTTTCTTATAGGTTGAGCGGACCGCAAAACGTTGCTTGAAGTCGATTTGCTATCGTAAAAATGCTTCTTTTAGCCATAATCTCTGATTCTAGCCCCAATGGGCAAATATGCAAAACTTATGTCATCAAAAACCAAAAATTAAAAACTACCTCTGGTGGGTTTCGTTGCATCAATAAAAATGAGGAAACGCTGAAAGCTTCATTCAAATACCTTTATCCGTTACAGCGTGATGAATGCTTTAACTTTCTTCAGGTGATCTCACCTAACCTTAACACCTTGTTAGCCGTAGATAACATGACCGAAAAATTTACATGCAACATGCTAAATGTATGTGAGAAAAGGTATGCGAAATTTCGGCACACTGCCGTGCGCCATTTTTTCCCTACCCGCAAAAAGCCTGAGGGAGTTCAAAAAGACTCTTCCCAAGGCGAGTAAAGAATAGGCGAGAAGCCTGAGAAGAGAGGTGGGTCACCACTGGCAGACTCAATGAAAGATGCATTTCATCACTGCGCAAACAAACCGCACGACCATCAAATGTTGGGCACATGTCCATATTACGAATAACGCAGCACTGACAGAGATGGAGCGTGAACGATCAGAGGCAATCTGGGTGTTTGCAGGTGTTGCAGGTGGCGGATATAGGCGGGCTGCATCACCACCACATGTCATGGGACACTAGCTGTACCACCACCACATGTCGTGGGACACTAGCTGCACCACCACCACATGTCGTGGGACACTAGCTGCAACACCACCACATGTCGTGAGACACTAGCTGCACCACCACCACATGTCGTGAGACACTAGCTGCATCACCACCACATGTCATGGGACACTAGCTGCGTCGGCCGGCACCATCCTGCACCAGTGACCAGCTTCACAGGTGCACACGACACTTCACAGGCGCACAAAACACTTCATAGGTGCACAAAACACTTCACAGGTGCACACAACACTTCACAGGTGCACACAACACTTCACAGGTACACAAAACACTTCACAGGTACACAATACACATCACAGGTGTATACAAAACTTCAAGGCGCACATGACTCTTCACAGGTACACACAACACTTCACAGGCGCACATAACACTCCACAGGTGCACACGACACTTCACAGGTGCACACAACACTTCACAGGTACACAAAATACTTCACAGTCGAACACGACACTTCACAGGTACACACAACACTTCACAGGTACACAAAACACTTCACAGGTACACAGAACACTTCACAGGTACAAAACACTTCGCAGGTGCACACAGCATTTCACAGGTACAGAAAACACTTCACAGGTGCACACAACACTTCACAGGTACACAAAACACTTCACAGGTACACAAAACACTTCACAGGTGCACACAACACTTCACAGGTGCACAACACTTCACAGGTGCACACAACACTTCACAGGTGCACACAACACTTCACAGGTACACAAAACACTTCACAGGTACACAAAACACTTCACAGGTGCACAGAACACTTCACAGGAGCACACGACACTTCACAGGTGCACCAGACACTTCACAGGTGCACCAGACACTTCACAGGTACCGAAGACACTTCACAGGTGCACACAACAATTATCAGGTGCACACGACACTTCACAGGTACACACAACACTTCACAGGTACACAAAACACTTCACAGGTGCACAGAACACTTCACAGGTGCACACAACACTTCACAGGCGCACATAACACTTCACAGGTGCACACGACACTTCACAGGTGCACACAACACTTCACAGGTACACAAAACACTTCACAGGTGCACACAACACTTCACAGGTACAGAAAACACTTCACAGGTGCACACAAAACTTCACAAGTGCACACGGCACTTCACAGGACCACACGACAATTCACAGGTGCACACAACATTTCACAGGTGCACACAACACACACAGGTACACAAAACACTTCACAGGTGCACACAACTCACAGGTGCATACAACACTTCACAGGTGCAGAAAACACTTCACAAGTGCACACAAAACTTCGCAGCTGCGACACTTCACAGGTACCCAAGACACTTCACAGGTGCACATTTCAAACAACATTTCACGGGTACACAAAACACAAAACACTTCACAGGTGCACACGACACTTCACACAAAACACAAAACACTTCACAGGTGCACACGACACTTCATCAGGTGCACACAACACTTCACAGGTGCACACAACACTTCACAGGCGCACATAACACTTCACAGGTGAACACGACACTTCACAGGTGTACACGACACTTCACAGGCGTACACAACACTTCACAGGTACACAAAATACTTCACAGGTGCACACAACACTTCATAGGTGCACACAACACTTCACAGGTACACAAAACACTTCACAGGTGTATGTAAAACTTCACAGGCGCACACAACACTTCACAGGTGCACACAACACTTCACAGGTGCACACAACACTTCACAGGTGCACACAACACTTCAAAGGTGCACAGAACACTTCACAGGTGCACACAACACTTCACAGGTGCACACAACACTTCACAGGTACACAAAACACTTCACACGTGCACACAACACTTCACAGGTACAAAACACTTCGCAGGTGCACACAACACTTCACAGGTACACACAACACTTCACAGGTACACAAAACATTTCACAGGTGCACACAACACTTCACACGTGCACACAGCGCTTCACAATCGCCCGCAACATTTCACAGGTGTCCTCACTTCGCACGTACACTGGTAGAACGCCAGTGCTCCCCGCCACGGTACACCGCCGCCGTGCGACACGAAACAGTCGGCGAGACGACCGCGAAGGTCGATGGCTCGTTGTGACGCGCTGGGTGAGGCCAGCCGACCATCATCTGCCACATCATGTCCCCAAGGCTGCCCACGCCACGCCCCGGCAACTGCGACGGACCGCCTTGTTCGACGTGAGCATCAATGTGTCGAAGGTACAGTCATCCATTGTGCATCATCGTGTCGAATGTACAGTCATTGTTTCACCATCGTGTCGATGTACAGTCATTCGTTGTGCATCATCATGTCGAATGACAGTCATACATCGTGCATCATCGTGTCGAATGTACAGTCATCTTGTGCATCATCGTGTCGAAGGTACAGTCATCCATTGTGCATCATCGTGTCGAATGCACAGTCATTCATTGTGTATCATCGTGTCGAATGTTCAGTCATCCATTGTCACGATGCCCCGTCGCGTGTGCGCAAGTAATTGTGCAAAGCGCAAGCACCTTTAGCAATTACATCCGCCGGGTCCAACTTCGCTGCGGTGCGCTGCCGCAATACTCGTCACTTGGACATCAAGCTGGTGGGCCTGGTTTTGACAATGAGTCTCGCCCGGCACAGGCGGCGATGAAAAAACTAACCACTTGCGTCGACCCTGGCCCACTGGCCGACTTCCGGGGTACGCGCGCATAGTCTGGCTCCGCCACTGCGATGCTTCGTACCCCGCGAATGCACAGTGTTAGTTCGGACCTCTGCCGGGAGGTGGCAGCAGTCGCAGCGATCTGTCGTCGGGCCGCTGATCGGACGTCGAGTGTGTGCGGACACCCGAGTCATGTGCGCTGTGAAGAGGTAGAGGTAATCGCTGTGAAGAGGTAGAGGCAATCGCTGTGAAGAGGTAGAGGTAAAAATCAGTGAGCGTGAAGAGGTAATCGGCGTCCGCTTTCGATAACAAAACAGTTTTAAACATGCACTTGTAATCGAAAAGCGTAGATCCGGGAGGCATATGCTTGCTTGCTTGCTGACACTGGGATACCGTGTTTGCATATGCTTGGTATCGATGCACCTGGAACAACATTAGGTGATCATGACCTCAGCCGAATTGGGCTAGGACGGTTACTATGCCTGTAATATATGTGATCTGGTTGCATGAAATAAATGATACGAGTTCCAATAAAATGCCGTTCACAAATAGGTGCTGTTTTGAATATTGCATGTTCAAGAATGTTGGTAGCAGGTGCGTTCGTCAAATGCACGCAAAACTGGTTTTGAGGTTGGTGGAGCGACCCCCGTACTTTGATCGTTGTCAGCCTTCCAACGTTAAGAAAGCAATGCAAGAAATTATAAACATTTTAGGACAGTGGAGAAGTTGCAGTTGTGCTTAATTTCCATTATTACCGCATTTGCAGCAATGTACAATTACCACATCCCCTCCAAGACATGCAGTACATTTTGGGTGTGAACGAATTCTTGCCTATGCGTAATACAAATGTCAGAGTTGCTCATCAATAAACACATACCGGACCATATCCCCACACCAACTACCACCCCCGCTCATCAATAGCCACCCCTCACCCACCAACAACAAAGGCCAGCAAAAAACACCAAAAAAACAAACTAACCGAAAAGACCACACACGCGCGCCAACACCCAAAGACAATGAACACAGTCATACAATGGAATACACACGGACTCATCAGACACTGGCATGAATTCAAACATTACGCACTACAAACAAATCCTATAGCACTATGCATCCAAGAAACGCACTTCGAACCCAACGACCCATATCACTTTCACATCCCTCAGTACACACTACACAGACACGACACACACAACCCACACAGATCAGGCGGTGCATGCACATACGTTAGGAACACGACCCCTCGCCGCCTGATACACTTCGACACCAAGGCAGACATACTATTAACTGAAATTCATGTACACAACATAGCCTACACACTCATCAACATTTACGACCGACCCGCGCGAAACACAGAAACCCTATCGGAATTAACTAAAGCACTTGACCAAATTCGCACACCTATCATCCTCACCGACTTTAACTCACATCACCCACTATGGGACACCCGCACAATACAACCGGATCACAGAGCACACACACTCATAGCAATAGCCACACAGCATAACCTCACCATACTCAACACCGGCTCACCAACCTACCTAGTACCTATCAGCTCCCTCCTCCCTACAACCTCAGATATCACCCTTGCCTCTTCCCGCATAGCCCTCACACTGTCCTGGACATCCGACCCTGACCCACACTTTAGCGACCACGCACCCATCACCATTACCTTTGACCAAATCCCGACCACCCACCCAACCCCCAGCCAGGCCGGTGGAACCTCAAAAAGCATCCTGGGTCCCTTTTTCGGATTCCTTAGCCGCACAAACAGCACACAATCCACAACACACACCAGAACAGTTTGCAGACATCATCCTCACCACAGCACACGAACACATACCACGAACAAAACCAAGACACCAACACAAACCTCGCGAGGCTCCCTGGTGGGAAGAAGAGTGCCACCGGGAGATCCGCGCGAGGAACCACGCACGCAACAGACATGAAAGACACCACACAGCAGAAACACTAACAGCCTACAAACATCAGAGAGCACTATGCCGACGCACCATTAAACAAGCAAAAAAGACCTCCTGGAATAAATTTTACCCCCAATTTAACAGATTCACACCTCTCGGCGCAATTTGGACACTACTCAGAACATTTCAACACAGACAAAGACCGCCATGCAAAGCAATCACTCTTAAGGACTGTTCACACCTAGCGTAATCTCGACGCACTGGCGGAATCGGCGCAAAGCTAGCATGCGGCCCAGTGAGTCTGCCGATTCTGCCATTGCGCCGGCATTACGTCAGCTGTCCGCCGAGTCCTACAAAACGCTAGCGATTTCCAAGCGGACAAAGTTGGGTTTTCTCAATTTTTCCGCTCGGCGCACCAGCGTCCTTGACGCAAAGTCGCCATATTGCTGATCTTCGGCGGATTGGGGCCACATCGGCTGCGGTTTTCTCAAGTTGTAGATTGCAGCATGTCTCTCTCGGAAGATGCAAGCAGACCAAGAACAGGTGAGGGGAAGGGATGGCAGGTAGGTATTTACCTACTTTGCGTTGAAAAGTTTTCGATACTGGAAATGGGTATGATATAACCAAGATACAACCAAGGGTTATATGTAAGTAGAACACTGATAATACATTTTTGAAGACACCTTTAACTTAGGTATGACACAACTCATGTTTTAAGCAATTTCAAAATCTAAACAGCTGATTCTGTTGTCAAACAGTTGATTCTGTTGCCAAACAGCTGATATGTCAGCTGATCGCTGGCGTACGTTCACGTTCAGGCGATGACGCTGCACTGGTCTGCCAACACGTCGAAATTACGCCCAGTGCGCCAGGATTACGCCTAGTCCGTCATTGCGCTGACTTTTTTTGCGTCGAGATTACGCTAGGTGTGAACAGTCCTTTAGACACAACAACAACACTGTCACAGACACACAAACAATAGCAAACATTTTCGCACACCACTACCATCTCAGATCATCAACACTTCCACGAACACCCCCACCTGCAATCAGACACACACGCCCACACCTATACAACAGCAGATTTACACTTGCAGAACTACAACCAGCAATCACACAGACAGGAAGCACACGCTGTATGACCGAAGCAGTCGAAGCGCCCCTAAGCCCAAAGACAAGGAAACACAAGTGTAGGACCAGACAACATTCACTATGCTTTCTTCAAACACTTACCAGTTTCAGCACTTCAAACACTGCTCGACACAACACCGCATGGACCACACATACCTACCCACAATCATGGTTACACGCTTCTCTCATACCTATACCCAAACCAAACACTGACTCAACTCTCTGCACTTTCTATTGCCCTATCGCCCTCACCAGCTGCTTCCACAAACTAATCTTGTCTTGTTTTGTCTTGTCAAAAAAAAACGCCTTCTCTATATCATCCAAACACAACACTTAATCTCTCCTATTCAATCGGGTTTTCTTCCTAATCGCTCATGCATAGATAATCTCACCTACCTCGTCACACACATCCAGGAAGCGGCGGCAGGGAAACGCTCCACTGTCGCCGTCTTCCTGGACCTCAAACAAGCCTACGACACCATCAACATAACAGCACTATTACAACACCTACACAACATAGACATACAGGGCAGACTGCAACACTATCTTCATTTCTACCTTCTCAATCGCTCATTTCAAGTCAAAATTGGATCCCACATGTCAGACACAAAATTCCCCACAATCGGTCTCATGCAAGGTTCAGTACTAAGCCCCCTACTCTTTATTTTAGGTCTAAATTCAGCCATCCCAGACAACCTTCCGGCCAAAATTGCAATATACGCTGATGATATAGTTACTTGGACATCACACGAAACACCACAAAATGCACTAGGAATACTACAAACCACATTAATACAACTGCATAGCAAACTCGCCTCTCTAAACTTACACATTGCACCACACAAATCAAAATGCATGCTTTTCGGCTTCCACAAATACACAGACTTGCCACCACTAAAAGTAGACAACACTCCCATACCATTCGTCACCACAACAAAATTTCTTGGCATCATTTTCGACCCTAAACTCACTTTCCGACCACATATCTTAGACATACAAAAACGCGCATCAAAAAGAATAAACATACTCCGAGCACTATCCGGCACAAACTGGGGATCCGACAGAAACACACTCTTAGCTCTTTACAAATCAATCATTCGGCAAATTTTGGAATACGGATCCCCACTCTTCGAAAATGCGCCTAAATCAACCCTCAAAATTATAGATTCTCTGCAACGCCAAGCTTTACTAATGGCCACTGGAGCATTCACCACTTCGCCTTCTTTCGTTCTCCACATCTATAACCGCATACCAGAACTGAAGCACAGACGCACAGAAACACTATTAAGATGCCATTACAAAACACAACTCATCGCACAACACCATGCACCCAGGCACTAAAAATCCGCACCAAAAGCAGACACCAACTCATGAACACAACACGACTTAAAACTACAATAGGCTGCCGCATCCACCAACACGCAAATAGACTACACATCACACTCCCCACAGCAAAAGCACTCCCACCACCCACTGCATGTTGGAAGCACCAAACACCAAAAACACACCTCCTCATAGACCAGCCAAAGCACACCTACACAGACGCAGAAATACACCAACACTTCCTCCACTTCAAAGCTCAATATCCAAACCACAACATCATCTACACACACGGATCCAAATCACACACACAGCAGACGGGCACAGCGGCGGTGCTGTATCCCAACGCAGCACCGCCGCGGGTCATCCTTCGTGCCCGTCTGCATGACACAGCATCCACATACACAGCAGAATTATACGCAATCTACTCGACGTACTGCACCATATACAACACCAAAATTGAACACGACATCATAGCCACAGACTCAAGATCAGCATTACAGAGCATAACACCCCACACCACATACAAACACCCACTCATACTCAAAATACTACAAATCCACAAAAAAACTAACTATAACACAACGACCGACCAACACTACTCTGGATCCCAAGTCACACAAACGTACACGGCAACGAGCACGCAGACACCGAAGCCAACATAGACACAACACTACAACAAACCACATCCTGCCCACTTTCACAATCAGACTACTACCCCACAATACGCCAGGCAATCAACAAAGACATTCAACAAACATGGGACACAACAATCACACAACTACACGAAATACACCAAAAACACGAACTCTGGCACACCATCAACCAAAACACTAGACAAAAGGAACCCATACTAACACGATTACGGCTAGGACACACTGCGGGGACGAGTAGCCTAGGGGTAAGTTGCTCGTCTCACGATCGAAATGTTGTGGGTTCGAGTCTCACCTGTCGCTACTCTTCGCTCGCGACCAATCGGCGTGATAGATTGGCGACGCTACATGACTCAACGGTCGATGTGTCGTAAAACCAATAACCAACTAGGACACACTGCACTCACACACTTCTATCTCTTACAACAACTCCCACGACCATAATGCACAACATGTCAACGAACACTTACAATTAAACACTTACTCATACACTGCACCAAATACAACACAGAAAGACAACCCATCACAAATTACTGCAACATGAACAACATCCCACTAAACATCACGACACTTCTCAACGATGAACATTCAACACTACACGAGCACCTCTTCCACTTTCTCTCTATCACACGCCTGATCCACGAACTATGATAAAAAAGAAAGAAATAAAAAAAAAAGATATGTTAAAAAAAGAAAATGAAAAATCAACAAAATGGGGAAAAAAGACAAAAAATTGAAAGATATGGTAAAAAAGAAAAACAGAAAATGAACAAAGGAGAAAAATAAACAAAAAACTAACCCCACGTGACATTTACTAACACTAACTGTTCTTGCAATGTTATTTCAATACTGGCGATGACCCGACCCCATCCCCCCAACTACACCCCACCCCATGGCACCGACCGGACTGGCAAACTCTACATTTCTGCACCAGCTCAGCTTCGACTCCTACTTCATCTGCCCGCAAGACGTCTCAACTTCTACTACCTCTACGCGCCATTCTTCAAGTCACCTCAACTGTCGCACATCTCGTCTCTACAAGACAACGATAATCTTCTTCGCTTCCTCTCATCCGCACCACATTACTCCTCATACCCTTTCACCCTTAACAAACAGCACCAAAATACTGACACCACAAACGCCCTCCGGAAACAGCCGACATCACCACACGGTGGCAGGCTGGCCAAACACAAAGACACACACACAGAGTTGCTCAAGCTATTTAACGATTGCCAGTCGACGTATAATGTCTGGCGTCGGCTTTATGCTGTTAATGGCAGCTCCTACCAAATCGCGTTGCAAACCCCTGGAATCATGCCACAAATAGTGCTTTTTCATACTCCAAAGCATCGATCGATGCCTTTTTAAATCATGCCAGAAGCCACGCACCTGAAATAGATAACTGGACTCGGGTTATGGAAAACCTCTTGCCACAATGTTGAAGTTCACAAGCATCACCTGCATTTATGTAGAATATTGGCTGGCTCCACCTGACGATGGGTTATCCTTCACCTGAAAAATAAACATCAGTTTAGTAGTTCTGGATTATGCAGGGGAAGAAACGTATTACTTTCTGACCTATATTAATTGTGCTTTCGGACCGCATAGGTCATTTACGCCGCCTGGAAAACGAGTAGGTTTTGCAAGCAGGTCTACGGCAAGTGTGTATTTACAAGAAGTCTCACGTTAGAGTGTACACATTAATATTTCTGAAGGCGAGGCCTGGACAGGGAGCATCTCCAGGATGCTTAGTTTAGTAGATGCTCCTCGGCAAGAACATTTGTAGTTGGGATGGGGGAGGGGTGACGAGAAAGTTGGTTTTGCTAGGGTTTCCGCATTGCGCTATTCTTGTCGAAGAGCACCGAGGGATGTTTATCGTGTGGGAAACAAGGTTAGTGTCTACACTGTCTAGCACGCCGGTTGATCCTTGTTAGTTGTTAGTATTAGCTATAGGTATTATTGTTACTATTAGCAGGATGCCTTCGTGCAGAGCTGTGTGTGAAAGGGTAGCGTGGTGTTTCCAATTTCGACTCATCCAAGTCCGTTGTAAGTCTGCATAACCGTTTTACGTGATGAATTGCAAAGGAATTCGCCTTATCTATGCCCGATGGCAGCTCTGGGTAATCGTATCAAGTTTTGCTAATTTGTTATCCCGTATCGTCTCGGGGGTCTTCAACCGCCCTCCCCCCGTTTTCGAGGATAGGGAACGAACGGCGCGCGGCAGCGCGCGAAAATTTTGCATACCTTTTCCCAAATCAAGTTGGCATGCTGTTTCAAAATTTTGAAGTCAGATCATCTTGGGTCAACGAGTTAGTCAAGGTCAGGTGAGGGCACCTCCAAAAAAGTTCAACCAGTCGTCACTCTTTAACGGATACAGATATATTAATGCAACGTTCAGCGTTTGCTCATGTCTAGGGTTGCAACAAAACGTACGAGAGGAATTTTTCATTTTTTCCCTTTTTCACTACTTATAAATTTTGCATATGCGCCTATTAGAGTTCAAATCAAAGATTCTGGCTAAAGTAACCATCTTTCATTAGGGAAAGTTGACTCCTAGCAACGTTTCTCGGTTTGTTCTGCTCATTGGAAAAAGAAAATTAAAGAAAATTTGAAAACTCAACATCTTGAAATTTCATAAGTTTTTTGTATTTTGGGGGTCCAAAAATTTGTATGGCCCTGGTCGATTTCGCTGTCCTTTTCTGATGCCAAATAATTGTTTTTCTCAAATATACCCCAAAATGAACTTCCCAGAACCAAAAAGAACGAAAGTCGTGAATTTTGAAAATCTAGCCCCCCTAGTGACGTCACTTTGGGGGGAAATTGTTTTGGGGATGGACCCGGGCCCTACTCGTCGAGCGATTTCCGATGGCATCTATTTCGTTTTCGTGCGACGCTTAGTTTTGATTTTAGAGTTGGGTTACTACCCCCCTCCCTCGAGACGGAGTGTGAGGATCTGACAGGAGAGACTGGTTAAGGCAAGTTAGCTCATTTTATAATGAGAAAACTAGTCGGCTCATGCACGTCTGATGCCATTCGTAGACGCTTATTTACATTATTCCTCCGTGTGCAAGCTCAGGCACGCAGTGCATCTTTGAATTCGTGTTGAAGTGACGGATAATTTTTACATTCTTGATGAAAGTCGGCGTCCCTCCAATCGAGGAAGGCGTGTCTACGGGCGAGCTCGAACGCACAGCTCCCACATGCCTAACGGATGTCAGCCGAAGGCATCCCCTTCAGTGGAACGGGCGCCTCCTCAAAATTATCGGTTAGCTCCACCTCTCCTTCCCAAACGAATTTTATACCGAACCTCTTCCCTGCCCCCCCCCCACAGTACCCATATTTACACTACAAAAAGCGCTTGCATTGAGTAATCTACCGGTGCAGATATCGGTGAACCCTAGCCAGTCCTCACATTAATGCTGTTGCTATCATGTAACCTCATAAATGACTCCATTCTTCTGCCGAACACCAAGCAAGAAGACGTTCTATTCGCGGTAATCGCTATGTATAGCTTGGGCAATTGACATCCCGGTTTTTGGTACCTTTTTCAAGAATCTTCATATGACATCTCGGAAGTTTACAAATGCGGCATATTATCCGCACTTCTTACGAATGCGCTATTCGGCTCGAGGACCATAACATTTGCTAATACTCAACTGAAAGCCCTTTACATGAATTGACACCGGCGCTTGTTAATTGTCTGGAGTTGTAAGTATGCCCTGTTGTTTATTTTGGTTCTATTTCACTTTCAATCCAGCTACAGCGGTGTGGCTGGGAAAATGTGTACTTTGTATTCTTACCTCGTGAAAGGTGCTTAACTCAATAGTGCTATTCATAGTCAGGGGACAAACTGAATAAAATGTTTCAAAGCCATGGAGTTATTATTCCACTGAATTCATTATCCTCTATTTTACTCCAGTGGTGAGTCAGGCTACTATTCTGATAGAAAGCACCCTTCATGTGTTTATCTTCATTCTAACACTTTAATGTGATGATGAATTATTTGTGAAATAGGGTGGAATGTACCACATACTGAGTGCTGAATCTGCATCCTACCAATTGAGAATTGGCATTGTGCACCTTGGTGGGTGCTTGTGAATTCTTCATTCCCCATTTCTAACCATATTCTGTTTACAAGTACTGTGCTTATGCTTACCATAATGTATCTGGGACTGTGATAACAATCATCCGGTTATGCAATTTCAGATTGATGACCTACAACGTGTCATGCTGTAAAATGCCAGTTTACAGCATGAGTGTTTGTTTTGTTATCATTGATATTGGTATGTCCAAATTAAGTACCTCCTGAAGCACACAACTCAGGAACAGTGATATGTGTACAATTGTCTGAAAACTGGGTGAACACAACTACTAATTATTAATAGCATTATTTGCAGCAGTATTCTGTATGGCTTAAAACTTAGCTTTGTTTCTATTTAGATGCAGGCCAATAGGCTCTAAGCAATTTGTTTAGGCATAAAAACATAAAGACATAGAAGATTAGTGCAACCATGAGCCACAAGGGCCCTTCTTGGTTGCACTCTGTACACTCTTTTTCATGACTAGGAGACCAAGCTTGGATGCAGTATTCCAAATGTGGCCTGACATGCACAGTAAAGCTTCCTGATGACTTCCTCACTTCTGTATGATGCATTCCTACTTATTGTTACCAGCATTCTCAGTGCCTTCTTCCTGGCTTCCCTGGCCTGTTCTGATGCCCCCAATTTTGTGTTTAGAATAACACCTAAATCCTTCTTCTGTTGAGTCACTGATAGCACTTGACCACCCATCAAGTATGGAGCCTTCATATGCTGCTTACCTACATGCATGATTTTGCACTTATCAATATTATATTTCATTTGCCATTCTTTGGACCACTTCACAAGTTTGTCTAAGTCTTTCTGCAGCAAGATATTCTTGTAGTGACCTGATGGGCGCTACATGACCAATGTAGTCGATGCGCCCTTAAGCCCTAATAACTAACTTGTAGTGACCTGTTATTGCCCTAAAGACCTTCAAATTATCTGCAAATTTTGAAACCTTACTGCTTAGGCCACTTTCAATGTTATTTGCAAATATACTGAACAGTCATGGTCCCAGTACTTACCCCTGGGGAACCCCACTAGGAACATTTTGTCATGATGACTTCATACCATTTAGCATCACTCTTTACTATCTGTCTGAAAGCCACAACTCTATCCATTTTAAGATGCTACCTGCAATACCATAGATCTGAAGCTGCATAAGTAACCATTGATGGAGTACCTTGTTGAAGGTCTTATGAAAGTCAAGATCAACCTGATTTCCCAATACCACATCAACCTGATTTCCCTGATCAAATTGTTCTGTGGTGAAGATGAAAAAGCCTAAAATGTTTGTGAGACATGGTCACCCTTTTCTAAATCCATGTTGAGTATCTTGAATAATTATGTTTTCTTCTGGATAACTAACTGTTTTATCATTGATAATTTATCTGAGCACCTTGGAGACAAGGGATGTGAGACTTACTGGCCTATAGTTTTCAACTTTTCCTCTTTCTCCTTTCTTGTTTAGAAGAACTGGCAAGCATTATTGCACTTTTATGGTATCTACCAGACAAGTTTTGCATACATTTCACCTCTGTGGAGCATACAATATGGTTACGTTTGATTAGGTTAAGACCTGACTGCAAAGTATGGTCAAATATATTGTGTTGGTGGGGATGAGCAGCTGAAGTGGAACTCGTGAATGGGTGCATCAAGTGGGAAGGCTGGTTATCCACTGAGACTTCATACACAAACTTGAAAAAATCACAAGAAGAATGTGGCAATAATTGGAGAGAAAATATACTGAGCATGCCTCACTCATCATGGTTTATAGCTGCCAAATTTGTTTGTGATGCAAAAAGATACCTGCTGCCAAATTTACATCAGTTCCCCATGCTGTTTGAGATAGTGTGGTGTGACATGCTGGAGGTCACTTATACTTTAGCCATGACATGTGCATTTTGCTATTTATTTGATGTGAAAAATGTGTATGTGGAAAAGGTGCTTGCCTTAAGCCTCTTGATTTTCTTAACTCATGTTTTTTTCAGGTGCATGTATTGGATCTCCCTGGTACATATTTTTGTCCTAGTGCATTTTGGTTCAGTTTTTTTCTGCTGTGGTCGTATGAGCCATTTGCCACACCTTGCAGTCTGGGGTTGGGTTAAATTAAACTTTTCTTTTCAGTTGGACAAATTTTGATTATTTTTATAATCTATCTGGGATGAAAATTCTTCAAAACAAGATTAGGCTAGGCTATGCTAGTTTGGTTCTTATAATTTGATTATTTTAAAAGGGAATCATTTAAAAATGTTTTATTATAAAATAGATCATAGGTTAGTCTAGGCTATGTTATGTTGCATTTTTCTTTTTGACATTAGTTTTATGCTATGTTGCCACCTTACCCTGTCACTTTTTCTGGTTTTAGCATAATTTCTTGTGCTCTCTTATTAAGCTGAATGCCTCATCCTTGGTGTTATTTTGCCAGCAAACTTGAAAGCGAGCATTTCCATGGGAAGTCAGTGGCTAGGTTAGGTCAGGTAATGAGTGTTCATATCATGTGTATTCAAGTGTATTCAAATAATAATTATTTTGTCATATTGTAACCTTGAAAAATAAAATTATTATGTAGCTTAACCTAGCCAAAGCTAATGAGTTTGTTTTGTTGAGGTAAAATATGTGTAACACTCACCCCATGAATATCTTAAAGCACATAGTATCCATTTGTGGTCATTGGAGGAAGTGACGGATCAATGTGTAACTCATCCTTTTTGTCATCATGCAAAAAGTTTAACATAATAACAAACTAGCATTGCTTGTAGAGTAGGCATTAGCTTGAGCTAAAAGTTGTGGAATGTGTAGTTATGTTGTGATTGAAAATAAATTTCTTGATCATTTCATAATTATAATGCAAATATGTTATGATATGATTAGCATAAATACACGATGGACTCAAATTTGAACTGGATACCCCCTATTTTTCCTACAAAGGAGATCCAAAAGTAATGTAGAGATGAGATGCCAGTTATTTTTTAGACAATTGTACCATGCTTTGCATTACCTTGCATGGTATGCATTGGCTTTATGTTTTCTGTAGGGCCTGTCATGTTTCACTTTTGCTGGTCATTATTGCTCAAATATACAATTGTATGCCTTAGTGCCTGAGGAGAACCAATCAGGGTTGGGTGCAAGCCTGGGCATGCCTAAGTAGGCACTAGCTAATATCTACAGGCCAATGAGAGCTTGTTGGAACCTGCCAATGGGAGTTTGTTGGAACCTGCCAATGAAAGCCTGTTGGAACCTGCCAATGAGAGCCTGTTGGAACCTGCCAATGAGAGCTTGTTGGAACCTGCCAATGAGAGCTTGATGTAACCTGCCAATGAGAGCTTATTGGAACCTGCCAATGAGAGCTTGTTGGAACCTGCCAATGAGAGCCTGTTGGAACCTGCCAATGAGAGCCTGTTGGAACCTGCCAATGAGAGCTTGTTGGAACCTGCCAATGAGAGTTTGTTGGAACCTGCCAATGAGAGCCTGTTGGAACCTGCCAATGAGAGCCTGTTGGAACCTGCCAATGAGAGTTTGTTGGAACCGGCCAATGAGAGCTTGTTGGAACCTGCCAATGAGAGCTTGTTGGAACCTGCCAATGAGAGCTTGTTGGAACCTGCCAATGAGAACTTGTTGGAACCGGCCAATGAGAGCTTGTTGGAACCTGCCAATGAGAGCTTGTTGGAACCTGCCAATGAGAGCTTGTTGGAACCGGCCAATGAGAGCCTGTTGAAACCTGCCAATGAGAGTCTGTTGGAACCTGCCAATGAGAGCTTGTTGGAACCTGCCAATGAGAGCCTGTTGGAACCTGCCAATGAGAGCTTATTGGAACCTGCCAATGAGCTTGTTGGAACCTGCCAATGAGAGCCTATTGGAACCTGCCATGGTTTGCAGGTCGGAACTGCAGATCATACAAATTATATCATCATGGCTTACAACGGAAAATATATTCATATTCACAAAGTGTCCTGTGAGGCCCTGCACATGCTGCAACCAGGGATGCGGAGCCGGAGCCACCGGAGCCGGAATATTTTGCCCGGAGCAGGAGCCGGAGCCGGAGCCGTCAAAAGCAGGGCGGCTCCGACTCTGAAAGAGGTGTAAATTTAACAAAATTAGCGAGCGTGAAACGGCCGCGAAGTGTCGCCGTAGCGGCGAATTTCAGCCGGCCGGCCGCCCGTATTGACGCCGCGGTGCCGTATGAGCCGCGCGGCGCTGAACACCGACAAATGATTTGGGCGGGGGCGGGTGTTTATTTAAAGACAGATACAGGGTTTATATGGGAAAGGTGCTTATAATTGTCTGAAGTTTGCGCCCCTGAGTGGTACATCCCCCTAGCTCTTACTTAATGGATCGATCACGTTTGGGATGTATGAAGCTGGAGCCGATACTTTTTGCCCGGAGCCGGAGCCGGAGCCGCCGGGACATTTTACTCGGAGCCGGAGTCGGAGTCGGAGCCGGGATACTTCCCCGGAGCCGGGGTCGGAGCCGAAGCCGTCCCAATTTTTCCCGGCTCCGTATCCCTGGCTGCAACACTATTAATACAAGAAACTTCAAATTATCTCCAGCATAAAAATACATTTTGCTGCTTGTGACAATACCAGAACAAAAAGGCAAAAAGCTAAATTCAGGGGAAAAATAAAATAATAAGTACTCAAAGGGATAAAAGTTGGGCAGCATAGAAATCACATGGGCAGTAGCAAAAGGACAGTAGTCAAAGGGAAACATTCAACTTTAAAGAGTCAAAAACACACTGTCGTATGGCTTTAAAGGTCAAATGAACAAAAAGGCTGAGATTGCAGTTAAATGTTTGTGTTGATGTGCCCTAAAGCCCCAATAACTAACTTCAATCAAATGTGTAGTGCACACCTGCCTTCAGTGTTGGATTTTCACTTTTCGGTCTTGGATTCGGGGGGAAAAATTTTTGTTTTGCCAAAAAAAGAAGGGATTTTTTTTTGAAAAAAAAATTTTTTTATTGGTTAAATTTTCCCTTTTTAAAAAAATGGGGGGTATATAAAAAAAAAAAAAAAAAAAATAAAAATATTTTTTTGGGGGGGGGGGGGGGGGAGGGGGAGAAGAATAATTTAATTATTAAAAAAAAAAAAAAAAAAAAAAAAAAAAAAATTTTTAATATATTTAAAAAAAAAAAAAAAAAAAAACGGTAGTGGGGGCGGGGACTCATGGCCGGGGCATGCACCCCACCATGTGTGTATGTTGGCGACGCTATACTGTTATGTTTTTTATTAATAGTTGTTTTGTTTTTTTGGCTTGCCGTGATTTTAGGACTTGGAATGGTAGATATAATTTTTTTTTACCAGTTTTGTTCCACCTGACACACACTTAATACGAATACTGGTTTAAATGGGGTTATGTTTGGTTTGATATATAATGGTTTAGGGTTTCTAAGTAATTTTTATTTCATTATTTTTTTTTTAATGATGTAATATGTATTTTTATATTAATATATTGTTTTGGTTGTTGATGCTTGTGGGATTTGGGGCTAGCGACTGACGGGCGGGCAATTGCCGCTGGAAAACAGACTAGCGGACAGGAAATTGGTCATTTCCTGATTGCTATGAAATACAAAATTGAAATAGTTAACGCAAATACGGACTTTATTATATAATGGATTGGGAATTATCATTGGATCGATGGGTTTATAAGAGTGTGAGGATTGGTACACACGTAAATCTGAATTTGTGGGGAAACCTCGCGGTCGGGTGGCTGAATAATATCCGTTGTTGATGAAATTCGGAACAACATAGTAATCAAGGGTGAAATTCTGGTTTATGGATTTATTTGGGCAAGTGTTGGGTTTTAGGAACGTTTTGGTACCATACGGATTTTCTGGGGAATGTTCGATATTTTTATGTATATCGTCTTGACTGCTTAATAATATAAATATGAACGGTTTTATCCATCCCATTGATGGAACATATTCAGGACCAGAATGTTTCTTGGTTTTCGTGGCATGGTTTAAATAGTCCGGCCGAGTGGGACGAGCGGTGAACTCATTGAATCCAGAACGGACCATCCTAGGGTGGGCTGTAGGTGATCCTATATTTGGTTGGGTGTGGTTTTACTCACGAGGTTTTTTTAAGCTCTTCGCTGGAATTGACTGCGTGTTTGGCTCGGTTGAGTTTGTATATCGATTTGTAGGACCACCACTTACCTATATCAAATATCCGCGGTATTCGAGTTATTAATTTGGATAAACAAGCTGTAGGCTTATGTTGTGTGCGGGATATTTTCAGATAATACAGGGCAGGACATGATAATATTAATTGCTGCATGTTTGCAGCGTAGTATGACAACTGATTGTTTGTTTTGTTGGAAATCCTGTGTCCTCCACATTTTGAAGCGTGAATGTTTTTCTCAAAATGGGGGCTGGGCCTCTCGCGCACATTGACTGCAGATATAGATATGCATGCATTAGATTATTTGTGCATTCATGATATGTTGGGAATTGTTGGTGCATCCTTCCCTTCCATGAATGCCATTATATTTTAAATTTTTGGTCTGTTTTCTGAATGGACAAATTTGATTTAGGTGATTTGATTTCTTGAATTTATTTTTTGAATGATTATGAATGTGTTCTATGTGGTACTTGTGCGACCACATTTTTTGGAGTGCAGTTGGGTGCAAATGACACCAAAAAAGTTTCATGGGTTTGGTTTGGAAATAAATGAAATGTAGTGTTAAAATGAAGAAAAGCTGCAGCCTAACTGATGAAAAGCCTTTTTAATATAATTTTCCAGCAATTTTTTCTTCCAAAATCAAAGTAAATGGCCTATTTAACCAAACAGCCTATGCTAGCCTGAGTGTTTTGTTTAATTGAAAACTTTATAATCCTGAATTATTCCGAAGGAATTTGATAATGGATAACTTACAAAAAAATATGCATACTTAGCCAAACTAAACTTTGTTGTCTGGAGGTAAATGTGTAGTGTGAAAGTATAGGCCTAATCTGTGTGCAAACATGGCCTACCACCAGTATTTTGGGGATTTGGGGAAAGTGCTACACTTTGTGGCTACCAGTTGTGTGATGCCACTCTGTTTGTTCCATCTTTTTTGCCTTCCTGTCTTAATTTCCATAGAAAACTAGCTTTTGAAACCAAATGTAAGGGGTAAAATTTCCAGACCGCATAACAATATTACCAAAACCTGATTGAAAATTGTGGGCGCTACATAACCAGTAGCCGTTAATGCACCCCAAAGCCCAAATAATCAATCAATCAATCATGATTGCAAATTTGATAAAGTGCCAAAAGTGATGAAAGAAGGCCATGATAGGATTGTTAGAAAATCCTTGCTGTGAAAATAAAGAGCCTGAAACGTTTTGGGATGGTGGGAAAATGGAGACTGATTAAGGCTTCCACTCCGACATACTTCACATGTCCATGCAAGTTCAGAGATAACTGCAGCTCTCACCCACTCCCTGACCTATTACCTGACCCTTCCCCACTCCACCCTCCTGATGCCTCTTGCTCATACTGGCGGGAGGGGCGGTTGCATGAGAAGGCCACCGCTCGACTTGGATGGTACGTGCGAGGAACTCACCCGTTGTTGACTCCGGCTCGGACCACTGACCACCTGGGGTGTCGCAGAACTCCCCACATGTCGTTCATTAGCAGGGACGATACTGTCGCGAGAAAGGTGTTGCGAAAGTACTCCACCCCCATCGATCTGTGCAGTTTGTGTGCTGGTCAAACCAGTTTTGTGACGTCCATTGTGTGTGTTTTGTCTGCAGCTTCCGGCGGGCAGCAATGGATGAGTGCCATTCCCTGGAGGACCAGCTGTCCAACTGTGACATATGTGGCTGTCACGCCACAAAAGAAATTATACACTCACAGGTACAAACTGGTATGGTCTTGTTATGTATGGGTAACAAATTTACCTCAATGAGCACATCTTGTGCCATTGCATGTCACCTTGTCATGAGTCTTAAAGCTGGTTGTGTTGTATGCTTATTACTTGGTGTAGGTCTGACTTACTGGCTCTCTTGAGTCTGCCATGGACGAGTGGTGGCCTAATCTGGCTACGTTGTCTACTGTGGGCTACTGGTGGTCTGACCGCCCAGCTCTCCTAAACCTACTGTGGGCCGTCATGGGCATTGAAACCAATAGGGAATATCTGCCATACCAGACCTTTTTTTCGTTGCTATGGCACCAATAAATATATGGAAATCGTTCCTTTTTACCACAGAGTTGTTAAATGCTCTAAGCCATTCTTGCCAGGGGTGTAGACTTCCGCACACCAAGTACGACCTGAGGTGTTGCCATGCTGTCATTACCTGATTTGTGTTGCCGTTTGCCTGAGATGTCGCCGTGCTGCCGTTTTTTCTCAGGAGGGTTCCGACTGGTACGCGTCTCGACTCAGTTGGACTCTGCAGAGCTGCCGTGCGGTGGTCTGGATCTGCCACGCGTGCGACCGACTGCTCAACACCGCCGACAAACTGCGGGTACTGGGTCGTGGCACGTTCGTACCATCGCCAGTCCACATTAGTGCTATTGCACATAGTAATTTTCATTTTAAAAAATACATGGCACATTGTATAAAACGGACATATATGAAACGGGCATATTAAATATAAGTATTGTTCAGAAACACAATCTACTACCTAAATTTAGCCTTTAAGTGGTTCTAAGAGCTCATCTGCCAGATAAGTTTAGGCGATAGGTATACGCGAAGGTTCTGACATTTACTGCATATCAAATGGTCTTTAAATCATTACTTCACAATGCAGAAGCAATATTTATTTTGACACTAATGCATACAATCGCCGTTTATTATCGTGCCATACAAAAACTTTCTGGCTCCAAACCCTTGAAGAATTAATGTGAGCAACTATCTCCCCTAGTCGCATGCTCATTTTTTAGAAGTGGTGTCTCATTCTGTTGGTGGTATTGTTCACTTTACATGCTCACTAGCTACTGAGTGAACTGCAATCGTTTTTGAGCCATTGGAGGATATCATGAGCACATTCTTGTCAAAAGAATATAGCTGATGACATTACACAATAGTATGTAGCTGATGACGTAACACAATAATGTGTAGCTGATGACATAACATAATAGTGTGTAGCTGATGACATAACACAATAGTATATAGCTGATGACATAGCACAATAGTATGTAGCTGATGACATAGCACAATGCCATGGGCTGACGCGGTGTGTGATCGTGCCGCCAGGAGGAGCTGTCGGCCACAGTGCTGGAGCTGCGCGAACGGCACGCCAGCGTAAGGCCGGCCAGTGGCTCCGATCCGGCACGGGCCGAGTGTGTCCCGGCACTCGCCGAGACCGGTCCGGCGCGACGCCTGCCCGGTCCAATACCGGACCGGTCCGGTCCAACACCCGAGACCGGTCCGGCTCTGTCGTCACACCTGGAGACGGACGCGGCTCGACTGGAGATCTGCCCAACTCCGCCGGAGCCAGCTCCGTCGGAGTCGTGTCTGACTCCGACGGCCGGTCTTCAGCCGGAGTTGGGCGTGACGTCAGCCGGTGACGTCATCGACGAGAGAGCGACACACGAGCGGGTGAGCCCCGAGGGCGGCCACTGGTGCCACGGTACCCTTCCCCAGGGCCGGTGGCGGCCACTGGTGCCACGGCACCCTTCCCCAGGGCCGGGGGCGGCCACTGGTGCCACGGTACCCCTCCACTGGTGCCACGGTACCCTTCCACTGGTGCCACGGTACCCTTCCAATGGTGCCACGGTACCCTTCCCCAGGGCCCGGAGAGAGAAAAATAAATAGAAATAGAGCGTGACGTGATGTGATAATGCTTGAGACCTTCGGGTGAAAGCTGGTAGAATATACATTTAGTTGAAGTCTAAACATGAGCGAAGAGTGCTATGTTCAATGCTATGACAACATACTTTTAATGCTTTCAAAAGGGTGTCGGTTGCGTTGAGCCGAGCCGAGACGCGTGGGGTGGGATACGTCTCAGTAGTTCTTGTCGAAAGAATTCGCGTGCATACTGCAGTAAGCTCGCACTGTCCTCGCGCTCGCTTTCAATATATAGATGAGTAAATGGGTTTACAGAGTTCACTACCGTCGTCAGGTTACCGTTTGGTGATGTTTTCTCAGGTGGTGGGATGCGTCTCAGCTGGGTATGATTGTATCGGCTCGATGTTGTCTCAGGTGTTGGGATGCATCTCGGCTGTGTGCGACTGTGTCTGTGTGTGTATGTTGCAGAGCTCGTCACTGCTGCTCTGCGGCGACTGCGGACGCTGCTTCAGGTCGGCGCGCGCTCTGGCCCGCCACCGGCGGCTGCACGGGACCGCCGGCCGCGTCGGCGACGTCCTCTCTCCCGGCGGCCGGTCGGCAGCAGTGTCGGCACAGAGCAGTGACTCGGAGTCTGCCCCCGCCGGCGCTGGCGGCCGCAGCCCGGCCGGTGCCGACGGTACCGACACGCCGCCGGCGCCTGGCGGCGGGAGCGTCGGCGGCCGGCCCGCCGGGCGGCTGACCGGCACCGAGGCGTGTCGCGTGATCTCGGCGGGGTCGGCTGTTGTGCTGGAGGCGCTGGATCCTGACACGGACGACCCGGACGACGCCGTCGTCGCGTCGATCCTGGCCATCGACGCGGACGGCGGGATCGCCGACTCCGTGCTCGACATTGAAGCAGACGCGCCCAGCTTTGTTCTGGCAATCGAAGCGGAGGATGCTGTATCGGACTCTGTGCTGGACGCAGGCTGCGCCGCTATGGAGGACGACGGCCAGCCGCCAGACGTAGAGAGACACGGAGAGGATGGCGGAGAGGGGGAGGGGCGGACCGGAGGGAGGAGCAGTGCGGTGGCCGGCAGGCGGAAGGCAGAACCGTCATATGAACGCGTTGAAGACAAGTGGAGATGTGTCACGTGCTCGGCCCTCTTCAGTAGCAGGGTAGGTGTCGGCCCCCCGGCCCTCTTCAGTAGCAGGGTAGGTATCGGTCCCCCGGCCCTCTTCAGTAGCAGGGTATGTATCGGTCCCCCGGCCCTCTTCAGTAGCAGGGTAGGTATCGGTCCCCCGGCCCTCTTCAGTAGCAGGGTAGGTATCGGTCCCCCGGCCCTCTTCAGTAGCACGGTAGGTATCGGTCCCCCGGCCCTCTTCAGTAGCAGGGTATGTATCGGTCCCCCGGCCCTCTTCAGTAGCAGGGTAGGTATCGGTCCCCCGGCCCTCTTCTGTAGCAGGGTAGGTATCGGCCCCCCGGCCCTCTTCAGTAGCAGTGTAGGTATCGGCCCCCGGCCCTCTTCAGTAGCAGGGTAGGTATCGGTCCCCCGGCCCTCTTCAGTAGCATGGTAGATATCGGCCCCTCGGCCCTCTTCAGTAGCAGGGTAGGTATCGGTTCCTCGGCTTCCTTCTGTAGCAGGGTAGGTATCAGTCCCTCTACCCTCTTCAGTAGCTCGACCCAAACTTCTTTGGGTGTTTTCCTCCAGGCCCGGCATGTGTTCGCTTGATATTTGTATGTGGGCACTTTGGTGGTGGAAGTCTTTTAATGCTGACCTGATTCCTTCGAACCTGTTGATAGATCTTCACTATGCTCTCAAAGAGCTGATATGTGGTTTGTGCTGGCACCCGGTGTTCCAGTCCATCCATAAATTCTGTGTCATTTTTGCATCCACAAATGTGTCATGTTTATTGTCAATTATTGAGAAGTAGTGGATAGTAGTGGATAGAATCGGTTAGATACAGTGCAGCACGACGAAACATACTTAGCTTTTACAATGTAATGGTGTAGATCATGCTCCTGCCGATGATATCAGCCAGGTTCGGATGCTTGAGCACTGACAACTGCATGAATTTATATTCCTGTATTCGCGATATCGTGACTTTTAACCATCCGTTAAGAAAATGTGGCCCCATTTATGTTGTAACTTCATATGCTATGCCTGTCAATTGTATGCAGATGAACCAGACACCCCCACCAGGCACACCCACCAGACACCACACCAGACACCCCCACCAGACACCCCCACCCACACTAGACACCCCCACCCACACTAGACACCCTCAACATACACCCCAACCATACACCCCTCCCCCACCAGACACCCTCACCCCCGCCAGACACCCCCACCCACGCCAGACACCCCCACCATACCCCCCCCCCACACACACACACATCGGACCCCCCACCATACACCCCACACCCCACCGGACACCCCACCGGACACCCCAACCCCACCAAACACACCCACCCCACCAGACACCCACACCATACACCCCCACCGGACTCCCACCATACACCCCCACCAGACACCCCCAACCCCACCAAACACACCCACCCCACCAGACACCCACACCATACACCCCCACCGGACACCCCCACCCCACCGGACCCACCCACCCCCACCGGACCCACCCACCCCCACCGGACCGCTCATCCCCACCGGACCCCCACCCCCCACCTGACCCCACGCCCAGACATCCGCAGACACCTGTCCACCCGTCTGACGGTGGCGCTCCTGCCCCCAGACGGGGGCGCACGGCCACGCCGCAGTCCACTCTGACCCGGACGGCTGCCGCTGCCCACGCTGCCACAAGACCTACGCCAACGTGTACGCGTACCGGCGACACCGTGACGCGTGCGTCGGCGGCCGTCCCGCCGTCTGCGGCGTCTGCTCCAAGGTGGGTCGTGCGCCCCTCACCAGGGGGGGGGGGCAGCAGGGGACTGGTGGGACGGCGCCCGTCCCGCAGCGCAGAGGCGTTGGGTTCGTGGCCGATGCTCGCTGGCGGAAGCGCGGCTCTTGTGCACCGCGACGTAGGTGCACTGCTCTTGTGCACCAGGGCCGAGGTGCACTGCTCTTGTGCACCATGACTGGTGCGTTGCCCTTGTGTGCCATGGCCCAGATGCACTGTTCTTGTGCACCAGGGCCCAGATGCACTGTTCTTGTGCACCAGGGCCCAGATGCACTGTTCTTGTGCACCAGGGCCCAGATGCACTGTTCTTGTGCACCAGGGCCCAGATGCACTGTTCTTGTGCACCATGGCCCAAGTGCTCAAGTTTTCTGTGCTGGATTGAAGTCTCGTGTGCCAATTCTGGCCACTTAGAGAATAGATCATCACAATTGTGTAAAGGGAAGACAATGACAATGGGCAGGAAGTTTGAGTGGTGGGTCTGTTTTGAATGATGAATTCAAGCGTTTTCTGCATTTTGTATGCATATGGTTGAATCTATGGAGAAGAAAATCCAACTGTCCCTAAGGCACGAATTTTACGGTTCACGTAGTGCATTAAGAACCTCATTAATGGCAACGTGGGCGCCGCATAACCAGTAGCAGTTGGTGTACCCCTAATCCCAAATTATCCATTAATGGTAACATAATTAGGTTACATGCATATGCAAGCTAGGTGCGTTTCAGGAGCCAATTTTCAGAATTATGTAATGTTTGGTTCGTTCCTGCTTTTCATGACACCGGAAATTTGCTTCACCCTCAAGCTGGTCGGTTGGATTCACCTGTGTATGTGAAGTACATCTGGTGGGTACCCACCAGATGTACCCACCAGATGTACCCACCAGATGTACCCACCAGATGTACCCACCAGATGTACCCACCAGATGTACCCACCAGATGTACCCACCAGATGTACCCACCAGATGTACCCACCAGATGTACCCACCAGATGTACCCACCAGATGTACCCACAAGATGTGCCCACCAGATGACCCCACTCCGTGAGAAGGAAGGGTGGAACGCGTGGGAAGTGAATCAGTACCACGGTCGCTCACACAACTTTGATTCCCTGCACCACGTGACACGTCCTCAGAGGTGATCAAGATAGAAGCAGATTTTCTCTGACCGTGACTAATTGTATGTCGACCCCTCTTGTGTTCAGCTTTTTGGGAACGTTTGGTGGAATCAGCAGCGATGAAGTGTGCACAGCTTAAGGTTTACCGCGTTGTACACTCCTGTGCACCTCTTCGCACCACCGTTGGCTGTCCAACCTGATCAACTCCGAGCGAACAAGGAGCAGAATTCAAAGCAGACTCGATACTGCACGTCGTTTGAAGCACACCTGCACCTGACCCCCTCGGCTGGTGTTGTTTATTGGGTGGTTCACGACGCACTTTCTGCACATTCACGGCTAATGGCGCCGACCACTGTTTCGCCGGTGGGCCGCGGGATTGGGAAATGTCCCGAGCGGCGCTAGTGTCGAACCCGGGACTTTGGTACCCATAGTCCGACACCTTAACCACTCGGCCACCTCCGCCCTGACCCCCTCGGCTGACGCTGTCCGCGTTACAGGTGTTCTCTGACTCGGCCTACCTGAAGCGGCACGCGCTCTGCCACGCCGACAGCGTGCCGAGACGTCACCAGTGCGAACTGTGCGGGCTGGCCTTCAGAGCGGCCGCCGAGCTGCGAGACCACGCCGCCACCGCTCACAGCCACGCCTTCCCGCACGGCTGCGACATCTGTCGGCGCCAGTTCAAACTGCAGTCTCAGCTGCGGCGCCACCGTCGCTCGGCGCACGCCGCCCGGCCGGCCGCCACGTGCGACGTGTGCGGCCGCGGCTTCCGGCGCGCCGACCACCTGCGCGCCCACGTGGCCGTGCACACGGGCGCGCGGCCGCACGTGTGCGCCGCGTGTGGCCGCGGCTTCAGCCGGGCCGACACGCTGGCCGACCACGCGCGCATCCACAGCGGCGAGAAGCCGTTCGGCTGTCGGCAGTGCGGCGCCGCGTTCCGCGAGCACCGCGGCTACCGCCAGCACGTGCGCAAACACGTGGCGAACGGCGACGTCGCGCTGGTGGTGGACGCACAGGCGGCGGCGGCGACCATCTGCGAGTCCCCGCTGACAGTGGACGACACACTCAGCTCCGCACCTGATTGGGGTTGAGGCTTGGGGCGGGGATGGCCGAGTGGTTGAGGTGTTGGGCTCTGGGTACCAAAGGTCCCAGGTTCGACACTAGCGCCGCTCGGGACATTTCCCAATCCCGCTGTCCACCGGCAAAACAGTGTGAGCGGCGCCATTAGCCGTGAATGTGCAGAAAGTGCGTAGTGAACCACCCAACAAGCAACAGGGGACTGAGGCTGGGCACTGCGTCATTCTCGGCAGTTGTGGCTACGTGTTCTTCAGACTGAGGCGCCCTGACATTGCAGTGTCTCGTCGGGGAACGGCGCCGGGCAGAGCCCACCGTGAGGCGCTCGGATCGCCATGTCTCTGTCGGTAGGGCGTTGGACTTTCGGTCGTAAGATCGTGGGTTCGAATCCTACAACCCGCTGACCTACCGAGTCCACCCGCGGCGAGTCGACGTCTGAAGTTGGCGACGCGACCTGACGTGGATCCGAAGGAGTCGTAAAAAACAAAGATTGGTTTGGTGCAGGGCACCGTGGTTCGGCAACACGTAGATGCGAAGAGCTGAGGCTGAGCGGTGTCTCAGTTTGTGCAGCTGTAGCTGGGACTGGAGGCTCGGCACTGCCTATCGCCGGTTGCTCAGGACACACTAGTGGGGTCGAATAGTCCAGGGGTAAGTTGCTCGTCTCACAATCGAAAGGCTGTGGGTTCGAGTCTCGCCTGTCGCTACACTCCGCCCGCGACTAATCGGCGTGAGAGATTAGTGACGCTACATGACTCAACGGTCGGTGTGTCCTAAAAGCCAATAACCAACCAACCGGACATACTAGTACCTTCTCGTGGAGCCACCGGAACTGGCCAGCTCCTCTGGCTGAAGTACACCGCACGCCAACTGAAGCTCGAGTCCGGCCGGTACCGGTGAATAGTCTCGTGTTCGTCACACGTCACGGTCTCTCGCGCTCGTGGTCGTCTCGTCCCGTGCCATGCAACGCATCGGTTCGTGCGCGTGGTCAGTGGTCGTTCATGTGGTCACTACTAAACGGTGGTGAAGGAGCGAGCTAGTTGTGATCTTTCGTGTGCAATACGTGATAGGACGCAGGGATGATCTCAACGTTGATGGGATGAAGCATCTCAGTCGGTATAATTTACACCATGCCCAGTGACAAACTTGAAATGCCATCCATGGATGGTGCCAACTTCCGTTTGTCCGGCGTCCGTTCGTATTCCATTGGTTGCCCGCTAGGTAGTCTGGACAAGAGCGAACAGTTCAGCAGCTTACGTTCGGCGGACATCCGTCTCCCATGCCGGTCACTGTACTGTGTGGTTCCTCCGCTGTGTTATGTCGAGTATCTCACGACACACTGAGCCACACCTTGGATGGGCGTCTATTTCCCCGTGCCCGACATGGTCAGCCACGTGGTGCTTGAAATGGTACTTGAAAAGAGCCCATGTGCCATGGACCATCTCACTTCATCGGCGCCTTGACTCGACCAACGTCAAAATTGAGCCCAGCCAAAGGTAATTAAGGTTGTTGAATTGAACTATGTGATATTCGTGCGTCTTAAAGTATTCACGAAATTGAGTGAAGAAATAAAGCGAAGAAGGGCGGTAACGGTGTTTTATTCCGGGTTATGGAAGTGATGCTAGGTCTCCTGCCGTACTGGTTCATTTCTAGGCCTACGTCATCAATGGCTGACGCGGTCTGACCATTTCCATAGCTGTGTCTGCAGCTCGTATGATTGTTGTCTGCAGCTTTCTTCCAGATTTCACAGATCGATAGTACGCCCATGTTCTACAAACCATGTGAACATTGGATTATTGTAGCATTGCCTACGTAGCTGCATCATTTAAATGTAACTGAAACCACGAATGACTTCAACATTCATAGCAGACGAATCCCTTCTGGAGTGTTCCTACAAAGATGTGATGACAATCGAAGCCCCATTGAAAATGAAAGGTTCGATGTTGGCATTGATATCTTGTATTTAAGCTTTGCTTGTCATGTCGAGAGGTGCTCAGTGTAAATGGGCGCGTGGAAATTCTGCCTTGTCTTTATATTTCGTAGCAGAATAGGTATCCAACACCGCAGAAACATTCGCAAGAGCGCACACTTGTATGCTATAGCGACGCATTCGAGCAATGCTTCTTGTAGGTCTACATTCAGTGCATCCTGTGATACGTTTTCATTAAAGCATCCAGTCGCTTTCCGTGTAGGAATTTTCGCAGACAAGCATCAAATGTTCGGCTTGTTTTAGCTAGACCATGTTCTAGTGCGTGAAGAACTCCTCGCTCCCTGAGAAAAGCACGCCAGACTGGTGGAAAATGTGTGAAGGGGGAATGACGTCAGAGAGCGTGGTGCTGAAACCCGACGTTCAGTTTGTGGTGCAAGACCGGACCGTCCGCAGAGTGACGCTGGGGGACGCGGTGCTGGACTGCACTGCCGATGATGTTGATCTGACCGAAATAGCTGACCTGGTGGGCTTGGTCTCCAACCCGTGCATTCCTCACAGCTCCACGTCCGACTTTCTAGAGGTGAACAATCTCGGTGACCTCGGCAAGTGGTGACGTCATGCTATGCGTGTTGATGGGCCGGCTTTTATTTGGTCGATAAGGGAAGCTACATGCTCTTCGACAGTGCCTCGGATAGCATGCTATTTGCGAGAAAATGTCCACCGCAGTGGGGTGACAACTGAGGAAAAGTCCTTCGCCTATGCCTAGGCTACCAGCCGGCTACCTACTGTCTACATTTCAGCTACATGAAACTATGCTAAAATGTGAAGCGCAATCTATTCTTCGCCGTTTCCCAAATGCAATAATTGTGCTTTTTTCTTTCATAGTTTGTGCAGGTCCCATTTATTGTACTTATAAGCTCCTACGCTAAGGTATAAACTGGATGGTAGGACTACTGAATGTGAACAATATCCCATAATTCTTCAGAATTAGGCCGATTTTTTATTCTATCCCAGTGCCTGAGTACAGGGACAAGTAGTGCCTATCCTGGTATATGAAGTATTGGCTGCACGTGCTGCCTATCCTGGGACCGGCGTTGTATCCTACCCCGGTATATTCTGTGTACAGGAGCAAGTGCTGCCTATCCTGGGACCGGCCTTGTATCCTACCCTCGTATATTCTGTGTACAGGAGCAAGTGCTGCCTATCCTGGGACCGGCGTTGTATCCTACCCTGGTATATTCTGTGTACAGGAGCAAGTGCTGCCTATCCTGGGACCGGCGTTGTATCCTACCCTGGTATATTCTGTGTACAGGAGCAAGTGCTGCCTATCCTGGGACCGGCGTTGTATCCTACCCCGGTATATTCTGTGTACAGGAGCAAGTGCTGCCTATCCTGGGACCGGCTTGTATCCTACCCTGGTATATTCTGTGTACAGGAGCAAGTGCTGCCTATCCTGGGACCGGCGTTGTATCCTACCCCGGTATATTCTGTGTACAGGAGCAAGTGCTGCCTATCCTGGGACCGGCGTTGTATCCTACCCCGGTATATTCTGTGTACAGGAGCAAGTGCTGCCTATCCTGGGACCGGCGTTGTATCCTACCCTGGTATATTCTGTGTACAGGAGCAAGTGCTGCCTATCCTGGGACCGGCGTTGTATCCTACCCTGGTATATTCTGTGTACAGGAGCAAGTGCTGCCTATCCTGGGACCGGCGTTGTATCCTACCCTGGTATATTCTGTGTACAGGAGCAAGTGCTGCCTATCCTGGGACCGGCGTTGTATCCTACCCTGGTATATTCTGTGTACAGGAGCAAGTGCTGCCTATCCTGGGACCGGCGTTGTATCCTACCCTGGTATATTCTGTCTACAGGAGCAAGTGCTGCCTATCCTGGGACCGGCCTTGTATCCTACCCTGGTATATTCTGTGTACAGGAGCAAGTGCTGCCTATCCTGGGACCGGCCTTGTATCCTACCCTGGTATATTCTGTGTACAGGAGCAAGTGCTGCCTATCCTGGGACCGGCTTGTATCCTACCCTGGTATATTCTGTGTACAGGAGCAAGTGCTGCCTATCCTGGGACCGGCCTTGTATCCTACCCTGGTATATTCTGTGTACAGGAGCAAGTGCTGCCTATCCTGGGACCGGCGTTGTATCCTACCCTGGTATATTCTGTGTACAGGAGCAAGTGCTGCCTATCCTGGGACCGGCGTTGTATCCTACCCCGGTATATTCTGTGTACAGGAGCAAGTGCTGCCTATCCTGGGACCGGCGTTTCGTGCCACCCTGGTGGAGATACGTAAGGATCGCTGTGTGGAGCGGGCGTACTCGCGTCTCAACGCGCTGGACCACCTGGCCGGCCAGCTATACCTGCTGAACCCACGGTAACGTCGGGCCCAGTGACGTGTTAAGGTCGGGTCATGGCGGCTGGGAGGTGTGACCTGACCCCAGGCAGGCTAGACGCAAAGGTGATCAGAATATGTAATGGTCAAAAGCATCGTCAGTTCATGAAATTGGAGTTTAAATGCTTCGCTTCAAATTTTCTCTCATGAGATTACAGATGGGCGCTGTATGACCGAAGCAGTCGAAGCGCCCTTAAGCCCAAATAACTAACTAACTAACTCATGAGATTATAGATGAATAAAGCTACACCAGATCATCTAGATTCTGATCCATAGCAGTAACGAACATTGTCATTATATTACATGCACCAATATTACTGAATGGCTGGAGTCGCATCTTGCTCGCTAGAGTTGCACGTCGTTCAACGTCTTTCCGCACATGGCTCAACGAAATGTCCTGTCGCACATCCTTCAACAAAATGTCCTGTCGCACATCTTTCAACAAAATGTCCTGTCGCACATCCTTCAACAAAATGTCCTGTCGCACATCTTTCAACAAAATGTCCTGTCGCACATCCTTCAACAAAATGTCATGTGGCATATCCTTCAACGAAATGTCCTGTCGCACATCCTTCAACAAAATGTCCTGTCGCACATCTTTCAACAAAATGTCCTGTCGCACATCCTTCAACAAAATGTCATGTGGCATATCCTTCAACGAAATGTCCTGTCGAACATCCTTCAACAAAATGTCATGTGGCATATCCTTCAACGAAATGTCCTGTGGCACATCCTTCAACGAAATGTCCTGTCGCACATCGTTCCACGAAACCATGGGCCGATCAGCAGGCCGAACCACCCGCACCACACTCAGCACGTCGACGGGATAGCGCCGCGGAGGATACACGCGGAGTTCGGAGGAGTTTGGACCTTCCAAACTTGTCAGGTGTGCTACAGGCCGAGCGGATCAGTAACTCAAAAGGCTCAAAGCCGACATGTCTGAGCAGGGGCGCAGCCAGGGTCCTACCAAGTGGGTGACATCCTAATAATGTCATTTTATCCAGACTGCCTTCAACGCGCGAAATGACGGAAACTTTCTGCTTTGGTGCGCTTCAAATCAAACATGCCTTCTTTGATGTGGCAGTTTTTCCTGATGGGCAGGGCCACCGCCAACCGCCTCCCTACTTTTGGCTGCTCTTCTGCGCATACGCAGTTTTGTTCACGTGACACAACTACAGCGGTAGATCCTGTAGTTAATATATTACAAAAATGAATGAAATAGCTCGTTGTCATGACAGAAATTCATGGTATTTTCTACGAAAGCACAAATACCCCGCTACGTCATTTTGATGCGGTAGATTCGTAGATTTGATCGTTTGTGAAACTGGAATCTTTGAATGCACGAAAAATGTGTGGTACGTTCGCATTTTCATAGTGCTTAGCTTCGTGGAACATAGCCATGGCCTGTATTGTTTTCGTAAAGTAGCTCATTCCCTTGAAGGCGAGTCACCATCGTCTGCCGGCCGACTCTTCCATGATGAAGTTTCGAGAGCATGTCTGCAAGTATGGGTGGAGAATCTAGCAAATCATTGGGGTCGCCCAATGCATGAAGGAAATGAGTGCTGCCAAATTGGCTGGTGGGTCCAACACACACGGTTCCAGCGAGAGAGAGCAAGAAGCTGGTGGGACCGAGGACCCACCAAAAGCACAGGGAGCCCCTATCTGTCTGCTAGTCGAAGATCAGTGCACCACATCCTGTGGCGGTCCGACAGGTACCCGCCAGTTGGGTACTGTTTTTACGATACATCGAACGTTGAGTCATGTAGCATCGCCAATCTCTTGCGCCGATCGGCCGCCGGCGAAGAGCAGCGACAGGAAGACTCGAACCCATACCATTTCGATCGCGAGGCGGGCAGCTTACCGCTAGACCACTCGTCCCCGTGCAGCAACGTACACACGTACCGAGGACAACGCCACCAACTCATACTGGATATGTGCCTGCAGAGTAACATTCACCTAATCGAAACCGATTGAAATGCCGGCAGCCTGACATCTCATCCAACATGGTCACCTCGTGACGGCTGACTTGCCACATGGGGCTCCATTAAGAGAGCTCCTCCTGTCCATGTCCTGGTGAGCCCTAACCTGCCTGCTGGGCATGGGCGCTGTATAGCAACTGTAGTTGATGCGCCCTAAAACCCTAACGACTAACTAACCTGTCTGCTAGTCGAAGACCAGTGCACCACCGGCCGTGACTGTCCGGCAGGTACCCCTTTGCTTGTTTGTTTATTGGTTGGTTCACGACACACTTTATGCACATTCACGGCTAATGGCGCCGCCCACACTGTTTCGCCGGTGGGCCTCGGGATTGGGAAATGTCCTGAGTGGCGCTAGAGTCGAACCGGGGACCTTTGGTACCCATAGCCAGACACCTTAACCACTCGGCCATCCCGGCCCCCGGCAGGTATCCGGAGCGCGACGACGGCGACATCTTCGCCACGGAGCTGGCGCAGCGGCAGCTGGCGCGCCAGCCGCGCCGGCCGCTGCCGCTGTGTCTGCGCCTGTCGGACGACGCGGCCGCTGCCGTGGTGCAGAAGTGGTACCGCGGCTACCTGGTGCGCCGGCGGGCCGACGTCAGCCGGCTGCGCCAGTACCAGACCAACCTGCGCCGGCTGTCGCGGCTGCCGGGCGCGCCCACCGGGCCGGCGCCCGTCCTGCCGCGCTCCGACCACCCCTGCCGCTGACACACGTCTCGCCACCGCGCTGACACGTCAACGCACTGATGTCACCATATTGACACGTCAACGCACTGATGTCATCACACTGACACGTCAACGCACTGACGTCACCACACTGACGTCAACGCACTGATGTCACCACACTGACGTCAACGCACTGATGTCACCACGCTGACGTCAACGCACTGATGTCACCACACTGACGTCAACGCACTGATGTCACCACACTGACGTCAACGCACTGATGTCACCACGCTGACGTCAACGCACTGACGTCACCACACTTACGTCATCACACTGACGTCACAACAAAGATGGCAACGGACTGATGTCAAAACACTACGTCTCCAGGCTGACGTCACCACACTGGCGTCACAACACGCACGTCACCATACTGAAGTCACGAGACCGACGTCATAATAGTTACGGTAATATGCTGAAGTCAGCACGATGACGTCATCACACTGAAGTCATTACACTGCCGTCACTACATTTACGTCATATCATTGACGTCATCACATCGACGTCACCAGACTGACGTTACCATACCGACGTCGCATCACTGATGTCACATCATTGACCTCACCATACTGACCTCACCACACTGACATCACCACACCGACGTCACCACATTGACGTCAACACACTGATGTCTGCGGCAATACCTGTCGGTAGTTTCATACACAATGGAAGTGGATCCTCATTCGGCTGCTTTCTTACCTAAAAATAAGTCCATATTTCGACTTCGATGACTGGGGGTTTCGATGTATTCCAATTCAGCATTTAATTTACATCTTATTCTAGACACCTACAGTTCTGAATTTGTGCACACTGCGTCACCGGCCTCGACGTCATCAAGTGGATGACATGACACCGACATTGCCGCAGCGATGTTATCAGACTGGTGCCAGGCTACGACTATGATGCGACCACACTGATGCTACCTGATGTCATATACAGTAGCGTGACGACACTGAGTTTATCGCACTGACGTGCACCGAGTGACGTCACAGGTCAGCAGCAGGAGAGTGACGCGACCTCGGCGGCGAGCGTGACCGGCGCGGAGCAGTGACATCAGTGCAGCTCGTGACCTGACATGACCCGATGTCAGTCCCGTCTCTGACGTGTGCATGGGGATAATATACAATAACGATGAACTATGAAAGATAGCGATAGCCTTTCACTTAACAACGTGTTCAACGACGATGCGACGTACAATTTTGCTATTACTTGAGGGTCTAGACTGTCCATTGGAGAACTAGTCCCTCTAAGCAAAAATGTATCGCCACCTAGATAAGCATGACTGACTGACATTGCCTATATTAACCATCGAATCATTTCACGTTAATCAAAATATCTCATTATTTTCAGCAGCATGAGGACGAAACGAAACTCAACGAAAATGAGAACTACTTACCTACATCTGCAAGGTCTCTTCAGTTTGCAGAACACAAACGCTGGTCAGGATGCAAAATAATCATCAATAATAATATACACCACTTGGTTGATTTGCAGAACAAATGTTTTAGTTATTTTTCCTGTCCCATGAATTTAGTTTTACTCTAACCCTTGCCGTTTGTTTTTCGGTCAGATCCTCACACCCCGTCTCGGGGGGATGCCGATAATAACCCCATCTAAAATCCAAACTAAGATTCACACGAAAACGAAAGAGGTGTAATTGGAAAGCGCTCGACGAATATGGTCCGGATCCACCCCAAAACAATTTCCCCCCAAAGGTGACGTCACTAGGGGACTGGATTTTCATGCCTTCTCACGACATACGTTATGTTTTTGGCTCTGGGGAGTTCATTTTGGGGATATTTGAGAAAAAAACAATTATTTGGAATCAGAAAACGACAGCGAAATTGACCAGGAGCGTAAACAAAATGTTGACCCTCCCAAAATATTTTTTTTTTAAATTTGGAAATTTCGAGTTTTCAGGTTTTCTTTAATTCTTATTCTCTAATGGTTAGAGCAGACCGAGAAATGTTGTTGTAAGTCAACTTTCCTTAACAAAAAATGCCTACTTTAGCCAGAATCTTGTATTTGAACTGCAAGAGTCAAATATGCAAAATTCGTATGTAGTCAAAAACGTGGAAAAAAATGAAAAATTCCTTTTGTACATTTTGTTACATCCCTAAAGATAAGCAAACGCTGATAGTTTCTTTACAATATCTGTCCATTAAAGCGTGACTACTGGTTGAACTTTTTTGGAGGTGACCTCGCTTGACCTTAAATAATTGCTGACTCTAGACGACCTGACTTCAAGCTGGACTTGGAAACTGCAAGCCAAATTGATGTTGGAAAAGGTATGCCAAATTTTGGAGCGCTGCCGTGCGCCGTTCATTCACTATCCGCGAAAAACCTGAGGGGGCGGTTGAAGACCCACCTCCCCGAGACGGGACGGGCTAAGCTCCGAAGTGCCATTATGTTTCTTTAATAATAACAGTAGTAAGTATTCGGTATTATAAGTCTTCTTCGTTTTCTTTTTCGTTGTTTGTCCGCTGGTAGAGAATCGGCGACGAAAAAAAAATGTTGTAGGTGGTGGGGTAAATTAACATGTTTAGAGTCAATATATCTATATACTCTACTTACTATCTATAGCTGTATAGATAATAATTAGTGTGTATAGACTATAATTAATAACTACTATTATAATTAATATCTATAGCCGTATTACTCAATATAAGTATATCGCGGAACTATGCTTGAATATCCTCACTGATTGAGAACTCTTAGTTGCTGCGTTTTCTCGTTCATGTGTTTACTATATGCAGGCCTCTACCCTCGAAAAGCATTGAGCACGCTGTTGAAGTAGGACAACACCACTGGACTGTCTTGCAACATTTACCTTTCGGTTGCTGCATTATAAACAAGGCTAACAAACTATAACAAGCAAGGGCTGGTAGGATGATTACCCTATGAGCTTTGGGAAACCACAGCCTTTTGACGGTGCATTGGGTGTATGACATTCCAAAGAGTACGATCCGAGAATCTAGGTATACATTGTTACAGATCAAAAGCGTATGTTTATGAGTGGGAATGCTGTACGAGTGGGAATGTTTTTAAACATTTTTTTCAGTATTTCCTCAGCCTCCTGTAAACTCTTCCCACATGCCTTGACCATCATCTCCCCTGACCTATGCTCTAATATGATTCAAGATCTTACGCGACAGCTGGTCTCCGACCACATCTACTCACCCTCCTTTCACCTTGCTCCTCGCGAAGTTCTATTATCTTTCCATCCATGTCCGTCCTTTTTCGATATTCACCTCCTGTGCCACTTAATACTACCACAAGCGAACTGTGCCAGATTTATGGTCGAACGTGAACTGAATACCTACGATTATGGAGGGAGTCGTTAACTATCAGGTGGTGTGCTCATTTTTTGCCAGCCCCACAATCATGTAATTTGCTTACTTCAGCTACCACAAATTGTGAGCAGATTTGTGTTGCAAGTTACCCCAGTTCACTTCCTCAGTACAAAAATCAGTAAAGCAATATCCCTAGAGTTAATCAGCCCGCTTTCAAGTTGTATGGACCTCGCGCAAAAATATCAGCAATTTGTGAGCATGTCACAGTTCCATTCTCGTGGTCAATGATCTTTTTTGTAGTGCTACTAAATAGAGTAACAATAAAACAATGAAATGAGTGAACTGATGCTGTTGGACCCAATGATTCAACAATGATGAAGGACCGAACCACGCCCTATATTGTCGTCACACATTCCTGCCAATGGGAAGCATTCGCTTGGCTGTTGGCTGCTGGTTGCCTTTAGAGAATGTTCGGATTTGAGGAAGTTCCTATAATTTCTGTCCTCTGGCACCCGTACTTCTTGAATTCTGTCCCGCCGTCTCACCTCTAACCTTCGATCACCGTCTTTGATGTCTGTCTGATTTGATCTTTGTCTTCCAGTGACCTCTGCTATTCAATGATCTCTACCTGTTTCATGTGTTCTCCAGTGCCCTTGTAGCGCTAAGGTGCGTGTGGATGTGTGGGTAGGCGTAAAGGATCTGGGAAAGCCATAGGGAGACGTTGTTGCCAAATAACACCTGGAATGTACACAGCTTCGTTGTACCATTCCCTCAGTACGGTCCGGACGCCTCCCTTAGAACAGAATGACAAAGAAGTAGGATTCCGCGGCGGCAGTGACGCGTGTCACCGCCACTGCCCCGGCTTGTCCCGTAAACCACTTCCCAGAATGGGACACGACAATCTGTATCGACAGGGGGCAGAGTTATTTGTTTAGGTGTGCCGGACCATACAGGTTTTCAATGATCAAAAACTTCTCAGCCGCTAGATGGTGGGCGCGCGCTCAGCAGTGGCTGAGCCTTCAGTCAGCCGCTAGATGGCTAGCGGACGAGCTCCGCTACATCCTCTCCTACTGCGGCTCCTGCCCCAGTGAGTTCTTCCCTGCAGTCCCTGTCCTCCAGTGTCCTTTCCTGCCGATGTCATACCCTTCATCACCTCTCCTCCCTTGTCCCGTGTCCTTCAGCGACCTGCCCTGCTGCTGTCATGTCCTCAATCACCTATCCTTCATTGACCAGTTTCATTCTGTGACTTCCCCTGCTGCTGTCATGTCCTCCATAGCCTATCCTTCTTTGGTCCGTGTTCTTCAGTGACCTCTCCTGCCGCTGTCATATCCTCCATAACCTCTCCTCCTGTGACTCATGTCCTTCAGCGACCTTCCCTTCTGTTGACATATCCTCCATAACCTCTCCTCCTGTGACTCATGTCCTTCAGCGACCTTCGCTGCTGTTGTCATGCCCTCCATAACCTCTCCTCCCTTGGTCCGTGCCCTCTAGTGGCCTTTCCTGCCGATCTCATGCCCTCCATAACCTCTCCTGCCTTGGCCCGTGTCTTTCAGTGCCCTCCCTTACCGATGCCATGTTCTCCATAACCTCTCCTTCCTCGTCCAGTGTCTTTGAGCGACCTCTCCTGTCTCGAGCATGTCCTTCACAACCTCTAGTCCCTTGGCCCGTGTCCTTCAGTGGCCTCTGTCAGTACATAATGTGCAGTGTCCTACAGTGACCTCTGAATGTGCAGCTTGGCACTTCCGGTCTATTGTTCAGCAGTTGCATGGTTTTTCATGAGATGATATCGTGCCTTTTTTAACCTTCTGACATTCATGATCTGTATTGAGCAGTCCCGAAGTTCGTGAACCATGCTTGACCTCATGTAAGGAGGTTTTATGATGATGATTATGAAGACACTTGTGTAGCTAGTGGTTTCCAAACAGTTTATTATACGATTATTTAATCATCTCCCCGCCATGTGCATTCAGTTAGCCATTGGCTGAGCGTTGTTAGGGCCGTGCGTGAGTTGAGTGCCTTCGTAGACCATGCAAATAACTACCTGAATGCGATTATTTAGCCGGTAGTTATCTTAATTTGCAAACAGACCTTTTGGATTCGTGTATTTCCATTTTGGGAAGGTATATTATACACGCCTGTTGTCTTCTTCCCTTATTCCCTCATTTACTATGAGATCTCCATTCTACAATGCCATTTTCACAAAATCTGCAATGAAATGTAATAACATCAAATCAGGCTATGATTGCCGACACCCCGCGGTCCAACCACACGCACATGTGTTGGATTTTCCGTTGACCTGGTTAAATGTCAGACGAGTTAATGGTGTACGTGCCCGCACAAACACGAACACTTTCCAAAGTGAAACACACGAACGACACACGAAACACACGAAACACTCTTCTCACTCTTTCTTTCGTACACTCGTCCAAAAACACTCTTTGTATTGCTTTTTAAAGATGATTGAAACATTTTTCTGTGACCAATGGATTCAAGGCTGCAATGTAATCCTGTAGACGCCATGATTTTCCGCAGCCATTTACCGCCCAAGCACGGGGATGCTTGTTATTTCGTGGCACAATGCGCGCACTCCATGGCACAGTTCGCAGAATATTCCGCCTGACGTGCACGCTGAAGATAATTGCCGATCACTTTAGACAGTGGCCTAACTGGTCGGAAGTGCCGTGCATCACTCAATGCAAAATTGCACAATTTTCTGAAGTAAAAGGGAGGGAAGCGAGGGTGGCCGAGTGGTTAAGGTGTCGGGCTATGGGTACCAAAGGTTCCGGGTTCGACTCTAGCGCCACTCAGGACATGTCCCAATCCCGCGGCCCACCGGCGAAACAGTGTGGGCGGCGCCATTAGCCGTGAATGTGCATAAAGTGTGTCGTGAACCAACCAATAAACAAACAAGACAAGAAGTAAAAGGGAGGTTTGACCACTTCGTAACCGAAGCCAGCCTATTGTGCAATGCTCACTTGCCTCTTTGTTGTCCAGCCGTTGAGTGAAACTCTCTTAGTAGTTCTCCCATAGTTGAGATAGACTTGCTGGATAGCACGCAGTAGTTGGCTGCGATCTAGTCTTCCAATTATGCACCATCTTTGCACTTCAAGAATATCTGTGACATTATATTTCGGCGAGAAGCTGCCGGAAGCGCCTGTCTCTAATCAGTTACTATATGAATGTGTTGGCTCTGTGTGCGTGCACATTGCAATACAATAACCAAGGTAACATGGACGTATCATTCTATATTCGTACCGAAATGCGTATCCACGTACATAGATCCAGCTTCCATCTGAAATTAAATTACCTTATGTTGTTTGCCGAGATCTATGTACATTATTAGTCCATGGAGAAAATAGAGAGATGACAATCATTGTCCGCCTAACCCTCGCAGTCTCCGGCTGTCACGTTTGTATGGCGGAGTAGATCGATTACGATTCTCGGCAAAGATTCACTGCGATTCTCGGAAGACATCCATTAGGATTCTCGGCAGAGCTGCGATGCGATTCTCGGCACGACAGTGCCGCGCTCAGTGCAGCCTCACACGTGCAGCCTCACACGTGCAGCCTCACACGTGCTGGAGAGAGGGTGGGATGGGCGGGCGGAACACCGCCGCCGGCTCCGAACCGGCTGTAGCCGGCTGTGTCTGGATCTGTCGACCGCCGACAGAGCTGACGACAGAGCTGCCGACAGAGATGCTGACCACCCACAGAACTGCCGACAGAGCTGCCGACCACCAGCAGAGCTGCTGACCGTCGACAGAGCTGCTGACCACCGACAGAGCCGCTGACCATCGCCAGAGCTGACGACAGAGCTGCTGACCGCCGACAGAGCTGCTGACCACCGACAGAGCTGCTGACCACCAACAGAGCTGCTGACCACCGACAGAGCTGCTGACCGTCGAGAGAACTGACGACAGAGCTGACGACCGCCAGCAGAGCTGCTGACAGAGCTGCTGACCGTGTACGTGTACGTGTCGCGTGTACATCTTCGGAGGGATTCGTGCCACCGCAGGGTGGCGTTGTGATCCGAATGTGGAAGCGTATCCACTGAAAAGTGTGTTGATAAACTCAGAGCGGACCACTCCCCATCCTCAGGTCTCAACCCCTGAGCGATAGAGAGGTAATCGTCACAGCGCTGGGCAGGCCACAGGTTGCTCGGCGGATCCTGGCATGGAAAGGGCAGGCCACAGGTCACTCGGAATACATTGGAAGGGATATGGCAGGCCACAGATAACTGGGCGAATTTTGGAAGTGATAGGGCAGGTCACATATCACTCGGCGGATTTTGGAGGGGGTCACATATCACTCGGCGGATCTTGGAAGGGGTCACATATCACTCGGCGGATCTTGGAAGTGATAGGGCAGGCCTCAGGTCGCTTGGTGGCACTTGAAAGGGACAGGGCATGCCACAGATTATTCAGCGGATCCTGGAATGGATAGGGCAGGCCGAATGCTTTAGAGTGTGGAAGTTCTGGATTGATCTAGCCTTATAATGGCTCCAAGGGGATTTTTTAAAGAGATCCAGACAACACTTCATGAGTTTTGTTTTAACTTTTTGATTGATGAGTAATGGCGATTACGGCATTTCCGGTGTGGTGGAATACCTCGCCGTGTTTTACTGTTAAAGTTTGCCCTTAGATGCACTAACAGGTTCTCATGTGTAAGTACAGATTCCGGCAGGAGACGAAATGTACGCCGGAGATTCTAATTTGCCTTTCCTTATTTCCAAACATTATATTTTGTCCCTTATTAAACGCGTGCTAGGAGTAAAATGCACACCAACAACACATTCATTGTTCACGTTTGAAAATATGCAGGTAATAGGTCATCGCGAAGCTCTGCCATTTCATTCATTAGGAATATGTGGCTGCTACTTTTTCAAATACATTGAAGTGGAAATGGTAGCATAGACTTTAAAAAAGTCCTGTGGAATAGTACAAAATATAATCCATTCATTCGTTTTCCACATACGTTCTTGCGCAGCAATCGGATGGTGGAATTCTTAACCTTCAGGGTGAATTTGTTCCTCTGAATAGAGCACATAAATTTAGTTAAATAAACGGTCGAGTACGTAAGTGGGGTAAATGAAGCAACCAACTTTGGTTGGACCGACATTGCTGTAGGATAGTTACTGGCTAGACTGGTCAGGTGGCACGCTAAGTTGACGGCACAGCCCGTGGATGCCGCCAGAACTCGGTCACTGTCTGCCCTCTTCAACTCCGATCCGACGGGGATGAGTAGTCTAGGGGTAGGCTGCCCGTCTCACAATCGAAAGATTGTGGGTTCGAACGTCACCTGTCGCTACTCTTCGCCCGTAACCAATCGGAGTGAGAGATTGGCGATGCCGCATGACTCAACGGTCGAGGTGTGTAAAACCAACGACCGCGAACTCCGACCTGACAATGCGTCGACGCCATGAGGCGGGGCGGAGGATGGGGATGGGGCTGGGAAGCCGACCGTCGCACCCTCCAGCGACGGGTCGGAGTACTTCCGCTCATAAAGAGCCGGCCGGCCGGCGGCGGGGCGCAGGACCTGCAGATGCTGACAGTCACACACGTCTCCGGCGAACACGTCCTGTCGGGTCCTGCACTGTGGTCACTCGTCACCTGTAGTCCTACACTGTAGTCACTCGTAGTCTATGAGTGATTGGAGTGTCCTAAACTGGTCCTGTCGTGTTCTGCACTCTACCTCACCCTCACAGTCTCCGCCTACACTCCGCCTGACCCTCACAGTCTCCACCTACACTCCGCCTGACCCTCACAGTCTCCGCCTACACTCCGCCTGACCCTCACCGTCTCCGCCTACACTCCGCCTGACCCTCACAGTCTCCGCCTACACTCCGCCTGACCCTCACAGTCTCCGCCTACACTCCGCCTGACCCTCACAGTTTCCGCACGTCCAACTGACACGAACCACTGCCGGCGGGAATATCCACCATGTCCACCATGTCCACCCAGAAGGGGGAGAAGACGGCCGAGGCGGCCCGTCAGGCGACATCCAACTTCGAGAACCTTCTCGACTCGGTCGGACCGTTCGGCCTCTACCAGAAGGTGCTCTGTGTCGCGCTCGTCGGCGGGTCGACCTTCATCTGCTCTCTCACCTACTACACGCAGGTACTTCAGGCACTGCAGGTACTAAACGCAAGCATTTCGGGAAGAGCGAGTGATGTGCGGCCTGTGCATGGACCGAGCTTGTGTGGGCTCGTGTTTTTTTAGAACAAATTCGACGCCAGCAAACAGGAAAATGTAAACGTTTTTCATTGGCATTACTGAAACACTTGGTTAAATTTTTACTAACTTGCCCTTACTAGAAATAGTCAACACACTGCAAACGCCATCACAGAGCTGTGATGGCGCCATCGAATCGAAGTGAAGCCCTTCAGATCGATTCGATTATGTTCTCACTGACATTAATTTCATAAAACTTAAAGAATCACAACATTAAATTAGTGTCTCGCATTCACACGACTAGAACTTCACGTCTCGCTGACGTATGCTGATATTGCATCCACACGATGCCCATGTACTCCGCCTGGTGGCTAGCCATCCCCTTCACACCGACCAACTACCTCAATGCCTTCTCAGTGCTGACGAAATTATCTGTCGATGGTGATTTCTGATGACTTCTCCAAAAAATATGCCAATCCTCATCATCACCTATGTTCACCTCTCCTCATCCACGTTGACCTTTCCTGACTCATGTCAACCGCTCCTGACACCTATTGATCTCCGGTGACCTCTGCAGACTTCTGTTGATCCTTCCCAGACTTCTCCACTGCCGCCGACCTCTTCTGATCCTTGCTGACCTCCACCGATCCTGTCCGTCTGTGTTCAGATCATGTTGATGCTGACGCCGCCGGTCACGTGCACCGACTGGCCTGAGTCTGCCCGGAGCAGCGACAGCTGTCAGCTGGCCGGCTTCACCACCGGCTCCAGCAGCAGCTCCAGCAGCAGCTCCAGCAGCAGCTCCAGCAACAGCTCCAGCAACAGCTCCAGCAACAGCTTCAGCAACAGCTCCAGCAACAGCTACAGCAACGGCTTCGGCAGCGCCGCCTGCCAACACTGGAGCTACGACACCAGCGTCATGTTCCCCACCATCGCGTCGGAGGTAAGTGCGTCGTCTCGGCTGTCCCGACCACCGTTGAGACCCACACCGACTGTGTTCTCTGCCGCGACCACTCACCTGACGTCCCATCATCATCATCATCATCATCATCATCATAAAGTGTATTACAATTATCTTGCAATTCTGTTGGACATCTTGATGAGGATGACTAATGCACGAGGGTGACCTCAGGTGACAAATGTTCGAGCTGTCACTCACTGGAGGCAAAGACCAGCAAGCTGCCGACGGAATGTTTTCTCTGTTAATAGGAATTAAAATGAGAGGGCCTCACTTCCCAGAACATGATAGCTTATCCCTCGGTCAAGTTCCAGTGCGTATGTTTTATTCAAAGAGTTAACTGTGTGCCCGTTAACCAAGGAGTTAACTGCCGTGTGCCCGAGGGGTTGGTTGGTTATTGGAGTTTAGGGGCGCATCGACTACATCGGTCATGCAGCGCCCATAACATCGTCAGTGAAACAGTGAAATGCAAGCAACATCGTCAATCAGACAGAGAAAAGTAAACATCAGTGAAACAGTGAAATGGGAGTAACATCAGAGAAACAGTGAAATTCACGAAACATCATCAGTGAAACAGTGAAATTCACGAAACATCATCAGTGGAACAGTGAAATTCACGAAACTCCATCAGTGAAACAGTGAGATGGAAGAAACATCAGTAAAACAGTGAAGCAGCAAGAGCAAGCGAAGACCAGCCAGTGACATGTCACTGGGAGAAATATAGGACGAAATACGACGGAGCTAAGATCTCCCCGAGTAAACAACATCAAAACGCACTTGCGAGAGGAACTCGAATAACCGTCCAGAATGAACGATGCGTGATCCATCACCCAGAAGACCCGCCATCGTTAGCGTGGATACATCTCGTCCAAAGAATCGTCGTCGTTGTGCTGAGAATAGGGGGCACACCAGAAGAACGTGCCTCACTGTCAGTGGCATGTCGCAGCGAGTGCACATCTTTCTGTCCTCGTTTCGTAGCAGGTAGCCGTGGGTAGCATAAGTGTGGCCTATTCGTATATTGGCGAGTAGCACTTCTTCCCTCCGGGAAGTTCTAGATGATGATTTCCAACACCCCAGAGTTGGCCTGATGGTTCTTAGTTTGTTTTCGCCGGTCGAGTCCCAAACTTGTTGCCACTTGTCCTGGAAGAATGCGTTGATTGCCTGGCTGAAGTGTGTCGCGGGAAGAGGAAGCGAATGGGTGTACTGTCTCCGCGCAGCACGTTTTGCTGCTTGGTCAGCCAGCTCATTCCCCCTTATTCCAACATGGCTTGGTATCCAGCAGAGGGTCACATTTTTCCCGCCTCGCTTAAGCATAGTCATGCGCAATAAAACATCCTGCACGAGAGGGTCATGAGGATAAAACTGTTTCAACGCTAGAAAGCTACTCAGAGAGTCAGATAATATTACGTGATTGACTTCGTTCTCTGTTTCGATGAAACACATGGCCTTTGTGATGGCTAGAAGTTCAGCCGTGTAGACAGTTGCGTGAGGAGGCAGTGTGAATGATTGGATCGTGGCACCACTCACAAAGGCACACCCCACGCCATCATCAGTTTTCGAACCGTCGGTGTAGGTGAGAGTGCATGAACGATAGGCGTGAATGTGTTCAAGACTCTTCATCCGAAACACTTCTGTGGTAATTTCGTCCTTACGAGTGTCTGTCAGCGCCGTGTCAACCGACGGCTGGATCAGTTCCCAAGGGGGAACGGGCAGTGGCTCAGTCCTTCTGATGCTACGCATTCGAATACCACTCCCCTCTGCCAACTTCCGCAACTTCACGCAGAAAGGAGGTAGTGTATTGCCACGTCCGCCACAGAACATCGCACGTGTACGGTGAGCAAACAAGGCCTGGTATGCTGGATTTAGAGGAAATTGCCTCACCCTGCACGCATACCGCAGTCCGAGTTTGTCTCGTCTTAGGGCAAGCGGAGCTTCATCAGCATATGCGAGAAGACTTGCAGTCGGAGAAGTTCGGAATGCCCCTGTGGCAATACGCAAGGCGGCATGGTGGACAGTGTCGAGCGTACGCTTGTTGGAATCACTGGGACAGCCGTAGATAAAACAGCCATAATCGAGTTTTGAACGGATGAGCGATCGATATAGAAGTAAAAGCGTAGACCTATCTGCTCCGTAGGTAGTTCGGGCAACATATTTCATAATGTTCAGGGATTTCGAACACTTCTGTCGCAATGTTTTCAGGTGGTCCTTGTATGTTAGACGACGATCGAATGTGATGCCCAGAAACTTAGCTGCGGGCTGGAAGGGCATCTGCTCTCCGTAAAGCTGAATGTTCGGGTCCTGGCAGTTACGGCGGCGACAAAAATGCACTGCAACAGTCTTGTGGGTAGAAAATCGGAAGCAATTCAGGTTACTCCATTTCTCAAGGTGAGAAGTAGCCAGCTGCAGCTGTCTCTCCATCGAGGATGAACGTGATGCTGAACACCAAATTGCAACATCATCAACAAAAAGGGACTTCGCGACACCACATGGCAAACAGTCTCCAATGTCATTAATCACTACAGCAAATAAAGCCACACTAAGGACGCTTCCCTGAGGAACACCGTTGACCTGCGTCAACCGATCAGACATTGCGCGACCTACACGGACACGAAATGTTCGGTCAGTAAGAAAATTATGCAGGAAATGCCCCATAAAACCACGCACACCACACCTCCAAAGCTTTACAAGAATATCTTGCTTCCATGTCGTATCATAGGCGCCCTCAATGTAAAAAAAACACTGCTCCAAGATGTCTCCTTTCTTTAAAGCTGATACGAATTGCGGTGTCCAATGTTAATATATGGTCAAGTGTGGATCAGTTCTTCCTGAAACCAGACTGCGCGTGGCTAAAAAAGTTTTGTTGTTCCAGGAACCACGTGAGGCGAACACTGACCATCTTCTCCATGAGTTTACACAGGCACGAAGTCAGGGAAATCGGTCGGTAATGAAGAGGGTCAGAACCTGTCTTGTTCGGCTTCAATATGGGAATGACTGTCGCATCCCGCCAAGATGGCGGGAATCTGCCGATCGTCCAAAGTGTGTTAAAACATGACAGAAGTACTTCGCGTGCATTTCTTGGGAGGTTTTGGAACATCTTATTATGTATGTTGTCAGGTCCTTCGGATACGGGGTGCAGTGCAGCAATTTGTGATGTTAATTCGAACATTGTGAAGCGCTCATTATAATATAGTTTCTCGGCGGTGGCAAAGTCAACCATCGATGCCTCGCGTCGAGCCCTATATCCGCGAAAACCTGCAGTTCGGTCGCAGCTCATGCTTCTGTCCGCCAAGGATCGAGCGATAATGTTCGCCACGTCTCGAGGTTCTGTTATTATTCCGCCAGCGACGTGCAGGACTGGTAGTGGTGTGGATCGCGAATGTCCGGATATTCGTTGTATTTGTGACCAAATCTGCTTGGTAGGGGTGAATCGGTTCAACTTCTCTACATACTGTCTCCACGACGTCCTTCTGGCTTCTCGGATTGTTCGCCTGGCGGCTGCCCGAGGGGTGAACGGCAGCTATATCACCAGTCCATCACAGGCCACCACCGATGACGGCCGGCATCATCGTAGGGTATTTTTTTTCGAGGTAGCCACCAACCAGGAGTGACTCAGTCTGGCCTCAATAGTGATAGCCGGGGCCGAGTAACCGACCGGTACCCCACCTAGTCGAGTAGACTGGGATGGGCCCAAGAGCACGCCAAGCAACTCGTGCATGGGGGTCATTTTTGATGGAATAGATCAAACGAAACTTTAAACTTACCCTGTCGTCTCACCACTCCGTGGCACAGCTCGGATGCGAATTGTCCGTGGTGGATTTATGACGATAGCTGTAACGTGTTGGCCAATACTGCCACGCTTATGGCGTCTCCAGCCCGCACAAACCAGATCACCGGGCAGATCCGGAAACGGTCCTGAATGTGTCACCGTAACGTGGCAGATGCTCAGCAAGAAAAATATGCATATATAAATAGCCCTTGGAAGCAATATGAGTGCATGTGTGGTAAAATGCTCCTCAAAGCCTTAATCTAGCCCCAAGGTGTCGAAATTCGGGGAACATAAAATGTTGTTGTATGGTCTGAATCGAGTTCTTATCCAGTTCCTGCCTATATCAGTGAGGCAGGTGAAAATGATCTCCAGTGGTGATGATCGCCAATGGTGATCTCCAGTGATGATCTCTGGTGATGATCTCCAATGGTGATCTCCAGTGGTGATCTGCAGTAGTGATCTCCAGTAGTGATTTCTGGTGATAAACTCCGGTAGTGATCTCCAGTGGTGATCTCCAGTGATGATCCCCAGTGGTGATCTCCAGTGGTGATCTGCAGTAGTGATCTCCAGTAGTGATTTCTGGTGATGAACTCCGGTAGTGATCTCCAGTGGTGATCTCCAGTGGTGATCTCCAGTGATGATTCCCAGTGGTGGTCTCTGGTGATGATCTCCGGTAGTGGTCTCCAATGATGATCTACACTGGTGATCTTCAGTGGTGATCTCCAGTGGTGATCTTCAGTGATGATCTCCAGTGGCAACACGTCAGGCTTTGTCCTTGGGCACTCCATGACGATGACAGCAACATCGGTCGAATTGTGACGTTTGAGCAATCCTTCACTTAACACTCCGAGAGCTACACTTCTGACTCAAATTTGACTGCCGCCTTACGGATCGTCGCTAACCATGATCGACACGATCAATCCTTGTTAGAACTCTTCATCAGCCTGCTATATCCTAACCAGCTGGATGGCCAGGAGTTACTGCCTAAAAAAGATGGAAAGGGTGTGGGTGAAACCTACATTAGCAGCTCTGCTGTCCCCTCCTTAGCAATCTGCCGAAGAATCTGCCTAGGTCAGAACAGGGGTGGTGACATGTCGTTTTACAAAGGGGCGGAAGAGAGAGAGAGAGAGAGAGAGAGAGAGAGAGAGAGAGAGAGAGAGAGAGAGAGAGAGAGAGAGAGAGAGAGAGAGAGAGAGAGAGAGAGAGAGGATGGCAGACAAAGGCCAATATTCAGTCGATATTTACCATGTATCTCCATAGGGTTAGTGCCTTTTTTGCAGATTGGGCAGCCATCTCCTCCTCCCTCTTCCTTCCCCCCCCCCCCTCCGCTGGCTGGCGCCGCCACCCGTGGATCCATGCAGCTAGTGCTCCCACACTCGAGCCGGCTGCATTTTCTGAAGGTGCAATCATCACCGACAACGCCGTTCTTACTCAAGCATCTGAAGGCTGCGACACATTAATTCAATACTTTAGGCTATATACTATACACGTATTCTTCAACTGCATGTATGTAAATATATGTACATATATGTATATATATATGTATATATATATATATATATATATATATATATATATATATATATATATATATATATATATATATATATATATATATATATATATATATATATATATATATATATATATATATATATGTATATATATATTTAGGCTGTATACCATCTTTAGATATTCGCACGCTTCTATCCGAATGTCAGATGCAAATGGGGACGCACAGAAGGGGAAGCCTATCCCTACGTAAATGGCGCCTGAAGCTGTACGCAGGAAGGCAATTCCAATCTAAAAGATGTTGTTTGATGTATGTTCTTGGTTCGCATACACGAAGCACAATGTCATGCTTCATGACGATGCGAGCTGTGCTAGGAGAACCAGTGGCCATTGTTTCCACTGTCCAGACCTCTTCGCCGGCAGCGCTGGGACAACTGATGACCATTGTCGCCACGCCCCTTCGGCCGCTCCACGTCGGTCGCCTAATGACCGTCGCGATGCTGTACCGCATGTGGCGAGGTAGTGCGGTACAGTCTACGTTCACCGCCGATGCCAATTTTCGCACCGTGTGCGATTTGTGCATGGGCAAACAGCACAATCCAAACAGCGCAGGGGAAAGGGGAAGGGAAGGAGTTAGAACAAGCGGCATTGCCCTTCTCTGAAGCCCTAACTAGGAGCACTATGCATTTGTTCGAAGTATTCTAAAAGCTTCAGAGTTTCAGCCGAAAACAGCTTGGAGGAAATTGTTCCAGACGAAAGCGATGCATAGGCGAACTTGGATGGTGCTCAAGCATCACCTGGCAACAGGAATCCCCGCCTATGATTATTGTGGCGGATATCGTGATGGCACCGAATAGAAAACCTATAATGTGCTCCAGTGCCCATGCTTTTGAACGATTGCACCCGGTTTTCCTTGCCCTTACTACACTATAATCTCTGACTGGGAATTAATTATCGAGCTCTTGAGTTTGTTTTGATTACATCGCTATTACTTCATCACTTTCGAAGTGAAACTTGGAAGTTCAATCTGCTCAGTCAGAGCCTCTTTTAGCGTGATAACTACGGGAGCCTTGTTTTTCTGTCCGTCAGGCCGCTCTTCACATTTCTTCGGCATTACCGGGGATGGACGAGGACAGCCCGACACTAATGGATTTGGCCGCCATTGGAGTCAATCGCGACTGTCCCCCAGTTAAATCTGGTATGCGACCAATGGTGGATGCATAGAGGAGGGAACACTGGGTGCATGAAGCGCTCCGCATAAAAAGGCGACTCCCTCTGACCGAGAAAGGCGTCCTTTCAGGAAGGCTTGACTACACCCTCTCCACCTCCCAATACTCTCATTTGAGATGGAGAGGCCCAGTGCATTCCCAGGCCCGCTCCCAGGTGTACACCCGAGGAAGTGTGCCGCATTTACGTTCCTGGATCCGCCCCTGTGTGAGCCCTGTGGTACCTGGCTGTGACCAAAGCCGGGTGGCAGTACAGCTCCCAGCCGCGCTACGTAGCAAAAGTTGAAAGTGGACTAGGCAGCTGAATGGCGGTAATGATTCTTCAAGCTTGGAAGCTAGAGGTTATCTGTTGTGCTGTTTGTTGTTAGGTCTATGTCCTAACACAAAATCGCTACCCATTTGTAGCGTCGTCTTTCATGTACCCCCATACCTACCCCGCCCGACCTTCACCGAAACTGTACGTCCTTTCGGAGGAGCTTCACACCCACAAAATTATTTGTTGTGACCCTTCCCAAATAGGAAGATTTACCATGAAATTAAACACTAAAAGGGTTTCGATCTCTAAAGGTTTTCGATCTCCAAATGCCTTTTATTAATTAGTTACTGTCGTAAACAGACCCAACGAAACGCTAGCTGTTCAGATCTAGTCTTCTTAAATCAGATGTTTTTTCACTCCTCATCTTCCTCAGCTACGGGTTCTACTTCCACCCTGCTGAGACCAGCGTGATTTAACATATGAGCCATAAAGGCTTCTTGCTACTGTTTTACTCTTATCACCTACATGCCTGCGTTTAGCACCGAAGCTTTGTAAACGTTTATCGGCTGTTTCCTCACGTTGTCTGATAACTATAAAGTAGTCTGTTGCAATGAGTCCAAAGTTATTTTCCTCTGCTGACACCATGCGGCTATGCACACTCATTTTTAAGCATATCTTGGATTGTTTTCACCAAAATGAAGTCTCATACATTTGTCGTAATGAAATTTGATTTACCACTCTTCCACCCATGCAATGCGGTGTTAAAATTCAGCTTGTGTTTTTGTATAATCTCTAGTCCACATAGCTCGAAAAAGCTTGAAACAATTATCAGGCTTTATTATTGCACTTTTTACCCCTTCTTGAATCACAATAACATAATAACATGCAGTAACGGACGAAGAACTGTTCCCTGAGGAATTCCACTGCAAACTGTCCGCCAAAAATATGGCGTGCATGCCATTCAGCACCATCGTCTACATTCCATTGTCAATCGTTTACTCAATCCATTTCAATATCACTCCGGATACCTCATGATTTTCAAGTTGTAGTACTCGTCTTTCGTGTATAACCTTATCGAACGCCTGACTGAAATAAACTATGGGACATTGACAGGTACACAACCATCAAGATATTTTGCAACAAATTCCAAGTATTCTAATAAGTTGGTCAGACACAAACCTCCCAGTCTAAATCCGTGCTGTGTGTCAGCAATTGTGTCCACATAACTTAAGTGATTCAACATTCTTGTATTCCTGTATTTTCCCAAATATTTCGTCACGGAGTAGATTGAGCTAAGGGGCTGATAGTGTCAACTTTTTACTTATTTTCTGTTCTGAAAAGTGGCGTAATATTTGCCTTTTTCTAGTCGACAAGGGTTTCAGTAAACACCGATTATCTATTGAAAGTAATACGTACGTCGTAGGGTTAAATCCTTTACGAACCCTTGTAAGACTGTGCCTCCAGTTTTCAAGAATATCTCCAGGCCCCTGTACTACCAGGCTTGATTCTATACAGTAGTTGATTGACTTAACTTATGTAAATTCACATGAAATGGACAAGGCACTGGTGAGAGTGTGTCCTACATTCTACATTCATGCAATCTAAATTTACATGCTTTTACGTTCTTGCAAAATGGCTGAAAAGACAATATTCAGTTCGATGCTGAACGCTAATATATTCCGTGATATATTCTTTATGCCAGTGTAAGTTTCTGTAGTATGATCCGGTGTACATTAATTATCCCAATGTGAGCCGCTGCGCAACTATTAATAGGTGGTCCCGCGCACGCCCGGGGGGGGGGGGGGGGCAGATATCTGCCCCTCCGGTTTTTCCTCATTTGCCGCCAACCTAATAGGGTTAGCAAGGCCAAACCTCGCATAGCTGTTGATTGGTCTTTTCCACATATCCTCATCCGTTTTTAATCCTGGGTCATCTCAGGTCAGGTCACCAGGTCAGGCGAAGTGACCCAACTACGCTCGGAGTTCTAGGTGGCATAACTTCCACAATAATTGGGCTATTGATTTCAAACTTATAATATGTCATGATCTCATCAGGGACCATAATATGTATATCGTTTTTTTTCGTAGCATTGACCTTAGGTCAGGTCACTGCCATGGCTTCCCCGTTATAGGGTTATGGTAAAATATACAAATGTTTCCTAGTTACATATTTGGGCCCCGAATGATCTCATAACGGTTGTGGCATGTAGATGGAAGCTATGCTCATTGCTACCGCTGACATTTTTGCTCAGTGACCTCACCAAGGTCTCTGAGGTCACCTGAGATCACTACACATTTATGCGCATTACATCGCACTGCATTGAGCTAGAAGGCTGGAATTACCGTCATTGTGCTTGTATCGTCAGGACGTTTCGATTGATACCTTACATGACCTCCCTAGGCCTTGACCTGAGGTCATGACTTCATGACCTTGACCTGAGTGTCGGTTGACCTGACCTTAAATTACACCGCCTATTGTCGATAGCGCATTTCAAGGACTGTCGAATAGCGTTCGCTATTTGTTTCTATCTATTACAAGTCCTGAGATATGTGTCAATTTCTGAGTTCCATCTGATCCGGTCGAATTTGACCTATGATGGCCCAGTGACCTGAATGGTGACCTGAGCGAAAAATTACCAAAGCACTTTCGATAGAGCCCGTTACCAGCTATCGAACGCCGTTTTCCGTTTGTCGCTAGCTAGCATAGTTCCAGAGATCTTAGGGGGAGTCATCTGCCCCCCCTCAGACATGCGAAGTTGGCGCGGACCGCCGGACGTGCGAGTGTTAATAGTGTGCTGTTTATCTCAGTGTGCCCGCTGCAGAACTGCTGGTAGCATGTTGTTTACCCCAGTGTGTGTCCCTGCAAATGAGTTGGAATTATTATTTATTCCAGTGTGCGCGCTAGAGAACTATTGGACTTGTTTTCATCCCAGTGTGCACCGCTGCAAAACTTTTGGAGTTGTCGTTTTTCCTAGTGTGTGCCGCTCTGTAGAACTGTTCGAGGTGTTGTTTATCCCAGTGTGTGCCGCTGCAGAACTGCTGGTGGTGTGTTTATCCCCGTGTGTGCCGTTGCAGAACGACTGGGTGTGCACGGACGCTTGGCGGCCAGCCGTGGTACACGCCGTGTTCTGGGCTGGCAACATCGTCGGTTCCTGGATATGGGGCATCGTCAGTGACAAGTTAGTCAGGCTCTGGTCTCTGAAACATGAGATCCTGGGCACTGCCAGCGACATGTTGGTCGTTTATGGGGCCTTTGGATCTGGGCTTGTAGCGCCTAGGTGCGTGTGGATGTGTGGATAGGCGTAAAGGATCTGGGAAAGCCACACGGAGACGTCGTTGCCAAATGACGCCTGGAATGTGCACAGTTTCGTTGTACCATTCCCTCAGTGCGGTCCGGACGTCTCCCTTAGGACAGAAGGAGAAAGAAGTAGGATTCTGCGGCGTCGGAGACGCGTGTCACCGCCGCTGCCCCGGCTTGCCCCGTAAAAAAACACGCCAGAATGGACACGTGAACTTTGCATTGACATGACATACCGACAATTCATGCGGACTAGAAGACACAGTATGTTCTAGTTCAGACATTAAAGTACGCAGATATGGAAGAACAAGTGCAAGCGAGTTAAGTATGCAGGAAAGTCGGCTCAGTGAAGTGGAAAGCTATTATGTCAGATAGCTACTAGACACAGGGCATTGGAGATGAACGGAGAAACGAGATGAAATGGACCTGTACAAGTACGATAAGTACGCTGCCATCTTGCGGCAAAAGGGCGAACTAACCGCACAAACTAGGTATGACTAGTCTCAACCGCTAGATTGCTGGCGCGCGCTCGGCAGTGGTTCCGAGTCCTCAGTTGGCCGCCAGATGGCTAGCGGACGCGCTCCGCTATAGGCTGCTGCTGGCGAGTAGGTCAGAACGTTTGTTTTATTTTTTAGCATGGACAGCAACGAGCGAATTTGCTTCATGACCTTTAGACCCCGGGCATCCAGTGAAGTTAAAACGATGTTGGACGTCCGCATGCCACTTGATATTACAAGGGATTGTGAGAGTATGGCAGGGATACGGTCAGGTCCAAGCATATGCTTACCCCAAAGGAAAGCCTTTGCATCAAGCCAGCGATGTTTGGCTGTAAAATAATCTTCAAGTTGCCCTTCTCCCACTCAGTTTCTTATCGAAGAACGTCTGCCATTACAGGCGCCCATTCATTTCTGGAAACCGTAACCGTTTCGCATGCTACGTAGCTGAAAATGATTAAGGTGTCTTTTCGGGAACCACTTCCTTGATTTCTAATCGTAAGCGGCGCATGCATTTCTGACGTATGCACGAACTGAACTCTGTGATGAGTGTCTGGTTAGTTGCGGTTAACGCCACCGTGTCGCCACCGTCGCAGGCCGGGCCGGCGGCCTGCCACCATTTCCCCGTGATGAACCTCTGGCTGGTTAGTTGCAGCTGACGCCACCGTGTCGCCACCGTCGCAGGCTAGGCCGGCGGCCCGCCACCCTGACATCCTTCGCCATGTACGCCGCCGGTGGCGCCCTCACCCTGGCGAAGCCGTCCAGCATGGCTGTGGTGCTGGTGGTGCGCTTCCTGGTGGGCAGCGCGCACCACACCGTCACCCACCTGCCCTACATGCTAGGTGGGTCGTGGCATCGGTGGCAGGGAGTGGGTGTGGTGTGAAAGGGACTGTTTGAGCCAGACTCCAGCCTGTGGGAGACACATGCACCGACATATGCAATGACATATGCCGAGGAATCATGGCGTTCAGACAGGTTCCTGCATGTCTTCAGCAATGACTTCCCACGCGTTCCTCCTGCTCCATTCTTGCCTGCTATTATGCGCAAGAGGAACCTTGTCTTTTAACGTGATCTAGTACTACAGCTCCAGATAGTCAGGTACTACAGCACTGGGTGGTCAGGTACTACAGCCCTGGGTGGTCAGGTACTACAGACCTGTGTGGTCAGGTACTACAGCCCCGGGTGGTCAGGTACTACAACCCTGTATAGTCAGGTACTACAGCACTGTGTGGTGAGGTTATGCAGCCCTGGATGGTCAGGTAGTGCATCTTTAGATATTCAGGTACTACAGCCCTGGATGTTCAAGTACAATGGCCCCGAATTGTTAGGTACTACAACCCGGGATGCATTCTTGATGCAATTAACAGGTGGCGCACCCAGAGAAAGACATGGAAGTCCCCCACCATTCCAAACGTGGGAAGATCCTCACGGAGTCATAAAGCCATACAATCACAAATTATTTGGGCTGAATAAAAACCGAAGGGGCCATCTGGGTTAAGTTTGAAGAAAAAAATAAAGTACTATAAGGCTGGACAGGTGCGCGTCACACTGTGGCGGTGGACGTCACACTGTGGCGGTATGTATCACACTGTGGCTGTGTACGTCAGAATGTGGCGATATGTATCACACTGTGGCGGTGTACGTCACACTGTGGCGGTATGTATCACACTGTGGCGGTATGTATCACACTGTGGCAGTGTACGTCACACTGTGGCGATGGACGTCCCACTGTGGCGGTGTGTGTTACGCTGTGGTGGTACATGTCCCACTGTGGCGGTGTGGGGCACACTGTGGCACTGTGTATGACCTGTGTGACCTGTGTGTGACCTCTGTGTGCTGTGTGTGACTTGTGTGTGACCTATGTGTGTTGTGTGTGACCTGTGTGTGCGGTGTGTGACCTGTGTGTGGCCTGTGTGTGCCGTGTGTGACCTGTGTGTGCTGTGTGTGACCTGTGTGTGCTGTGTGTGACCTGTGTGTGCTGTGTGTGACCTGTGTGTGCTGTGTGTGACCTGTCTGTGCTGTGTGTGACCTGTGTGTGCTGTGTGTGACCTGTGTGTGCTGTGTGTGACCTGTCTGTGCTGTGTGTGACCTGTGTGTGACCTCTGTGTGCTGTGTGTGACCTGCCTGTGCCGTGTGTGACCTGTGTGTGCCGTGTGTGACCTGTCTGTGCTGTGTGTGACCTCTGTGTGTGCTGTGTGTGACCTGCCTGTGCGGTGTGTGACCTGTGTGTGACCTGTGTGACTTGTGTGTGACCTGTGTGACCTGTGTGTGACCTCTGTGTGCTGTGTGTGACCTGCCGGTGCTGTGTGTGACCTGTGTGTGACCTCTGTGTGCTGTGTGTGACCTATGTGTGCCGTGTGTGACCTGTGTGTGCGGTGTGTGACCTGTGTGTGCTGTGTGTGACCTGTGTGTGCTGTGTGTGACCTGTGTGTGACCTATGTGTGCTGTGTGTGCCGTGTGTGACCTGTGTGTGCCGTGTGTGACCTGTGTGTGCTGTGTGTGACCTGTGTGTGACCTGTGTGTGACCTGTGTGACCTGTGTGTGCCGTGTGTGACCTGTGTGTGCTGTGCGTGCCGTGTGTGACCTGTCTGTGCTGTATGTGACCTGTGTGTGCTGTGTGTGACCTGTGTGTGACCTGTGTGTGCTGTATGTGACCTGTGTGTGCCGTGTGTGACCTGTGTGTGACCTGTGTGTGCTGTATGTGACCTGTGTGTGACCTGTGTGACCTGTGTGTGACCTGTGTGACCTGTGTGTGCCGTGCTGCAGTGGTTGAGTACTGCGGCGGCGGCCATCGGACGTACCCGCTGCTGGCTCTGTGTGTGACCTGTGTGTGACCTGTGTGTGACCTGTGTGTGACCTGTGTGTGCCGTGTGTGACCTGTGTGACCTGTGTGTGACCTGTGTGTGCCCTGCTGTGGTTGAGTACTGGGGCGGCCACGGACGTACCCGCTGCTGGCTCTGTGTGTGACCTGTGTGTGACCTGTGTGTGACCTGTGTGTGCCGTGTGTGACCTGTGTGACCTGTGTGTGACCTGTGTGACCTGTGTGTGCCGTGCTGCAGTGGTTGAGTACTGCGGCGGCGGCCATCGGACGTACCCGCTGCTGGCTCTGATCGCCGCCTGGGCTCTGGGCGGCGTCCTGCTGCCCTGGCTCAGCTGTCTGCTGTGGAGCTGGCGACTGCTGGTGCTCACCTCCAGCCTCCCGCTCCTGCTGGCCGTGCTGCTGTACAGGTGGGGACACCCGCCGGCGTTCTCACCGCGTCACCATCTCACCGACACAGGCACAGCCTTCGCCATGCAAGAGCACGCACGAGGCTATGTGATGTGGCGCACCGGATTGTGGATGTTCCTGGGGAGGGCGAGCTTGCGGGTGTTGTTGGTAGGATGGCTGGTTGTGAGTGTTGTTGGTGGGGTTGTGGGTGTTGCTGGTGGGGTGGTGGGATTGTGGGTGTTGTTGATGGTGTGGCGAGTTTGTTGGTGTTCTTGCGGAGGGCGGGATGGCTGGTTGTGGATGTTGTTGGTGGAGTTGTGGGTGTTGTTGGCGGGGTGGCAGTGTTGTACGTGTTCAGAACGGGAGCGCGGCTGCAGCGTTGTCCAGTACGACGGTGCACTGCGACGTTGGAGGCTGTCCAGCTGGATGACACCATTGGGACTGGTTCTGGGGCTGGAGGGAGGTGTAAGGGGTGGGGCGATACTATGAGCACAGATATTTCTTTCGACATCGTTTTCCGAAAGTCTTTCAGTTTCTGTTTCAGCCACAGTTCCACTGCCTGCAATATTCGCTCATGCCAGAGAACTTGTCTGCTGGTTTTTCGTGAGCGACGTCAGCAATTGTTGGCCTCTGCACGAATCGATCCACTGCCGACCAGCTGACAGCCACCGCGCCACAGGTACATCCCAGAGTCGTCCTCGTGGCTGATGGTGCAGGGCCGCGGCCGGGAGGCCGAACACGTGCTGAGGTACGTCGCCGACACCAACGGCAGGCAGTTGGACGAGGCGCTCTTCTACGAGGTGATGGTCGACAAGCGGGAGGCGGACTCGCAGCGCGTCGCAGCGGGTCTGCTGGCCGTGGTGCGGTACCCTCGTCTGCTGAAGAACATGGTGCTGGTCACTGTTCTCTGGTGAGTCCCTGCCAAGGCAGTTCGTGTCTGAAAATAATTGGGAGTAACACATAGGGGCAATGTGATGATCCAATCAGAGTTTGGGGTCCACCACATACGAGTCACATGACAAGAGTTCAACTAATTGGGGGAGGATAAGACCTCGTTAGACGTGTATAAATCGACACTTGTGCCCTCTGCTCAATGCTCTGCGCTATATCACTCGCCATTAATGTCCCGCTCCAGGTGGCATTATGATTTTTACTCATAGATTCGTCTTGACTGCTGGCGCGAATACCCTCTATATTTAGATATGTTCTAGAGCCCAAAAATACATGGCTCATGCAAACAGCTATGCATATTATGCACGGAAGATAGCAAACACATTTCAAGGAATTGCTCGAGTTAGAGCAACGCAGCTCACAACTGAAGTCATGACCTATCTTATCGTATCGTGTCGTGTCGTGTCGTGTCGTGTTGTAGCGAGAAGTGACAGAGCGTGTCGAGACATGTCGTGGCGTCATATGATGTCGTGTCGTGTCGTGTCGTATTTCATGTCGTGGGCCAAACAATGAAGACAATATCCAAACCTGCGAAAATGAGCTCCTCATCACGTACTGCATATGCACTGAATGACCTGAGCGACTCCTGATCCACCCATGTAGACATGGGCGGCTCCTGATCCCTCCATGTAGACATGGGCGGCTCCTGATCCCTCCATGTAGACATTGGCGGCTCCTGATCCACCCGTGTAGGCCTGAGCGACTCCTGATACACCCGTGTAGGCCTGAGCGACTCCTGATACACCCATGTAGACCTGGGCGACTCCTGATACACCCGTGTAGACCTGAGCGACTCCTGATACACCCGTGTAGACCTGAGCGACTCCTGATACACCCATGTAGACCTGAGCGGCTCCTGATCCCTCCATGTAGACATGGGCGGCTCCTGATCCCTCCATGTAGACATGGGCGGCTCCTGATCCCTCCATGTAGACATTGGCGGCTTCTGATCCACCCGTGTAGGCCTGAGCGACTCCTGATACACCCGTGTAGACCTGAGCGACTCCTGATACACCCATGTAGACCTGAGCGACTCCTGATACACCCGTGTAGACCTGAGCGACTCCTGATACACCCATGTAGACCTGAGCGACTCCTGATACACCCGTGTAGACCTGAGCGACTCCTGATACACACGTGTAGACCTGAGCGGTTCTGGTGCGGACGGTCGACGTGGCGCTGCTAGCACGTCCGGCTAACACTGGGACTGCTCCTTCTCCTCCTTCCTATCAATCCCCCGTCTCCTCACTGCACAAAGCGACACTGGAAGGAGAGAAACACGCTTCACCATACTGCCGCCTAGCATGTCATCCTGGACGAAATTCGGTCGACACGCCGAGGTACATACCAGGAGACGTCCATAGCACATGGGCGGACACAGGGGAGGTACACTGGGAGAATGTGGGACACATTCGCCCAGTGTTCCTGTGTCCCCCACCCCGTGGAAATGTGGTGCTTCTTTGACCAGGGAAGAATCCCCTCCGGTGAGACTCGACTGACAACACCACCTCCTCCGCCCCCGCTCAACATATTTTTCAGGTAATGCGGCCCTTGTCGGATGAGTGCATAGATGTCCCCAATGTATTCGTTCACCCTTCAGTATGCTCGATTGCACCCCCTCACCTAGCGGATTTTCAGTTGAGGTCGCCCTTCGAGCAACTTCCGCAGTGACGCTCCACATAGGCATGTCTCACCCATGATCATCCCTGGATCCGCCCGTGCCGTGGCGGCGTGCTAGCCCGACACGTGCGCTCCTCCGGCCAGGATGATCGCCTCGCTGTGCTTCTACGGGCACAGTCAGAACACGGCCAACCTGGGCAGCTCAGTGTTCGTGTCGTCCTCGCTCGGCGGCGGAGCGGAGCTGGCGGCTCTGGCGGTGCCGCCGCTGCTGCGACACGTCGGCAGACGCTGGCCCATGGTGGTCTTCTTCGTCACGTCCGGTCTGTGTGGCGTGCTGTACTCGGCCGTCGGCCTCGGTGGGTACCTGCCGCCCCCACCCGCACCACCACTGCCGCCGCCACCTCTCCAGCCAGCCAGCGCGCATGTGCTGGAGTGTCGAGTTGGAAGAGCGGCCGGGTCCGGGGTCCGATCGGGGAAGGGTCAGGAGAGGCTGAGGTAGGATGAATCATTTGGTACGCCACTGGGTGTGGCTGACGTCTACTAAACTTGGCATCGAAGTACAATTGATCCACGGTTTGTAAGCAATAAACCCGTGTAGTTTAATATTTTTACCAACCCCATCCTTGAAGAGGCTTAGTGAAATCGGAATTTACATGGGTCTTCAACTGCCGAAGATGTTCAGTGGGGCTCCCATTTGCTGTTCTCCAGAACACCCAACAAAGGGACATATCCCCCACTAGTCTATCATGACTTCTTGACTCCGGATGTGGCCGCACATCACGGGTGTTTATATTTGACAATTATGGGGAGGACAACATGTATAAAGGCAGAGGGCAGGCAGACATGGGTTGGTGTCACACTCATTCGGGCCCCATGTTAAAAGTTGAAATATTGGCGAAGAAAAGCCAATATTGAGGGCGCACATTACCCCTCAAAAGAATGCAAAACAACACCCCTGCCGCACAGTCACATGCACAGACATACGGCTGTGCCTATGTGGGCTGTGGCTGTACGTTTTGACCGCGATCGTCACCACCTCCCCAGCAGTCACAGTCGGTGTCAGGATGGCTCTGACCCTGTGACTGTGACTGTGTCTCATCACCTCCCCAGCAGTCCCAGTCGGCGTCAGGATGGCTCTGGCCCTGTGCTGTGTCTCATCACCTCCCCAGAAGTACCAGTCGGCGTCAGGATGGCTCTGGCCCTGTGACTGTGACTGTGTCTCATCACCTCCCCAGCAGTCCCAGTCGGTGTCAGGATGGCTCTGGCCCTGTGACTGTGACTGTGTCTCATCACCTCCCCAGCAGTGCCAGTCGGCGTCAGGATGGCTCTGGCCCTGTGACTATGTGTCTCATCACCTCCCCAGCAGTACCAGTCGGCGTCAGGATGGCTCTGGCCCTTGTTGACTGTGACTGTGTCTCATCCCTCTCTCATCACCTCCCCCAGCAGTACCAGTCGGCGTCAGGATGGCTCTGGCCCTGTGACTGATGTGTCTCATCACCTCCCCAGCAGTACCAGTCGGCGTCAGGATGGCTCTGGCCCTGTGACTGTGACTGTGTCTCATCACCTCCCCAGCAGTACCAGTCGGTATCAGGATGGCTCTGGCCCTGTGACTGTGACTGTGTCTCATCACCTCCCCAGCAGTACCAGTCGGTATCAGGATGGCTCTGGCCCTGTGACTGTGACTGTGTCTCATCACCTCCCCAGCAGTACCAGTCGAGGTGGCTTTCCCTGTGACTGACTGTGTTTCTCCAGTCGTTTCAGGATGGCTCTGGCCCTGTGCTGCTGTGTCTCATCACCTCCCCAGCAGTACCAGTCGGCGTCAGGATGGCTCTGGCCCTGTGACTGTGACTGTGTCTCATCACCTCCCCAGCAGTACCAGTCGGTATCAGGATGGCTCTGGCCCTGTGACTGACTGTGTCTCATCACCTCCCCAGCAGTACCGGCCGGCGCCAGAATGGCTCTGGCCCTGTGCGGTCGCATGCTGATCATGGGCGCCTACAGCACGTGTCTGCAGTACGGGCCCGAGCTGTTCCCCACCGTGATCCGCGGCCAGAGTCTGGCGCTGTACGAGACTCTGGGCGGCGTGGCCGTCTTCGTCAGCCCGTCAGTCGTCTACCTGGTGAGCGAGCCCGCAGGAGCGACAGCTAAAGTCGGAGTGGGAGACTCCCAGGGGGTGCCTCTGCTGAAATTGTACAGGGAAAAGCTACACTCGAGTGGCCCTGGGCGGGCGCATTTTGTACGCAGAGGGGTGCCTCCAGCTGACAATTTCAACGGGGCGCGTTAGGCATCCGGCAGTGATGCGCATTTTATATTCTGAGGTTTTATTTATTATTTGGGCTCAAGAGCACACCGACCACACGGTCATTTGGCGCCAGTTTGTAGTCGGAGGCGTCTCTCTCCAGCTAGAGGGGACGCTGCCGAAACGTGGGGGAGATCTATTCCCCTCGCTAACTACACCCCTGCTGGTGAGAAGGGTAACGGTTGGCGGGTCACGTGATGTGCAGACACGGCGGGAGCGGCACCCTGGACCGTCAGTGTCGTCCGACCTGACCTGCGTCCTGCCGCAGCGGATGCTGGCCGAGTCTAGCGTTCATCTCGCGCATAGTCGGGGGGACGAGCAGTTTATGGGTCGGGTGTCCGTCCCCAAAGCTGTGGGTCCGAACTCTACGCTTCCCTGCCTGACCAGTTGATGTGATGTTGGTGAAGGTACATGATCATAGCCTGACCAGTTGATGTGATGTTGGTGAAGGTACGTGATCATAGCCTGACCAGTTGATGTGATGTTGGTGAAGGTACGTGATCATAGCCTGACCAGTTGATGTGATGTTGGTGAAGGTACGTGATCATAGCCTGACCAGTTGATGTGATGTTGGTGAAGGTACGTGATCATAGCCTGACCGGTTGATGTGATGTTGGTGAAGGTACGTGATCATAACCTGACCAGTTGGTGTGATGTTGGTGAAGGTACGTGATCATAGCCTGACCAGTTGATGTGATGTTGGGAAAGTACGTGATCATAGCCTGACCAGTTGATGTGATGTTGGTGAAGGTACGTGGCCCAGAACGGTCGACGCGTAATAAAACCGATCACAACAACCATATCCAGTCATCGTAGGTTCGCACAATCTGCCATAGCGAATCATAATCGCCGTGCGTAACCTGCTATGACACAATTAAATCTCCGATGAGGATTCTTGTCCCTTCACAACATATCTCATCGTAAGCCATTCACCATGCCCTTAGCTTGGTGGAGATACGAGCTCTCGGTTACATAATTCCCCTTCGTATAGTTGTTTGACTAGCGGCTTGTGTGGTGACTGGTGTGGTGGCTGCTATAACTGGGTGGTGTGCCGGGACTGGTGCAGTATTTGGTGTGATGACTGACATGCTAACTGGGTGGTGTGTCGGGACTGGTGCAGTATTTGGTGTGATGACTGACATGCTAACTGGGTGGTGTGTCGGGACTGGTGCAGTATTTGGTGTGATGACTGACATGCTAACTGGGTGGTGTGAGGGGACTGGTGCAGTATTTGGTGCGATAACTGACATGCTAACTGGGTGGTGTTGGGACTGGTGCAGTATTTGGTGCGATGACTGACATGCTAACTGGGTGGTGTGTCGGGACTGGTGCAGTATTTGGTGCGATGATTGACATGCTAACTGGGTGGTGTGTTGGGACTGGTGCAGTATTTGGTGCGATGACTGACATGCTAACTGGGTGGTGTGTCGGGACTGGTGCAGTATTTGGTGCGATGATTGACATGCTAACTGGGTGGTGTATTGGGACTAGTGCAGTATTTGGTGCGATGATTGACATGCTAACTGGGTGGTGTGTTGGGACTGGTGCAGTATTTGGTGCGATGACTGACATGCTAACTGGGTGGTGTGTTGGGACTGGTGCAGTATTTGGTGCGATGACTGACATGCTAACTGGGTGGTGTGTTGGGACTGGTGCAGTATTTGGTGCGATGACTGACATGCTAACTGGGTGGTGTGTTGGGACTGGTGCAGTATTTGGTGCGATGACTGACATGCTAACTGGGTGGTGTGTCGGGACTGGTGCAGTATTTGGTGCGATGACTGACATGCTAACTGGGTGGTGTGTTGGGACTGGTGCAGTATTTGGTGCGATGACTGACATGCTAATTGGGTGGTGTGTTGGGACTAGTGCAGTATTTGGTGCGATGACGGCTATGTTATCTGTGTGGTGTGTGGGGACTGGTGCAGTATTATGTGCGGTGACTGCTTTGCTAACTGGGTGGTGTATTGGGACTGCTGTAGTAGTATTATGCGCGATGACGGCTATGTTATATGTGTGGTGTGTGGGGACTGGTGCAGTACTTGGCGCGGTGACTGCCACGCTAGCTGGGTGGTGTATGGGGGCGATACAGTATTTGGCGCGATGGCGGCTATGCCAACTGGTTGGTGTGAGGGTGGTGCGATAGGGATCGAAAGCATGGGGCCAGTGGCCAGGTGGTGTACAGAACTATATAAATTCATGTTCGATGATGGAGAGTGAAACGAGGAATTTTTACCTAAAGATGCAAACGTAAATATGCTTTAATGGTGTGAAGTACATAAACGAAGCAAAAAGATATCACTTCGTTTAGTATTTTCTAAAAATATAATTATTAAAGATATTTACAAATTTTTAGGCGCCAATACAGTTATGACGCGGCTGCGCCATTCGTGAACTTCTTGTCAGACGCCAACGGATTGGAGGAAGAAACAGCGATTCAATCGCGGTTCCGCGGCGTTCATCTTTAATTATTCGTCATGTAATGGTGAGTAGCAGGGGAATTTATGGTTCATAGTACTTGTCATGGTTATGAAAACAGCTTGGTCGACGCTTTCCAACATACAAAACATCGTCTTGTCCTCATAACCATCCCCTCCTTTTCTAACGATGGCAAGTCATGTGTGCTTTTTGGCAGAGTTCAAGCTTATTGCTCTGTCATAGCAAATGTTAAAACCGACTGAATCATTGAAAATGCAGTTCCGGATATCACAAACAATAATACAATTATTATCTCTAAGTTGAAGTCAGATCATGAAAATATTTGTATTCAATTACATGCAAACAAACTATAAATCAAACCATGATTTTGTTGCATAGTTTAAATCGGGCCGATCATGCAATTCTTCGAATAATTATCCATCACATCATGCTATTTGTGGTTCAGCTGCGTATTGTTATGTGATGTTTCACGGTTAATATCCAAGATTTTGGTGGATGGTTTGCTAACTGACTGCTCTTTAATTGACTTAACCTGACTTAAAAATAGTGAAAGGGGTATACAGAAACATATATAGGAACATGGCTGGATACATTTGTACTGAACTACAAAGTTGCTTAAGGTCATTTTGAATTATTGTGATTTATTTTTCCAATGCAATGCATATGAATGTGGTTAAAGTAATGTGACCACTCATGCCCACTGCAACTGCATACTTTTCAGTTGGCAGAAAAATAACACCAAAAAGGAGACTTGGAGTTGGGTAATCTAGCATGAAGAATAATGTTAAAAATATATAATAATCCAACCTAACCTACCTAGCCTTCCACATGAGAAAAAAGGTGAAAAAGAACATGTTTGCACAATATTTTTCTTTAAAATAAAGCTGGTTAGAAACTTATCTCATATAATTTTATCTGTTTTCAAAGAAATGTTATTTTTAAAGGTTAAGAAATCCAACTGGAAATAAAAACCTAACCTAACCTAACCAAGACAAACTTGACCCCTTTGCCACTTCAAGTAGATCAAATGTGTGTAAAATGTGTCACATGCATTCCTGAAGTACAATAATACCCATGACTGAAATCCAGGGAGTTAACCAAAATGGATACAGGCAATTGTCCATTGACATTAATGGCCTCTGGTGGTTGCCTGCGACTGCCCATAATGAGAGAGTTGTGAAATGGCAGATGCCTGCACCTTTTCAAAGCAGACAAATTCATGGATGGTAACTTATGTTATTTCACCTGTTCAACTTTCTCTCTGCATTTCTTTCTATGATTGCTCAACTTAATGCAAGATTGTTTTCCTGTTGCCTTGTGATCTGTTGGATACCATCAGTTGGTGATTGATGTAAATTTTTGAAGCCTGAATTTGGAGGACAATTTGTCAGCAAGCCTGTTCTGAGAGGACAGTATTCCTCCTATTTGTGATATATGAACACCCTGTCACTTCAAAAGGAGTTGTGGACCTTTTATCAAACAGTAAATGAACAGTGTTTGTGAATATGGCACCATTCCATGTTCAAACTAGAAAAGGAAGGATATTTCTTTTTTGGGAGAGGACATTGTTCTGGATGACAAACACCCAGGACCAGTCTGTTTTTGTTTCAACCCTGTCCTCATGGTGTTGTAATTCAATTTGGGAAGCTTTATTGCAATGTTACAATTTTAGCAACCTCAATTTGTACTGGCATATCTGACATTTTATTTGCATTGACTTTTAATGACCACAGTGTATTGCAACGCAACTTGGGTTATTTTTAAGGTAAGCTAAGGTCATGACATGATGGCAATGCAATAATAACATTTGTGTCATCACAATGCTTTATCACTGTATGTTGTGCCAACAAAGTTTCAATGTGTTCTGTTCTTGCAGGAGTCTTGAAATTTTATGCTATAGCACATTCTAAGCATTCTCAGTGTGAGACACAATATTAACATTGCAGCCTTATGGTGTCATACATGTTTGTACTGCTGCTCTGTTGTGTTGGTTTTGCTATTGTCATCGAAGGCATCATACACCTACCATGGACAATTAAATTCGTTCTATTTGGGTTTGTGTCCAGAGGAGAGTTTGATATTCACCTAATCATACTTGGTAATATTAAATTGTTTCCAGTGTTCTGTTTTGTTGTTATATAGAATTAGCATGCGAGTTGTAGGAAAAGCCCAAACAATATGTTTGTTGCTGCACTGTAAATTGTTATTGATTTTATTTTGCAGATTAATGGAATTCCTACTAAAAAGTTTTATGGAGATAAACCATGTGAAATACAGGCAAGACAATTATCTTCAAGCCTTCAATTGATAGCAGATCAAATATTTACTCAAGTTTTCAAAGCTCTGAAGTTCCCATCTAGAGAAAAAGCAACTAAAAACATTCGTGTGCAAATAGCGAAGAATGATGTTTCGATTGTGCGCAGTCTGACACTAGAAGGCCTCTTAAAGTGTGGTACCAAATTCAAGCAAGATTGGTACACGAGGCAAGTTAGTGAATTTGGTGATGTAAATGTTGTGGAAAAAAGTACCTTGAAAGTCAGAAAGATTAGATCAGACAGAGTCTTTCAAAAGAAGGCTGAAATCACAGCGGAGTACAGCATAGACTATGGACACGAAGTAGTCATCAAAATGACGAGAAAAAGACGCGCAGGAGGGGCTTCATCGCAGATAACGAAGACATGAAAACCGAAGGTGTGCGTACCAACATTGAAGATGTGATGCATATGAGTTGTGTACACAGGTGAATGCCAGAAGATGAACATGTGACAGCCAAGGATAACGTTATTGCCATAAATAAGCTGAAGTTATTTCAGCTGCTAGTAGGTGTGAATTTCAATGGACAAAAGGCTGCAAGTGAAGTGTGTAAATACTGTAAAGACACTGCAAACCTGTTTGTACATATCACTGGAAAGAAATTGCGTAACCTTACCATAAAGGTGGGGCATTTGGAACAAAGATACAAACAAACCAAATCTGGAGGAAACACAAGAAATCTGTTCTTGAACAGGTGCAGAAATGAAATTGTCAATATTCAGGTCACCTCAATATCAGGCCTCAATACTGACGGGCATCCACAGGGACGCGCTACAACCGAGGAGCCACAGGAGAGCGCCTCCACAGTGCAACCACAGGAGCGCGCCTCCACCGCGCAGTCGCTGGGGTGCGCCTCCGCCAAGCAACTGCAGGAATGCGCCTCTGCCAAGCGGCCGCAGGAATGCGCCTCCGCTGCACAACTGAAGGAGTGCGCCTCTGCTGCACAACCGCAGGAGCGCGCCTCCACCGCACAGGAGCGCGTTTCCACCGAGCGACCGCAGAAGCGCGCTTCCGTCGTGCGAACACCGACTAGCAGTGAAACACCCATTCCACTAATGAAGAAGCTCGTGATGGAAAACACTGTGTTACGGAAGCAGCTGATATGTGCAAACAATACAATTCGGAGTTTGAAAAGGAAGAGGACTGAAAAGCCAGAGCAATATTCAGATCGTACCAAAAGAAGAAGGAAGGCTGAGTTACAGTCAACCGCTGCACACTTTGGCCTTACTCGCGATGCAAATCTGATCCCGCCTCCACTAGGTCCTACGCCAGCGTCTGTCAGCGGTCTTCTTGACTCTTCAAATATCTCGCTGAAGAAGTATGGAAAATTGTCATCCCTATCTCCAGTTCTTCCAAGTACATACCAAGTAAAACGCGAACGCAAGCGGTGAGTAGTTCAGGGTAATGCCTGCGAAATACCCTTTCCTTATTTGAACTCGATGACCCAATGTGCATGTGAAATGCGTTTAAGTTATGATTTTCTATTGATGTGTTTTTATGTGGTGACTGACTTGTGAACATTGTTTCTTGTTGAAGCCAAACATCCGCAAAAAGATGAATATGCATCCTTGTAGTATCTCCATATATACTGTCGTTATGCCTATATAGCGCCAACGGAACAAACACCCTTATTCAGGGCAATGGATATTAAAAAACACTTTACTTTTTGTACCCATTTGTTTCAGACTCAACGCACAAATCGACGTCACCGAATGTGAGAACGGAGGCGCTCGCCGGAAAATCAAAGATGTTATTACAGCCTTGCGACCGTCAGAGACAAAGGGACCAGACAATTCTGTTCGAGTCAAACTTTCAGGTACGTTGTCTATACAAAGCAATCTTTATTTCCTTGAACTCGCAATCTCTCCCGTTGCCCCATGCCTCTACTTCTACTGGAAGGGCACAGTCACCTTTTCTACTAACCCACAGACATAATGTGCTGTTTTCCACCAGCGTTTAACCTAATATTTCACCTGTCATGTCGTGCTTAAGGCGACATGACAGTTATCATTGCTTCCATTCTAGGCGAGGCCAAGAAGATCACATTCTGTATTTGGGCCGGTCGACTGGTCTATTTTGTCACTTCTAGATTCCTGATCGCCGACGAAGCATAATATTGGAGTTAATGGGCTTGATACAGATAGCCACAGGTAGCTACAGGTATTAAAGTGGGAAAGGTAGACAATTCTCAGTAAAGTAAGTGAAATTTTCAAGCGTCCGGGAGTTGCCCTGGAAAAATATGTTGTGGTATGATCCATCAGACGTTGTCGGGTTAACTTAAATACCACCTGTCCTGTATTGTATGTTTACAATGGTGATAAGTACCACAAATTATTGTTATTATTACAAGATTCGATTTGGTGATTTTCCAGGAGACGGTGCTCCGGTCGGGAAATTCAAGTCTTTTACCAACATATCTGTCAGTCTTCCTGACGAGCTGTCGCCTGCTCAGAGGCAACCACATCTCATCGCAATTCTTCCGGGAAAAGAAGACTATATGTCCCTGTCATCGACCATGAGAGAGTTAGATGCAGAAATCAATGAGCTTCAAATGAACGGAATGACTATTCATGGCGTGCATGTGAATGTCACCTTCTTTCTGTGCGCAGACTACAAATTCCTACTGACCATATGCGGATTCAAAAGTGCTAACAGTAACAACGCGTGCCTTTTTGTGAATGCCACGAAACTTGATACGGTGTGGGAGAAGTTGAGAGAAGAGAACGGCTGCATGTTGGTCAGCCAGGTGTCTCGCGGGATCACCTCCTGCCTTCAATACCACTTCATCGAACTGTATTCGACGTCCTGCACATGTATCTGCGAATCACAGATAAGTTATTATTGCTTATAAGGCGCGAAGTACCTGTGGACCAAACTGAGTCATTCGTTGAAAGCTTGAAGCGGCATATTACTTGCCGTGGTAGAATGTACGCGCAGGACGGCAAGGTTGAATTCAGCAACCTGGACTCCAATGATCGTCGTCGTATCATTGACTTTCTCAGCTCTTCGGATCAGCTTGCCGAATATCTCGGGAAACAGAGAAGTACCCATGTGAGGCTCCTACTCGTGAAATTCTCCAAGTTGATGAACATGCTCCGTTCCAGTTGTGACACCAAAGCGATCCACAGGGAGTCCATGACCTTCGTAAAGATGTTTCTTCAACTGTTCCAGTCATCCCACGTAACACCCTACATCCACCTGATGGCACACCATGCTCATGAACTGGTGTCACGTGTTGGGTGTCTGAATCTTTTCACGCAACAGCATGTAGAAAAACTAAATCATAATACTACGGCCACTTACTTCAGCTGCGCAAACTTCAAGGATGGTGTTCATCAGGTCATGCGACAGCATGGCCGGCGTGTACTGTATAACCTAGAAAACATTCAAACGTGAGTACCGCGACCACTCAGTGCCGTGTACCGAAATTGCTGAGTTCAGGTGCAGCAAATGGTCGGTGGAAAAAGTTCCTCAAGCCAGTGAGCTTTGTGAGCAGTGGGTAGTGCTGTATTGCGTGACTGTATATAAATTGTGATGCAGGATGTGTGGTTCAGATAAATACATTGTAACCAGTGGTTGTTAGTTTTGCGCGGTGGTAACTACTTGGCGACTCACTGCGTAAGCGTCATGTATTGTGTTGTTTAAATCCAGAGTAAGTGTGGTATTGCCTAGTGAAATTAGTTATCTTTCCACGGCTCTCAGCAAAACAATGCAATCGTGTTGACTAAGCTGGACGAGACCGACAAAGCTTCATCTTCTGAAACCCCGGTACACGTAGAAGCATGGTTATGTCCCAAATATTATTGCGTCATTTTCTTGCTACAGAGTGCGTTGTGTCCACAAAAGAGCCAAGGGGGCATAGTTGTATGTACATATTATTACTATTAGATAGACAAATTATTACCCGGAACGTTGAGTTTTTGAATTATTTATCTAGCTTTCGAGCAAATAGCGGGTTTGTGTCGACCAACAGGATACAAACAGGTAGCCGCGGTCTTGTAATGCCCAAGTCCGCATCTAGTTTTGATGATATTCCAAAGATATTGGTACTGTTAGAGAGCCGAATGGCTGCACCATTGCATGACGGGATGGTTTTTTCTTCTGTGACTTCAACTTCTGAGAAAATAATGGGTTTGTGTTCACAAGTACGACCAAAACATGATAAGCTTTTTCGTTGTAGTACCGGAGTTCGCATCAAAGTTAACCGTATCCCGAATATATTACTACTGTTAGATAGACAAATAGATATATTAATACCAGGTACGGAGAGTTTTTGAACTATGTCTCTAACTTACGAGCAAATATATTGTTTGTGTCAACCAACGTGATAAAGACTGAGTATCCTCGTTCTTGTAATGCCCAAGTCCGCGTCTAATTTTGACAATATCCCAACGACATTGGCACTGTTAGAGAGCCAAATACCTGTACCATTGCATGGCATGATGGTTTTTCTTCCTGTGGCTTTAACTTCTGAAAAGTAATGGATTTGTGTTCACAAGTACGACACGAACTTGATAAACATTCATTTTGTGATGACCAAGTCCGCATCTGATTTTGACCATAGCCAGAAGATGCTAGCACTGCTAGATAGCCAAATAGGTATACTATTCCCCAGTACTATGGGATTTTCAAAATTATGTCTTAACTTTCGAGCAAATAACGGGTTTATGTGAACAAACACGCAAAGCCAGGCTACGGTCCGAATTTGCAATGCCCAAGTCCGCATCTAATTTTGATCGTATCACGATGTTTGTAATACTGGAAGATGGCTAAGTAACTGTATTATTACTCAATGTCATGATTTTTCTTTAATTTCCTCTATCTCAGCTCACAGGCAAGCATTTCATCAAGATACAATCACAACAAGCTCCCATAGTGGTAATTACAAAACCTGCCACTGGTGGCGCTAGTTGACCCGCTGGCCGCTGTTGACTCCTATCGGACACAGTATTTGGCGCGATGACGGCTATCACGTATAATACTGTACCAGTCGCGTATAATACTGTATAATACTGTACTATCCATTCCAGTATTATACAGTCACGTATAATACTGTATAATACTGTATAATGTACTATCACGTATAATACTGTATCACCACCCAGTATGCTAACTGGGTGGTGGATGTGGATTGATACAGTATTTGGCGTGATGACGACTATGTTGACTGGGTGTTATTAGTGACCGGCGTGATGACTGATGTGGTGATGGTGATGGTGACTGGTGTGGTGATGGTGATGAGGACTGGTGTGGTGATGGTGATGGTGAGTGGTGTGGTGATGGTGATGGTGATGGTGAGTGGGGACGGACGCCGTTTCAGCACCACCAGTCGCCGGGGCTGCCGCTGCTGGTGATTGGTGCTCTGTCTCTGTTGGGCGGCACCATCACCATACTTCTGCCAGAGACGAGCGGCCAACACCTACCCCAGACCCTGGCTGATGGAGATGCTCTGGGCCGGGGACAGCGCCTGCTGCCCGCCTGCATCACCGGACCTCAAAGTGATTCTGACACTCAGGTCAAGGTGCGGCCTCCGGACTTTGATGGTCAGGTCAGGGTGTAGCCGTCAATGCTGAATCTCAGGTCAAGGTTCAGCCGCCGGATACCGTCCCTCTGGCCAAGATAAATCCCTAAACCTGAGATTCAGGTCAAGGTTTAGTCGCCAGACACCGTCCGTCAGGTCAAAGTAACTTCTTGAATCAGAGATTCAGACCAATGGCCGGACGCCGGGTGCTGACCCCTGACCCAAAGTGAACCCACTAAACCCGAACTTCTTGCCAAGGCACAGCCGCCGACGCCGACTTCCACGTCAAGCTGTCGTCGCGCTGACTCTGACCCTGGAAAAAAACTCAATCAACTCATCATGGAAGCATGGAAACTATGCCGGTCAAGGTGCTGCTACTGGCATCTGGCCTTCAAGTGCAGACGTGTCCACCCACACGAAGCCTATGCTCTGGTGGTGGTCGACATCATACCTTGGGACAAGACGCAGCGTCGGCAGCGGGGGCCATGTGCAGACGCGTGGCCAGTGCTCTCGCGACTGTAGGCCAGTTCGCCAGACTAGTCACAGGGCTGAGACGGAGCCGCCTATGCGGAGACAGAGCGGGCGCTGAGCTGCTCGACTACGTGCACACGCAGGTCAATGCAAACCATGGTAATTTGTCATACAGATGAAACTGTGGGTGAAGTATAAGTGAGTCCGCGCATCGCTGTGTGCTTGAGACTGCAGTTGTTTTGGTTTGACCGATGGTTTGACTGTCGGCAATGTGACACTACGTGTGTCGCCAATGTGACACTACAGTCCGGGCGGCTTCAGGGATGTTGGGGGGGGGGGGGTGCACTCGTCTGGAGAGACGCCATCGCGATGTGTCTGAAGGGGCGCCTTCGGCTGAAAATTCGCTGAACCGAGTGGGAGAGAGGAGTCCACTCGAGCATAGTAAAATAGCGCTTTGTCTTCTCAAGAGGGCACCTTTGCAGACAAATACTGGTGTGTACTCGACTTGCCCCGGAAGAATGCACCTTCTCGGTCAAGAAGGGGAGGAGGCGCCACCTTTCCATGGGACCGAGGTGTATTATCTGGCCCTCTGGTCACGTGCCCTGTGTCTGTATCCCCGTTCAACATTGACTGCACTGCAGGACGAGATGGTCGCGTGTCCTGCGACGCAGCCGTTTAGTTTCGACCCGCTTGCTTCATATGCAGGCTGATTGTGAGCAGTGCTGTGTGCAGACATGAATCAGTGTACAGGCTATCAACTACATGCCATCAGACGTCACCAGGCTGTAGCATATTGATGCCAACAGCAGGATCCTTCAGCCAATGTGTAAGCGTGGATTGCGACCAAAATAGATGCTAAATATTGTCCACACAAGAATGTTCTTGTTTACATATAGTCGTCAATCTGGCATCCCAGCCATTTATGTCTCGACATCCACAAGTATATGTGACTACAGGGCAATGTGACATACTCAGTGTCCACTACATCCACATAGGCTGCACAAGACACTGGCTTGGTGATCTGGCTAGGCAGGGCTTGATGATCTGGCAGCTGGAACAGACTGTTGTTACCGAACAAATTGTCGAAACCTGACAAACTTTGATTGCTGTCAAACTCACTCAAGTACCCTGTGGCAAGCCAAATACAAGCTATATGCAAGAAAACACAGTAATCGATAATCGACAGCGTTGTGAAATAGTAATTACATCAAGCATATTTGGTGCATGCGCCCATCAGACCGGTGGGGGAATACAAAAAATACCCCAGAGGGGGTTGCGTATAGCTTGTATTTGGCTTGCCACAGAGTGCCATATTCATAATCACTGATTTTGGCACTCGTTACTGGGCAGCGAGCGTTTATTTCCGCCTCAGTTGAGGATGTCACTTTGCACACTTGCAAGGAGGCCTGCCCTGAATATGTGTTAACCACCCAGACTGGAAATACCTCCTGGAGAGCAAATAAACCACCACTCAGGACGAAAAGTGGTGCCCGTCCCTGTGCAAACGGGATCGAGGCTGGTTGGTTATACGTTTTTACGATACATCGACCGTTGGAGTCACGCAGCGCCACCAATCTCTCACGCCGATTGGTCGCGGGCGAAGAGTAGCGAGGGGATTGAGGCTAGTATTGCTCAAATATCATTAAGTATTTCAGTAAGAACAAACTTCGATAAAAATGACTATTCATTGGAACTGTTGTAAGCATTTCCTGTTATTTTTATTAACTTCAAGCTCTTAATTTTCAAACACGAATATCCCATCCCACGAATGAACCTTGTGGGAAATGCAGGCCGCTTCTTGTGATTGGTTGATGTGAGGTGACGTCACCAAGACCAAACAATGTCCACCCCGCCCCCCGCCGTACGCCCGCCCGCGGGAACGCTTCACGTTCGCCATGAAATCACGCACACCCGAAGGCGCCACTGGCAGTTCCCAACGAGGGGACCATTGTTGCCAGACATGTATTGTCACCCTCTCCATAGACAGCTCCAGTACAAAATCCCAACAGCGACACGGCGGACCAATCAGTGTAACGCCTCGGCTATCTTCTCCAATACTGGTCTGGATGACCCTCTAGATCCAGCGTCTCCGAGGTCACACCGTCAGTCTAGACGCCGCGTCTTCACTCCACGCCGAGGGCAGCACACCCGGACCGTCGTCCTCACGCCCACCCCGCTAGCCGCCGGGGACATAGCCCCGGGCAGCGGCGGGGCCGGTCCGCCCCGTCAGCCGGACCGCAGGCCCGTCCTCACGCGCGCGCCGCCAGCCGGTCCACCTCCACCTCCACCTGGTCCACCAGCCCGTCGCCGACGGCGCGCGCCAGGTCGACCAGCGCCGCCACGTCGTGCGCCACGGCGGCGGCCCCGTCGGCCGCCGGCGCGTCACCCTCGCACCGGAAGGCCGAGAACGGCCGCGGCCGCAGCGCGTCGGGCCGCAGCAGCAGGCCGATCACGTCCCCACCGCAGCGGTCGTGGCACACCAGCGCCCAGTCGGCGGTCGCGGCGCGCAGCTCCGCTACCAGCCGGCCGGCCGGGTCCCAGCCGGCCGGAGGCAGCGCCTCGTACGGCTGGCGCGCGAACGGGTCGGCGCGGCTCGGCTGGCCGGCCGGGTCGACCGCCTGGTGGCGGCGCGGCAGCCGCCGGCGCACCAGCCGCACGCGCACGTCGAACGTCTCCAGCGGCGGCCGGAACGCGGCGCGCCAGTCGGGCTCGCCGCCGCCCGGCCGTGACGTCAGCTGTGACGTCAGCAGCGCGTGGGCGGCGCCCGCCAGCTTCTGTCACGTGACGGAGAGGTGGTACGTCAGTCAGATGTGAGGCGCGCAGCGGACAGCGCATCACCTACATATCCGGACACGGAACATCAGTCTGCATGTTTATACCTCCTACTCTAAGCAAAAGGTGGAATTACAACCCCCTATCAACATTTCAGCCATGTAACATCGTCATTAGTCAGGAGTAATGGTCGTGCACTGAAAAGCTGCACCACCGGCTAGCGTACTTCATGACCTCACTAGCTTGGGGCATGGTGAGTCTACAATAGGTAACTCCCCACACTGCAAACCTTGTACTAAGCTGCACATCACCAACAATAGGCGACTCCCCATACCGCAATACCTAGGCTACGCCACAGGTCACCAACAATAGGTGACTCCCCACACTGCAAACCCTGAACTAAGCCGCAGGTCACGAACAGTACATGATTTCCCATACTGCAGGTTATTGGAATTTAGGGGCGCGTCGACTGCGTTGGTCATGTAGCATTTGCCATACTGTAAACCATGGACTTGCACGTCACCAACAATGGGTGACTTTTGCAATATATTCCGGAAAGCCATTTCTTCTTCGAATTCTCTGGGGATAAGCATCTGGTCCGTCATTGTCGAACGGATGATCTTTGAAGAAAATAATAGTTGTTATAGTAATTGTAATACTGGTAATAGTTGCTTCCCGGAACACTATGCAGTCAGTTTTCAGGAATGTGTGTGTTGTTGGGATTTTGTGCGCGTCAGCTACCACGGTTATACCGCGCCCATTTCAGGAAGTATTCGCAAGTGGTATGACAAGCATACATATTACTAAGAACGGATGGACAGCAATGAAAACAAGTGAAAGAACAATAAAACGGAACTATTCCCGGACAAACTATCGCAAAGCACAATCCGACAAACATACCCAACTGAGCAGCGATAGCCCATTTCAAATGTGTCAAGTCAACATCACGGACGAATCGAGAACACGAGCAAAACTCAAGCGCGAAAAAAAATACTACATACTACAATAATAAAAAATACACTACGATAAAAAAATACTACACAATTCTGCTGCAACGTCAACTGTGACTGCCAACTGAACCAACGTCAGATAGTCAAAGCGCCAACAGGTAGAGGCCTCTGACTATCTGACGGCGCCAAAGCGATGTCAGATAGTCACAACACCGCCTGGTAGAGGGGCCAGGCATCTCACATCGGCGAGAACCCACATATCACGGCCGCGGAAGTCTCATACCTCACGGTGGCGGGGGTTCCGGTACCTCACGGTGGCGGGGGTTCCGGTACCTCACGGTGGCGGGGTACCCGGTACCTCACGGTGGCGGGGGTTCCGGTACCTCACGGTGGCGGGGTACCCGGTACCTCACGGTGGCGGGGGTTCCGGTACCTCACGGTGGCGGGGTACCCGGTACCTCACGGTGGCGGGGTACCCAGTACCTCACGGTGGCGGGGTTCCGGTAACTCACGGTGGCGGGGTACCCGGTACCTCACGGTGGCGGGGTACCCGGTACCTCGCGGTGGCGGGGGTTCCGGTACCTCACGGTGGCGGGGTTCCGGTACCTCACGGTGGCGGGGTACCCGGTACCTCACGGTGGCGGGGGTTCCGGTACCTCACGGTGGCGGGGTACCCGGTACCTCACGGTGGCGGGGGTACCCGGTACCTCACGGTGGCGGGGGTTCCGGTACCTCACGGTGGCGGGGTTCCGGTAACTCACGGTGGCGGGGTACCCGGTACCTCACGGTGGCGGGGGTACCCGGTACCTCACGGTGGCGGGGGTTCCGGTACCTCACGGTGGCGGGGGTTCCGGTACCTCACGGTGGCGGGGGCTCCGGTACCTCGCGGTGGCGGGGGTTCCGGTACCTCACGGTGGCGGGGGTTCCGGTACCTCACGGTGGCGGGGTACCCGGTACCTCACGGTGGCGGGGTACCCGGTACCTCACGGTGGCGGGGTACCCGGTACCTCACGGTGGCGGGGGTTCCGGTACCTCACGGTGGTGGGGTTCCGGTAACTCACGGTGGCGGGGTACCCGGTACCTCACGGTGGCGGGGGTCCCCGGTACCTCACGGTGGCGGGGGTTCCGGTACCTCACGGTGGCGGGGGCTCCGGTACCTCGCGGTGGCGGGGGTTCCGGTACCTCACGGTGCGCGGGTGCCCGGTACCTCACGGTGGAGGGGGCTCCGGTACCTCGCGGTGGCGGGGGTTCCGTTACCTCACGGTGGCAGGGGTTCCGGTACCTCACGGTGGCGGGGTACCCGGTACCTCACGGTGGCGGGGGTTCCACATCTCACAGCAGCAGGTGTTCCACTCTATAATGACATCAGTGCACCCGCCCCGGCGGTGGGTGTGGGGGACACCACTGACCTGCAGGTGGCGCAGCACGGTGTGACCCAGTCCACCCCCGCCCCGGCGGTGGGTGTGGGCACCACTGACCTGCAGGTGGTGCGGCACGGTGTGACCCAGTCCACCCCCGCCCCGGCGGTGGGTGTGGGGGGTGTGGGGGGGGCGCCACTAACCTGCAGGTGGTGCAGCACGGTGTGACCCAGTCCACCCCCGCCCCGGCGGTGAGTGAGTGGGGGACACCACTGACCTGCAGGTGGTGCGGCACGGTGTGACCCAGTCCACCCCCGCCCCGGCGGTGGGTGGGCGGCACCACTGACCTGCAGGTGGTGCAGCACGGTGTGACCCAGTCCACCCCCGCCCCGGCGGTGGGTTGGCGGCACCACTGACCTGCAGGTGGTGCAGCACGGTGTGACCCAGTCCACCCCCGCCCCGGCGGTGGGTGGGCGGCACTACTAACCTGCAGGTGGTGCAGCACGGTGTGACCCAGTCCACCCCCGCCCCGGCGGTGAGTGAGTGGGGGACACCACTAACCTGCAGGTGGTGCAGCACGGTGTGACCCAGTCCACCCCCGCCCCGGCGGTGAGTGAGTGGGGGACACCACTGACCTGCAGGTGGTGCAGCACGGTGTGACCCAGTCCACCCCCGCCCCGGCGGTGGGTGGGCGGCACCACTAACCTGCAGGTGGTGCAGCACGGTGTGACCCAGTCCACCCCCGCCCCGGCGGTGGGTGGGCGGCACCACTGACCTGCAGGTGGTGCAGCACGGTGTGACCCAGTCCACCCCCGCCCCGGCGGTGAGTGAGTGGGGGACACCACTAACCTGCAGGTGGTGCAGCACGGTGTGACCCAGTCCACCCCCGCCCCGGCGGTGAGTGAGTGGGGGACACCACTAACCTGCAGGTGGTGCAGCACGGTGTGACCCAGTCCACCCCCGCCTCGGCGGCGGGTGTGGGGGTGTGGGGGGGGGGCACCACTAACCTGCAGGTGGTGCAGCACGGTGTGACCCAGTCCACCCCCGCCCCGGCGGTGGGTGTGTGAGGCACCACTGACCTGCAGGTGGTGCAGTACGGCCGGTGTCGGGTGGTCCCGGGTCCACGCCGAGCCCGTCACGTCGTACGGCGTGAACACGGTCCAGGCGGGCAGCCGGTCGCGGTCGGTCCTGAAGCGCGCCTCCAGCTCGGCGCGCCGCTCGGCCGGCAGGTCGGCGTTGAGGTTGACCAGCAGCGGCTGGCGGCGCCAGTCGGTGTGCGCCAGCAGCCGCAGCCAGCGCAGCAGCGCCACCGCCGGCTGCTCGGGACTGGAGAGCGGCGCCGGCGCCAGGAACACCTGCAGCACAGACGGCGTGAGCCGGGTCAGGACCTCAGTCATGGGCAGGAACACCTGCAGCACAGACGGCGTGAGCCGGGTCAGGACCTCAGTCATGGGCAGGAACACCTGCAGCACAGACGGCGTGAGCCGGGTCAGGACCTCAGTCATGGGCAGGAACACCTGCAGCACAGACGGCGTGAGCCGGGTCAGCACCTCAGTCAGGGGCAGGAATACCTGCAGCACAGACGGCGTGAGCCGGGTCAGCACCTCAGTCAGGGGCAGGAACACCTGCAGCACAGACGGCGTGAGCCGGGTCAGCACCTCAGTCAGGGGCAGGAATACCTCAGATACACAGCAACAAACGGGTCAATATCTGGGTCAGAGACAACACCAGCAGGGTCAGGACCTGGGTCAGAGACTGCACCAACCGGGTCGGGACCTGTGTCAGAGGCAGGAATACCTCAGATACACAGCAACAAATGGGTCAATATCTGGGTCAGATGTAGCAACACCTGAAAAAGACGGCAACAATTGGGTCAGAGACAGTAACAACCAGGTCAATACCTGGATCAGTGGTGAGAATACCTGATATAGACCGTAACACCTGGGTCAATACCTGGGTCAACAACCGGGTCAGAGGCAGGGATACCTCAAGCAGAGACGGTACGAACTAGTGCAATACCTGGACCAGAGACGGGAACATCTAAGCTACAGTAACGCCTGGATCGCAGGCAGAAACGCCCAGGCCACAAGACCACCAAGGTCACGGACAGCACAACCTGGTTATGCAGGGCAATCGTACATGCACGACGTAAGCGGGCCACCAATCATAACTCAGGTGGTGGAAGTGGACGACGACTGGGATTGAAGAAATGGGCGCATTATGGATTTTCGTATTCACCAAATACTATTCCGTAAAAGCATTGCTGTGATGTGTTAGCTGGAATAATTAATTAGGGCAAGTTGAATTTGCAGCTAAATTCAGCCATCACACGAATACATACGAAGTCAGAAACGTTTTCATAAAGGTAGGCATTAGATTAAAGTAATGGAGTAATGGTATTCTGAATAAAAAACAAAACCAAACAGAACAGACCATTTCCTGAGCTGACTTCGGTCTCGACAACGCTAAGTACAGCTTCATCAAATCTCCGCCACAAAAACACAAAAGGTCGATGCAGTCATACCGAGACATCAGCACACCAGAAAACAATCAAACATGGCTTCTGGCAACCAAATCGACAACCAACTCAGAAATGTCGACATATGTTGCGCACACGGCACCATCTGCCACGCCCCACAGGCGGACGGGATGCAGTGTTCGCCTCGTGGTGATTATTGGTTTTACGACACGTCGACCGTTGAGTCATGCAGCGTCGCCAATTTCTCACGCCGATTGGTTGCGGGCGAAGAGTAGCGACAGGTGAGGCTTGAACCCACAATCTTTCGATTACGAGACAGGCAACTTACCCCTAGACTGCTCGTCCCCTCAGCGCTCGTCTCACCTGCGCCATGAGCAGCTCGGCGGCCATATCCGGCACCAAATCAGACAGCATCTGGGCAGACAGCCAACGCAGCGCCAAACGGACCGAGGCGCTGCAATCCATCACGAAGTGTTAGGACACCGTCACAATCCCCGACATATTCCGCCACAAGTCCCGATGACCCTGATGTATACCGTCACAAGCCTCGATATATACCGTCAAAAGTCCTGATGCATACCGCCAAAAGCCTGAAGAGATATACCGTCACAAGCCCTGATATGCACTGTCACAAGCCTTGATATATACCGTTGCAAGCCATGATGCACACCGTCAAGGCCTTGATGCACACTGTAACAGGTTCAGACATAGCCCTGAAAGGCAGCCATGCACATAGCCAGGCTGTCGCCCTAGATTGGGTGGAGACCTGGCCGTCCATACAGCGAGTGCTACCCTACCAGATGGCGAGCAGTGCCCATCCATCTGCCCCCCCCCCCCCCCAACACATGTACACCAGATGATACTCTTGCTCAAAGACCCAGCTTTTCATTTCCAGCAAGCTGAGTGTTGCCCTAAATGCAGAACCAGTTCGTTAACCCATTGACAGGTTCCCTGTTAACCAAGTACTTGCTTGCCGATAGACAAAATGTAATCAGATGTACACTTCATTGGCTTTACGAGTTGATTGTTGTGTAGGATCGGGAGGCGTTCATATTTTCCAAAGTTCACAATTTCCTGCGTTCATACTTTACAATTTGGAAGCTAACGTCCAAATATTGATAAACGTCCAAAACAGCCCGAATAGGAAGCATTCATATTTTTCAATGTTCATACTTTCTTAATTTGAAGCTATTTTCCAACATTGAAGTTAGCTGCCAAATTCCAAGTTGACTTCTAAAGATTGGAAGTCAACTTCCAAAAGTCGGAAGGTTAGATTAGATTAGGTTAGATCATGCGCTGTGTGTGTGTGGCGAGCTTGCCAAGCAAACCACTACATGTCGGCGATGTCGGCCGTTGGTGTTTGGTTGATGGACTGGCGCCTCACACCTCGCCTACCCGCCGCCACGGCCCGCGAGCCCAGCACGCCCCACCACCCACCTGTAGGCGGGGTGCTGGCGCTGCAGCCCGGCCAGCGCCGACGTCAGCCGCGGCAGCTGGACGGTGCGCAGCTCCAGCAGCGCCGCCAGCTCCGGCTGTTTGCGCAGGCGCAGTAGGGCCGGCTCGCGCGGGTAGGCCACACACAGTCGGAACAGGTAGCCGTCGCACAGCACCAGCACGGTATCCCGCCGCACGGCCGCCGTCAGGCCCTGCTCCGTCAGCTCCTGCCGCATCTGGGGTCACAACGGGGGCGGGTGACGTCACACACCGGGCAGTCAGCTGCTGGCGCATATGGGGGCACACACCGGGCAGTCAGCTGCTGACGCATCTGGGGTCACAACGGGCGGGGTGACGTCAGGCCCTGCTCCGTCAGCTCCTGCCGCATCTGGGGGCACACACCGGGCAGTCAGCTGCTGACGCATCTGTGGTCACAACGGGGGCGGGTGACGTCACACATCGGGCAGTCAGCCGCTGACGCATCTGGTGTCACAACGGGGGTGCAACGTTACAGGCCAGCCCGTCAACTCGCGCCGGTCCACAGTGATTGCGGTGTTGGGGCACATCGACCACGGCTGGTCATTCAGGCGCCTGGTCTACCGTGCTGCGCATATCTGCACGTCATTCCCAAGCCAGGTTTGCCACAGCGTCGGTGGCGGTGTGAACACGTGGCGGGTTGTCGGCGGCGGTGTGACCACGTGGCGGGTTGTCGGCGGCGGTGTGACCACGTGGCGGGTTGTCGGCGGCGGTGTGACCACGTGGCGGGTTGTCGGCGGCGGTGTGACCACGTGGCGGTGTGACCATGTGGCGGGTTGTCGGTGGCGGTGTGAACACGTGTCAGGTTGTTGGCGGCGGTGTGACCACGTGGCGGGTTGTCGGTGACGGTGTGAACACGTGTCAGGTTGTTGGCGGCGGTGTGACCACGTGGCGGGTTATCGGCGGCGATGTGACCACGTGGCGGGTTGTCGGCGGCGGTGTGACCACGTGGCGGGTTGTCGGCGACGGTGTGACCACGTGTCAGGTTGTTGGCGGCGGTGTGACCACGTGGCAGGCTGTCGGCGGCGGTGTGACCACGTGGCGGGTTGTCGGTGGCGGTGTGAACACGTGGCGGGTTGTCGGCGGCGGTGTGACCACGTGGCGGGTTGTCGGCGGCGGTGTGACCACGTGGCGGTGTGACCACGTGGCGGGTTGTCGGCGGCGGTGTGACCACGTGGCGGGCTGTCGGCGGCGGTGTGACCACGTGGCGGGTTGTCGGCGGCGGTGTGACCACGTGGACGTTCACACCAGAGGCTGTGGTTCGGTTCAGTCAGCGTGGTGCAGTGATGCGCTGTCGCCGATGACACTCGGCTCTGGCATCCGTCTCCAGCCTGCCGACCGGCCGACCAAACCTGACCTGACCCATCTGACCAAACCTGGCCTGACCGATCTGACCAAACCTGACCTGACCGATCTGACCAAACCCAACCCAAGACAACGGTCGACGGACCTGCAGATGGAAAGCAGCCTTGACACGTCTGATCGCCTCCGGCTGCTCGGGCCACTTGCCGCTGATCTCCAGCTGCAGGATGACGTCACAGACCGGCGCCCAGGGCAGCGGCAGCTCCGTCTGGCGCTCCAGCAGCTGACTCGACTGCCGGCCGGTGTGTGACGTCAGAGACCAACAGTGACAAAATATTTGTGAAATAGGGTGGAATATACCACTTTCTGAACGCTAAATCGACATCCTTCTCCAGGAAGTATCAACATTCTCCTTCATGGAATCTACACCATCAGCTCGAAGTGCCCACACCATCAGCTCGAATTTGACTCTGAGGCATCCAAAGCATTTTAAATGACACTAATTCCATTGCAAATTTCGACATAATACTGTGCTCGTTATACATCTCATACCTACCGACATCTCATATCTCAACCCTGCGTCAGGGACCGACACACAGGCCGTCGACACCGCCTCACGCATCGACAGTGTCCGACACTCTACACACGGGTGTGCTCCAAATAGAAGGGACAGTTGCTTGGATAGTTCAGTGCTTGCTGGATGTAAGGCGTGATTAACATTGGATGCACATTTAAAATGACACTCCTTACAATGATTCGGAAGTTTTATTATGCATATCAGACCATGGACAATGAACAACATTAAATGTGTAGCCAAACTTCCAAATCATCGCAAGGAGTGCCATCATAAAAGTGAATACTGTGTAAAGAAGAATATTCCAAACACAACGCATCACACAAGACGTACCAAAAACCTAACATCTACTAGTTGGTTGGTTACTGGCTTTACGACATATCGACCGTTAAGTCATGTAGCGTCGCCAATAGCTCACGTCGATTGGTCGCGGGCGACAGGTCAGACTCGAACCCACAATCTTTCGATTGTGAGACAAGCAACTTACCCCTAGACCACTCGTCCCCAACATCTACTAGTTAAAACATCACATCGTTCAAGACACGGTTATAGATGTATAACACGAGGACAGAATACGAAGCCTTCGATTGAACTGCTTTTTTTATAGTTTTTTAATTTCTTTTACTAAATAAAGCTTTACTTAATTAAGCTTCATTGACATTCATTGGATGCCTACTTTGAACTTTTGACAGTTTAGCTAGAATCGATGTGATGTGATGTGATGTGATGGTGTCGGAATGGCATGACACGCCGGCGAGGTCAAAACCTAGCAAAACCTAGCGAAACCTAGCTCGCTCTGAACCTGGCTAGGCGTCATACAAACACCATAGCACATATTACTAGCTTGAGGAATGCATATGCAGTTAGCAACAATGATTCATACGATCAAAAATGGAAAAGATGTCGGAAGACAACTGCACCTTAGATCCAGAATGTGAGACTTGCTTGAGAAAAAAATATGGCTTGTCAAAACCAAACCGAGCACCGATATCCCACGCGCGACAAATCCACTGTCAAGAGCAAACTGAATTCCGACACCAATCGCGCAACAAGTCCATTACGAAGTCCGAACAGATGAGTTCCGATACCGTTCGCGCGAGCAGTCCATTGCCCCCATTGCTTCCAGAGAACCACACGGAACACCAGCACAGCCGACAGCAGCAGCCACCACTCACCCCACGTCTGACCGAGCGGCCGGCGAGCGCGTGGTGCATGTCGGGCAGCGGCGGGAACACCTCGGCGTGTCGCAGGCTGGCCGACGCAGCGTGCACGGCCGCCACGGACAGCGGCAGCTCGTGCATGCGCCGCAGCAGCGCCGCTAGCCGGCCGAAGGCGCGCTCCAGCGCCAGTTCGGCCTCCTCTCCAGAGCCGTACGGGAACGAAGGGAGTCGGCGCGTCTGGGTCAGCAGCAGCTCCGGACCGTCGCACTGGTACTGTACCTCTGACGGCGGTACCTGTGGGCAGACACTGTGTCGGTCTCCAGACGATACCGCATCTCTAACGGCGGTACCTGGGGGCGGGCACAGTGTCGGTCTCCAGACGATACCGCATCTCTAACGGCGGTACCTGGGGGCGGGCACAGTGTCGGTCTCCAGACGATACCGCATCTCTAACGGCGGTACCTGGGGGCGGGCACAGTGTCGGTCTCCAGACGATACCGTACCTCTGACGGCGGTACCTGGGGGCGGGCACAGTGTCGGTCTCCAGACGATACTGTACCTCTAACGGCGGCACCTGGGCGCGGGGACAGACTGTACTGCACTTCTCACGTATCCAGCGGCGCTGCAGCACACTTTTCTCACCTTGAAGTGGTGCTGCAGCAGATGTAGCACTATCTGGCGGCAGATTGTGCGGTACTGGTGCTCACCTTGAAGTGGCGTTGCAGCAGATGTAGCACTATCTGGCGGCAGATTGTGCGGTACTCGTGCAGAGTTTCCGCCTTCCAAATCACCGCCTCTCGAATACTGCCGTCCTGACGATACAGAGACATACGTCAGCCACGTCACCACATCAATACCACCGTCCTGACGGTACACCGACACACGTTAGCCACGTCACGACATCAATACCACCGTCCTGGCGGTACAGCGACACACGTCAGCCACGTCACCACATCAATACCACCGTCCTGACGGTACAGCGACACACGTCAGCCACGTCACCACATCAATACCACCGTCCTGACGGTACAGACACACGTCAGCCACGTCACCACATCAATACCACCGTCCTGACGGTACAGAGACACACGTCAGCCACGTCACCACATCAATACTGCCGTCCTGACGGTACAGAGACACACGTCAGCCACGTCACCACATCAATACCGCCGTACTGACGGTATACAGTCAGCCACGTCACCACATCAATACCACCGTCCTGAGCGGTACACGTCAGCCACGTCACCACATCAATACCACCGTCCTGACGGTACAGCGACACACGTCAGCCACGTCACCACATCAATACCACCGTCCTGACGGTACAGAGCACGACACACGTCAGCCACGTCACCACATCAATACCACCGTCCTGACGGTACAGCGACACACGTCAGCCACGTCACCACATCAATACCACCGTCCTGACGGTACAGAGACACACGTCAGCCACGTCACCACATCAATACCACCGTCCTGACGGTACAAAGACACACGTCAGCCACGTCACCACATCAATACCACCGTCCTGACGGTACAGAGACACACGTCAGCCACGTCACCACATCAATACCACCGTCCTGACGGTACAGCGACACACGTCAGCCACGTCACCACATCAATACCACCGTCCTGACGGTACAGCGACACACGTCAGCCACGTCACCACATCAATACCACCGTCCTGACGGTACAGACACACGTCAGCCACGTCACCACATCAATACCACCGTCCTGACGGTACAGAGACACACGTCAGCCACGTCACCACATCAATACCACCGTCCTGACGGTACAGCGACACACGTCACCACATCAATACCGCCGTCCTGACGGTACAGAGACACACGTCAGCCACGTCACCACATCAATACCACCGTCCTGACGGTACAGAGACACACGTCAGCCACGTCACCACATCAATACCACCGTCCTGACGGTACAGCGACACACGTCAGCCACGTCACCACATCAATACCACCGTCCTGACGGTACAGAGACACACGTCAGCCACGTCACCACATCAATACCACCGTCCTGACGGTACAGACACACGTCAGCCACGTCACCACATCAATACCACCGTCCTGACGGTACAGCGACACACGTCAGCCACGTCACCACATCAATACCACCGTCCTGACGGTACAGCGACACACGTCAGCCACGTCACCACATCAATACCACCGTCCTGACGGTACAGCGACACACGTCAGCCACGTCACCACATCAATACCACCGTCCTGACGGTACAGCGACACACGTCAGCCACGTCACCACATCAATACCACCGTCCTGACGGTACAGCGACACACGTCAGCCACGTCACCACATCAATACCACCGTCCTGACGGTACAGCGACACACGTCAGCCACGTCACCACATCAATACCACCGTCCTGACGGTACAGCGACACACGTCAGCCACGTCACCACATCAATACCACCGTCCTGACGGTACAGCGACACACGTCAGCCACGTCACCACATCAATACCACCGTCCTGACGGTACAGAGGACACACGTCAGCCACGTCACCACATCAATACCACCGTCCTGACGGTACAGAGACACACGTCAGCCACGTCACCACATCAATACCACCGTCCTGACGGTACAGCGACACACGTCAGCCACGTCACCACATCAATACCACCGTCCTGACGGTACAGCGACACACGTCAGCCACGTCACCACATCAATACCACCGTCCTGACGGTACAGAGACACACGTCAGCCACGTCACCACATCAATACCACCGTCCTGACGGTACAGCGACACACGTCAGCCACGTCACCACATCAATACCACCGTCCTGACGGTACAGAGACACACGTCAGCCACGTCACCACATCAATACCACCGTCCTGACGATACAGAGACACACGTCAGCCACGTCACCACATCAATACCACCGTCCTGACGGTACGAGCGACACACGTCAGCCACGTCACCACATCAATACCACCGTCCTGACGGTACAGCGACACACGTCAGCCACGTCACCACATCAATACCACCGTCCTGACGTACAGCGTCAGCCACGTCACCACATCAATACCACCGTCCTGACGGTACAGAGACACACGTCAGCCACGTCACCACATCAATACCACCGTCCTGACGGTACAGCGACACACGTCAGCCACGTCACCACATCAATACCACCGTCCTGACGGTACAGCGACACACGTCAGCCACGTCACCACATCAATACCACCGTCCTGACGGTACAGCGACACACGTCAGCCACGTCACCACATCAATACCACCGTCCTGACGGTACAGCGACACACGTCAGCCACGTCACCACATCAATACCACCGTCCTGACGGTACAGCGACACACGTCAGCCACGTCACCACATCAATACCACCGTCCTGACGGTACAGCGACACACGTCAGCCACGTCACCACATCAATACCACCGTCCTGACGGTACAGCGACACACGTCAGCCACGTCACCACATCAATACCACCGTCCTGACGGTACAGCGACACACGTCAGCCACGTCACCACATCAATACCACCGTCCTGACGGTACAGCGACACACGTCAGCCACGTCACCACATCAATACCACCGTCCTGACGGTACAGCGAAACAGCCACGTCAGCCAGCCGTCACCACATCAATACCACCGTCCTGACGGTACAGAGACACACGTCAGCCACGTCACCACATCAATACCACCGTCCTGACGGTACAGAGACACACGTCAGCCACGTCACCACATCAATACCACCGTCCTGACGGTACAGCGACACACATCAGCCACGTCACCACATCAATACCACCGTCCTGACGGTACAGCGACACACGTCAGCCACGTCACCACATCAATACCACCGTCCTGACGGTACAGCGACACACGTCAGCCACGTCACCACATCAATACCACCGTCCTGACGGTACAGCGACACACGTCACCACATCAATACCACCGTCCTGACGGTACAGAGACACACGTCAGCCACGTCACCACATCAATACCACCGTCCTGACGGTACAGCGACACACATCAGCCACGTCACCATATCAATACCACCGTCCTGACGGTACAGCGACACACGTCAGCCACGTCACCACATCAATACCACCGTCCTGACGGTACAGCGACACACGTCAGCCACGTCAGCCACGTCACCACATCAATACCACCGTCCTGACGGTACAGCGACACACGTCAGCCACGTCACCACATCAATACCACCGTCCTGACGGTACAGCGACACACGTCAGCCACGTCACCACATCAATACCACCATCCTGACGGCAGACATTTGCCGATAAAACATTTTTCACTCGTTACTTTTCACAACTGTGGCATCCTGCGGCACATGGAAGAATCAATTTCTGACGTGCGGGTCAGTCTCTAAATGATCGATTGATTGATTATTTGGGCTTTGGGGCGCATCAACGGCTACTGGTTATGTAGCGCCCAAGTCTCTAAATGAAAAACTTGACGATGGAACATCTACTGCTGCCAGAGGCCTACTCCTTCTGAGAAGCACCACGCCTGTTGGATGGCGAATTGGTTTATAGTCGCTAAATTGGGCTGAAAAATTGATGTATCAGAATATTTGTCCCTGGTAAGCTGATCGTGCGAAAAATCTGTTTTCGTTGTTCGGGTTTCATTTTAAAGCATCTTTGACATTTGTTGGCTACCATCTTTCACTCGCTATTTTTCACAAATGTGGCTTCTGATGGCATATATGGAATAATAGATTTTGAACGTGGGGCCAGTTATGGCGATTACACGAAAACCTAAATGATCAAAGATTTCCTCCAGCCTGAGCCCTACTTTGTAAAGCAAGCACTATACATTTTGGACAACTAATTATTTTCAAATCGGCTAAATTGGATTAAATAATTGACCAATCAGAATATTTGTTCAGCGCATGCTCATCGTGCGAAAACCTGCTTCGCCGTTGTACACGTGTCTTTGGCAGAACTTTTTTCAACCCGATTTATCCGCTATAACAAAAAAAAAACAATTTGCCGTCCAAAATGCATGATGCTCAGTGAAATCTTCGATCATCTATTTTCTCATTTAATAACCATCCCGCACGTTCGAAATAGATTGTTCCATGTTCCACCAGAAGCCACATTTGCGAAAAGTAACGAGTGAAAAATTGTAGCAAAAAAAAAGGGTGAAAAACAGACACTGGTGGAGTCGGCGACCGCACCAGTGGTACACCAACGCTGCTGTGCTGACCACACCAGTGGTACACCAACGCTGCTGTGTTGACCGCACCAGCTCCATACAATCGCCGCTGTGGCGATCTAACCAGTGGCACGTGCTCGCCGTTGTTACGACCCACCAGCCGCACACGAGACCCCAGCGCCAGCCGCAGACCTCACCTGGAAGCGGCGCGTCCCGGCCAGCTCGCCCCAGAACCGCCTGAAGCTGACGGTCGCGTCGCGCCGCTCAGAGTCGGGCCCCTTATCCACCAGACTGGTGAGCCGGGCCGGGCTCAGCCGCAGGCCGACCGTCACCACGCCGCCGCGGGCGTCGGCCGGCGGCGGCTCGCTCGGCGCCCAGACGGCCGCCGGCGGCCGCTCCACGTCCAGCAGGCTGACGCGGTCCGCCAGCCCCTCGGTCAGCACGGCCACCAGCCGCGACAGGACGGCCGCCGCGCCGCCGGCCGGTCGGTCGTGCCGCCGGCCGCCCGCCGCCGCCGCCGCCGCCGCCAGCGACGACGCCGAGATGTGCGCCAGCTGGTCGAACGCCTCCACGAACGGCAACGGCGTCATGAACAGCACCTGGTGGTCATGAACAGCACCTGGTGGTCACCAACAGCGTGGCAGTCATGCACAGCACCAGTTGGTCATGAACAGCACATGCTGATCACCAACGACAGGGCGTCATCAAGAGCACCTGGTGGTCACCAACGGCAGAGGGCGTCATGGACACCACCTGGTGGTCACATGCAATGAGCTGGTTGTGTGAGATCAAGTGCACATCACCCATGCTTCTTCCCCAGATCCCACCTCCTCTGCGGCCCGCGCCTGGAAGCTAGTGTCGGGTATCCCTCCCTCAGTCCCACCCCCCCCGGCGAGCCTGACGTGGAAGCTGTCAGTGTTGGGTCGTCGTCTCTTCCAGACCTCTCCCCTCCCCAGTGCCCATCACCTGTAAGCTGTCCATGTCAAGGTCATCCCATCACCCCTCCCCACCCCACCTCGCAGCAGTTCTCACCTGGAAGCTGTCCATGTCTGGGTCGTCCGTCACGCCATCACGTCACTCCCACGTCACGTCCTTCGCAACAGTACACTCACCTGGAAGCTGTCCGTGTCGGGGTCGTCCAGGTAGGTGACGGCGCGCTCGGCCTCGTCCCGCAGTCTCCGGTAGGTGGCGCCATTGACGGCGGCCGCCACGTTCAAGAAGCCGGACGGCTCCACCAGGGTGACGGCAAAACACTGGCGCAACACAATACGGCAGGTCGCGACACAACCAGCGTTGGAAAAGTGGCCTCTTTTGGAACTTTTGCCATTAAAAGAATTACACACTCCGGAAAAAAAATACACTCCTTACATTGCTGGAGGAAGACATGCTTAACTAGCAAGACAGCTAGATGCCATTATACAATAGTGATAACTTGCATGGAGAGGAAGATTCAGTCATACTGGGTCCCCTACCACACAAACTTTCCAGTATAATTGAGGATAAACCACATTTGCTATTTCAGGTGATCTGCAGGCACATTCCAAGAGGAGGCAGGAGTGGAGCCGAAAATGAGATGCCAGCCAGATTGGAAGAATATCAGCTTGCTAGCATGCACAAGTACAACAGATGTCAACAGATGACAAAATATGGATCACTGCAGTCTGAATATGACCTTAATGCCACTGAAAATTCCATATTTCATAACATTCCATCTTCCATATCATTCCATAACACTCCATTTGTGCATGTATGATTGCCTGGTGAAGTGCAGGTGAATTAATAAACAGCCACCAATGCATTCATGTGCATGTTATCCATTTGTGGAAAAACCTCAGAACAGAGTCCAGATGTGCCCAGAAGAATGCATGGATGAACACCAAGAGCTAGAGTGGCATCCACACAACTGGTAAGCCACAAAGGGTAGCGCTTCCCTCCCCAAATACTCGTGGATATGAGCAATGTTTTGCCACAGCATAGGAATTTTCATGGGCATTATTAATTTTCCACACAAGTTTTATGCACATTTTACCTCCATGAAGCATACAAAGGTATTAGGTTTGGCTAAGTTATGCTAGATTAGTCTTTTTTTTTGTAAGTTAGCCATTTATCAAATTCCTTTGGGGTTCATTCAGGATTTTTTTTAATATAGAAGTTTTTGAATTTAAAAAAACACCCAGGCTGGCATAGGTTGTTTGGTTACAATAGGTCATTTGGTTTTAATTTTTAGAGAAAAAAATGCTTAGAAAATTTCCATTAAAAAGGCTTCCTTGCATCCAGTTAGGCTGCAGCTTTTTCTCTATTTAAAAAAAAAATTGTCGAGTTGTTGCTGGGGTGGCTTGAGGAGCCAGGGTTCTATTGCTAACCAGAGCTTGTTGCGTGAACCCTGGCCCCACCACCCGATCCATGAGCTCCAGTTCAATGGCATAATTTAGAACGAAAGTTTAACGTGCCGCCAATGCACCGACACGGCCGCCCGGTAGCTCGTCCCCGGCCTTATCGGGCCAGCTGCCAACTGACACTGCCGGAAGGGGCTAAATGCGAGCGCGCGAAGCGGCTCGAACCCTGTGTTGCCAGTACAGGGGAAACCAGTGCAGGCCAGCGCTCCAACCAACTGAGCTACCAGGGCGGCGTTAACATCACATTTCACGGTATATTTACCAACCAAACCTGAGCCACTTTCTTGGTGTCATTTTGCTACCCACCTGCACTTGCCAAAAAAAAATGTGTGGTCACATCATGTAGGTACCTACCTACATTATGAACACATTCATAATCATTGCATAAAAAATAAATTTCAAGACATAAAATCACCTTAAACTGCAAATTTGTCCATTCAGAAAGTCAGAGAGACCAGAAAAGTTAAAAGTATAATGGTATTCAATGGAGAATGGGGACAGGATGCACCAAACAATTATCTGAACATTTCATGAATGCACAAATAATGCTTGAATGCATGCATATCTACAATATCTGCAAAGTCAATGTGCGCTGAAGAGGCACAGCCCTCGATTTGAAAGAAAAACATTCACACTTCAAAATGTGGTAAGTGAAAACAGGATTTTCCAGACAAAAGGAAAACAATCACTTTTGTTCATTACTGCACTTGTCGGCAAACCATCGCAGCAATTAATATTATCATGTCCTGCTCCTTGTATTATCTGAAGATATCCCATCACACAACATAAGCTTACAGTTTTGGTTTATCCAAATCAATAACTCGAATAACCGTGAAGATATTTGATATAGGTAAGTAGGTAGGTAACTACCTACCTAGTCAGGTAATACCAACTCTCATACCTCGAGCCAAACACCTAATCCTAATCTTATAAGCCTCATTCTGATCCAATGATTAATTTCTTCCCATAATCCTGATTGTTATGAATCGAGAAAAAGTCCCCTGTAATTCTCTTGGCAGTTTCCTCGTTTCCTCTAACTTATTTTCATTTTTTGGTATTTCGTAGCAAGCATGGTGCGAAATGAGACGCTAATTTCCGCTCGTCCGTGACGATAGTCGGTTTTACAGCGCCAATTTGCCCGCCCGTCTAGTCGCCTTTCATCCTTCCAAGTCATTCCTTGCTTCAAGTAAACATTCCAGACATGAACTAAAAAGTGCATCGAAATTCATTTAATATTAATAAGAATTGACTTAAATAAATTTTCTCAGCTTTCGCATTAAACAAATTGCTTCATAGTCGTAAGAATACAATATTTTAGACGGATTGTTTTAGTATAACTTTCCTAAAACCATTATATATTCGGAAACCCATATCGCGAAGTAACATTTTAGACCCTCCCATATATCAGTCGGTGCGCGAACGTCCTGCTCTTGAGGTGTGCTGGGAATATGTATTAGTTGTGCGGTGTGGACATGTCGGGAGTGACAGGTATGGATATATAAACTTGGTTGACATCGATTAAGTATACCTTCGTAATCATTTTCTCTACCATTGCTCAAGAAGTTGCCTTATAAGTCATCCACGTAACGTGGATGACTTCAGACGACGATGTGTGGTGGACCCCATCTGGTTGTCTGTGAGACACTAGGATAAGAACCCGACAAATGATTTGAAGGCGTTTTATTATTGAGAAGAATCTCGGGTTATTTTACGACGCATTCAACCACAAGGTTGCATAGCGCCGCCACCCTATCACACCAATTGGTCGTGGGTGGACTGCAAATGCCGCCGGCCGCGAGATTCGAGTCCCACGCTCCACCATCTAAGCTACCGAGGTCTCCGGGTTTTTATTCTTCATTCCAAGAAACATCACTGCATTTTTTCAAAGTGTATACACTTCGTTATTTATAAAATGTATATACTCCGTTAATTGGTGCTTCAATATACACTCCATAATTTGGCAAACTGGAAAATTATACTCCATTACATAGTGCTTCTCAAGATTATACACTCCATACTTTGGCAAGCCAAAAAATTATACACTTCGAATCCAAGACCGAGAAGTTAAAATCCAAAAATGAACACAACACAGTTCATCACAACACAACCCTGAGAGGGACCAACCAGGGTCAAGGCGAAACACCGATGCACTGGCATCCCGTGGTAGGGTTGAGGTAATTTGACGACCTAACGTAATTACCTATGTGATATATATTGGGTGGTCGGTTATGCAACAGCAGTTGTTGCTAGTACGAGCACTGGTTCTCCCATAAGCAGTGAAAAATACCGCTAAAGTGCACCCGTTACTCAAGATTGAGTTGCAAGGATAACACCATTTCAAAGGCGAATTTCAATAGCCTTCTCTACTTGCCTCGATCTCGTACGCCGAACGAAAAAGCATTACTCTAACTATTAAGAGCCGACGGCACCTTGGACAGCAGCTAACGTCACCTCGCATGTCGGCGGTGACGTCAGCTTGGCTGTCCCATTGAGACTCACCACCGAGAGCAGCCACCTTCGGGGGCGGGGACCCACCTCGGTGAACTGGTGCAGGGGCGGCTGGTCGTCGGTGGAGAAGACCTCGGTGAACTGGTGCAGGGGCGGCTGGTCGTCGGTGGTGACGTCAGCTTGGCTGTCCCATTGAGACACACGCACGCGGCAGCCACCTTCAGGGGACGGGGACCCACCTCGGTGAACTGGTGCAGGGGCGGCTGGTCGTCGGTGTGGCTCTCCACGAAGGTGATGCCCTCGCCGGCCCAGTCGGTCTTGGTCAGCTGCACCCACACGTTCCGCATCAGCTGGGTCAGGGGGTAGTGGTCAGCACCCGAGCTACGCGTCACCGGTCATTGTCTGGCACAGAGGTCACAGCATTTCCCAGTATAGAGGTCACTGGACATTATATGGCATAGAAGTAACTGATCATTTCCTGGAACAGAAGCCACTGGTCATTGCCTAGCATAGAGGCCACTGATAGTGGTGAATTTGAGCTTGGGGGCGCGTCGACATCCAGGGTCATTTTAGAGGCCACTGACCATTGCCTAGCATTGCCTAGCATGGGTCATTGCATTGCACTGGCCTGTGTTGAATCAGTATCATTGGATAGGTCACTTACTATTGCCTAGCATAGGTCACTTGCCATTGCCCAGCACAGAAGCCACTGATCATTGCCTAGCACAGACGTCATTGATCACTATCTCGCACAATGGCCACTGGTCATTAACTGACGTAGAGGTAGCCTGTCATAAGTCACATAAGTCCATGGTCACTAGCTGGCATACATAACGTAGGCATACAGAAAACTGATGCATATTTGGCGTAATGGATACTGATCACCATCTGACACAGAAATTACCAGTCAGCATCAGGGAGGGAATTAGTCGTTACCACCTGAAGATCACTGATCATTCCTCAGAAAGATGGTCTGTCTCGAAAGCATCTTGGTCGAAATAACTATTCACCACCTGAAAATAACTGATCATCCTTCAAAGAGATGGTCTGCCTGATCAGTTCTGCCTTGAGCTGGTAGGCTGATCTTGGTCCGCGATGTAAACACTGATGCCACACACCCAATCACTTACCTACATGTCGTCTCCAGACTTATCGGCGTACACTCGCTGCCTTCATTCATTGCCTTCATGCCAATCGATACACCCCCGTGTGCCACAACGAGGAATCAGACTGGTCATCCCCCAAACGACTTCTAAATCTCTAGAACGCTAGACTCCCGACACGACTCCGAGCTCGTTCCAGCATCGGCCCGGTGGACAGCTCGCCCCCCCCCCCAACCTGGTCGATACAATCGATCGGCTCGATTCACCAGCGGCGTCCTGAGCTGCCTGAGCGAGCGGGTCGTGCGCGCCGCGGGCAGCCTCTCGGCCCTACCTGATAGGCGCTCATCAGCTTGGAGAGTCGGCGACGTTTGAACAGCCACAGCATGAACAGCGTCAGCAGCTGGACATCAACAGCGCCCGGGCCCCGGTCCAGCCCGCGCTGTCTCAGCCACACGGCCAGCATCCGCACCGCCTGAACAGCCACAGCGTGAACAGTGAACAGCTGGACATCGCCGCCCACCGCCGACACAAGAAACACGGCCCCGGTCCAGCCCGCGCTGTCTCAGCCACACAGCCAGCATCCGCACCGTCTGAACAGCCACAGCGTGAACAGTGAACAGCTGGACCATCAGGGCCAGCATCCGCACCGCCTGAACAGCCACAGCGTAAACAGTGAACAGCTGGACCATGGATCCTGAACAGCCAGATGAACAGTGACAGCTGGACCATCGTCCGGTCCAGCGCTGTCCCAGCCACACGGCCAGCATCCGCACCGCCTGAACAGCCACAGCAAACAGTGAACAGCTGGACCATCAGTCCCGGTCCAGTTAGCGCTGTCCCAGCCACACGGCCAGCATCCGCACCGCCTGAACAGCCACAGCGTGAACAGTGAACAGCTGGACCATGCAGGCCAGCATCCGCACCGCCTGAACAGCCACAGCATAAACAGTGAACAGCTGGACCATCAGTCCCGGTCCAGTTAGCGCTGTCCACGAAACAGAAAAAGAGAGCCAGCATCCGCACCGCCTGAACAGCACGTGTAAAGTGAACAGCTGACCATCACCTAAAGCAGAAAGAAGCTACCACCCGCGCTGTTTCAGCCACACAGCCAGCATCCGCACCGTCTGAACAGCCACAGCGTGAACAGTGAACAGCTGGACCATCAGTCCCGGTCCAGTTAGCGCTGTCCCAGCCACACGGCCAGCATCCGCACCGCCTGAACAGCCACAGTGTAAACAGTGAACAGCTGGACCATCAGGCCAGCATCCGCACCGCCTGAACAGCCACAGCGTGAACAGTGAACAGCTGGACCATCAGTCCCGGTCCAGTTAGCGCTGTGTCAGCCACACGGCCAGCATCCGCATCGTCTGAACAGATAGTTGAGTCACACCACCGCATTTTGTTACAGGCTTTGTACGATGGCTATGTATTACGCTAGGCTACGACTAAGGATATGCGACAGATTCAGGGGGCAACTGGTTGCATGCGCTCCTGAACAGATGTGGCTCCCTTCCGGGACCCCACGCTCAACGATATTTTTCAGCCGATGAGGTCTTCAGAGCACAAAAAAACCCACGTCCTTTGGTAAACTAGCGTCCCTCCAGAACCAGTGCCAGCCCCCCCCCCCCCCCCCACAACCGAAATGTCGGAATCAGTCCCTGCTACAGCTATATGGTTTTGTATACCATGGACATAGGAGTCATCATATGGCTATAGAGATATATAACATAAATTCGAATGCAAGTTAGACAAGTGTACAGCTCAGCCTTTAATCAACTGATTTGTGGGTGTTTGCGAAGTACGGACCACATTGATCATTGTACGCACAGCCCATATGCAATATTCCTTCGAGTAGACAAGCTGCACCCCTGATCAGCCTGACCGCGACATTAGTCACCGGTATCATGGTTGCCATTTTTGGCGGCGGCGCGCCGTACCTGTCTGGCGGCGGGCAGCTGCGCCAGCTCCTCGCCGCAGAGCGCCGCCAGCGCCGCCGCCTGCAGGTCGGCCAGCACGCCGCTGTTGTAGTGCGGCGTGGGCGTGTCCTGCTGCGGCGGCACGCCCACGCCCGTCACCCACTTGCTGCGCACGTTGCAGCGGCCGGGGCTCAGCCGGTCCAGCGGCACCAGCGACGGCGGCGCCACCGGCAGCAGCCGCACGCAGTAGTGCTTGGCGCCGGCGCCGACAGGGTGCAGCAGCAGCGCCGGCCGCAGCGCGTCTCCGTCCACCAGCGAGAACTGGCACGACGCCACCAGCGGGCAGGCGCGCAGCCGCCACGCCAGGTACGTCAGGTAGAGCGCCCGCTTCCTCCAGTACCTGGCCGCACAGGCACCACGTGGTGTCGCGAGGTCGCCACACACGATCAGACTTGCAGAGCGCCCGCACAACACAGTATCGGCCAGTGTAACTTCGGAATTCGGGTAGCGCCTACAGCCAGTATTAACTTCGGACGGAGTTGCAAAAGTCGAGAACAAGACTCGACTTTGTGTGTTTCGAAGATAAGCAATGTTTGCGTCTCCACTGTGTGATAACGTGGTGCATTGCAGCATGCAGTGGTGAGCATAACAAATATTTAGTTTTGAATTCGACTGATACTGTGAAAACAAGCAAGCAAACCATGACCGCCATCACCTCACCTGGCGACAATCACATTACTAAGCTGGAATTGGAATTTAGAGGCGCGTTGACTGCGTTGGTCATGCAGCACATTACTAAACTGAACACAGCAACCAGGCTTCTCCAACAGGTCGACTGCGCCGCCCTCTCCAGAACACCGCCGTCCTACCTGGCGTTAATGACGTCGCTCGACTGGACGCAGCTGTCGGGCCCCGCCCCTCTCCAGAACACCCGCCACCCTACCTGGCGTTAATGACGTCGCTCGACTGGACGCAGCTGTCGGGCATCTCCAGCAGCAGATCCACGGCGCTGCCCTCTCCAGAACACCCGCCACCCTACCTGGCGTTAATGACGTCGCTCGACTGGACGCAGCTGTCGGGCATCTCCAGCAGCAGATCCACGGCGCTGCCCTATCCAGAACACCCGCCACCCTACCTGGCGTTAATGACGTCACCCGGCTCGACGCAGCTGTCGGGCATCTCCAGCAGCAGGTCGACGGCGCTGCTCTCTCCAGAACACCCGCCACCCTACCTGGCGTTAATGACGTCACTCGACTGGAGCGCGTCGGGCATCTCCAGTCTACCAGCACGTCGGCCGCCAGCGGGCCGGCCACGGTCACGGTCAGCGGCGGCGCGAACCCGAACGTCGGCTCGGCGGCCGGCTCGTCAGCCAGCGCGGCCGGCAGCGGCAGGCGGAGGCCGCTCTTGGCCAGCCAGCGCTGGCGGCCGAGCGGCCGCGGCGGCCGGCTGGGCAGCGCCGCCAGCCAGCTCTCCAGCTGGGCCAGCCACTGGCGCAGACGCGACATGTGCCTCTGCGGCGGCGTCACCTGACAACAGACCCGGCATACATCAATACAAAATACAGCAGACGCATCATACATGAATACAAAATACAACAGACCCATCACACATGAATACAAAATACAGCAGACCCGTCATACGTGAATACAAAATATCAACAGACCCGTCGCACATGAATACAAAATACAACAGACCCACCACACATGAATACAAAATACAACAGACCCATCATACATGAATACAAAATACAACAGACCCATCACACATGAATACAAAATATTAACGTCATGCCAGCGTTAAAAACATGCCCACTTATCCGGTGGCGTTACCTGGCGAAACACGCACAATACACGTGAAGATAGAACATCAACGCCATATCAGTGTTGCACAATACATGCAAAGACAAAATACTAGCACTGTATCTGTGTTTAAAAAAACCTGTCTAACTTCGTTGGTTATTTGAGTTTAAGGGTGCTGCAACCAAAGCTTACCACCCGTTCTTGATCATTTACCCGTTCTTCACTTCACAAATACACGTGAAGACAAAATGTTAACACAGTATGAGTGAAAAAACATATCTACTTCATACATACACGACACTTTATGGAAAACAATCCCTGACGAGGCACGCACAATTCACGTGAAGACAAAATATTAACATAATATCAGTGTTAAAAAAACTATGTCCACTTCATAAATACACGACACTTTATGGGGATGATTGTTCGTTTTATGACGCGTCGACTGTCGAGTCATGTAGCGTCGCCAATCTCTCCCGATTGGCGGGGTAAAGGGGAGGACGGGGGGACACCCAACTTTATTTTGGGAGGGTTAACCCCCCCCTTATTTCCCCCCCCAAATAAAAAAAAAAAAAAATAAAAAAAAAAAAAAACATTAAAAAAAAAAAAAAAAAAAAAAAAAATAAAAAATATAAAAAAAAAAAAAAAAAAAAAAAAAAAAAAAAAAAAAAAAAAATAAGAGGTAATTTCTCTCACGCCGATTGGCCGCGGGCGACGAGTAGCGACAGGCGAGACCGGAACCCACAACCTTTCGATTGTGGGACGGGCACCTCGCCCTAGACTGCTCTCCACCACAACATTAAATTGGCGCGATGGCACGCCGCTCACCTCCTTCAGCATCTCGGTGGTCTGCAGCTGGAACAGGTTCGAGTGGAACAGGTTCTGCGTCTGCCGCAGGCTGATGAGCTCGTCGGCGGTGGGCGGCTGGTGCAGCGTCGAGCGAGCCTTCTTCTTCTGCGGACCCTCCTCGTGCTCGTCCCCGTGCTGACCCTCAGCCGCCTCCTCCACCCCGGAGTCCTGGTCCGAGCTGTCCTCCTCCGAGGCGGCCACCTCTGCTGTCAGCTCCATGGTGCGGCGCACGCTGCGACAGTGCACTCGGTCAAGTGTGGCACACGCTGCGACAGTGCACTCGGTCAAGTGTGGCACACGCTGCGACAGTGCACTCGGTCAAGTGTGGCACACATTGCGACACGGTGTGCTAGATAAGGTGCAGCACACATTGCGACACAGTGCGCTAGATAAGGTGCAGCACACATTGCGACACGGTGTGCTAGATAAGGTGCAGCACACATTGCGACACAGTGCGCTAGATAAGGTGCAGCACACATTGCGACACAGTGCGCTAGATAAGGTGCAGCACACATTGCGACACAGTGCACTAGATAAGGTGCAGCACACATTGCGACACAGTACACTAGATAAGGTGCAGCACACATTGCGACACAGTACACTAGATAAGGTGCAGCACACATTGCGACACAGTACACTAGATAAGGTGCAGCACACATTGCGACACAGTGCGCTAGATAAGGTGCAGCACACGTTGCGACACAGTGCGCTAGATAAGGTGCAGCACACATTGCGACACAGTGCGCTAGATAAGGTGCAGCACACATTGCGACACAGTACACTAGATAAGGTGCAGCACACATTGCGACACAGTGCGCTAGATAAGGTGCAGCACACATTGCGACACAGTGCGCTAGATAAGGTGCAGCACACATTGCGACACAGTACACTAGATAAGGTGCAGCACACATTGCGACACAGTGCACTAGATAAGGTGCAGCACACATTGCGACACAGTGCACTAGATAAGGTGCAGCACACATTGCGACACAGTGCGCTAGATAAGGTGCAGCACACATTGCGACACAGTGCGCTAGATAAGGTGCAGCACACATTGCGACACAGTGCGCTAGATAAGGTGCAGCACACATTGCGACACAGTGCGCTAGATAAGGTGCAGCACACATTGCGACACAGTGCGCTAGATAAGGTGCAGCACACATTGCGACACAGTGCGCTAGATAAGGTGCAGCACACATTGCACAGTCAGATTGCGACACAGTGCGCTAGGTAAGGTGCAGCACACATTGCGACACAGTGCACTAGATAAGGTGCAGCACACATTGCGACACAGTGCACTAGATAAGGTGCAGCACACATTGCGACACAGTGCGCTAGATAAGGTGCAGCACACATTGCGACACAGTGCGCTAGATAAGGTGCAGCACACATTGCGACACAGTGCGCTAGATAAGGTGCAGCACACATTGCGACGCAGTGCGCTAGATAAGGTGCAGCACACATTGCGACACAGTGCGCTAGATAAGGTGCAGCACACATTGCGACACAGTGTGCTAGATAAGGTGCAGCACACATTGCGACACAGTACACTAGATAAGGTGCAGCACACATTGCGACACGGTGCGCTAGATAAGGTGCAGCACACATTGCGACACAGTGCACTAGATAAGGTGCAGCACACATTGCGACACAGTGCGCTAGATAAGGTGCAGCACACATTGCGACACAGTACACTAGATAAGGTGCAGCACACATTGCGACACAGTGCGCTAGATAAGGTGCATTACACGCTAGATAAGGTGCAGCACACATTGCGACACGGCTAGATAAGGTGCAGCACATTGCGACACGGTGCGCTAGATAAGGTGCAGCACACATTGCGACACAGTGCGCTAGATAAGGTGCAGCACACATTGCGACACAGTGCGCTAGATAAGGTGCAGCACACATTGCGACACGGTGCGCTAGATAAGGTGCAGCACACATTGCGACACGGTGCGCTAGATAAGGTGCAGCACACATTGCGACACAGTACACTAGATAAGGTGCAGCACACATTGCGACACAGTGCGCTAGATAAGGTGCAGCACACATTGCGACACAGTGCGCTAGATAAGGTGCAGCACACATTGCGACACAGCTAGATAAGGTGCAGCACATTGCGACACGGTGCGCTAGATAAGGTGCAGCACACATTGCGACACGGTGCGCTAGATAAGGTGCAGCACACATTGCGACACGGTGCGCTAGATAAGGTGCAGCACACATTGCGACGCAGTGCGCTAGATAAGGTGCAGCACACATTGCGACACGGTGCGCTAGATAAGGTGCAGCACACATTGCGACGCAGTGCGCTAGGTAAGGTGCAGCACACATTGCGACACAGTGCGCTAGGTAAGGTGCAGCACACATTGCGACACAGTGCGCTAGATAAGGTGCAGCACACATTGCGACACAGTGTGCACTAGATAAGGTGCAGCACACATTGCGACACAGTGTGCGCTAGATAAGGTGCAGCACACATTGCGACACAGTGCGCTAGATAAGGTGCAGCACACATTGCGACACAGTGCGCTAGATAAGGTGCAGCACACATTGCGACACAGTGCGCTAGATAAGGTGTAATCTAGTACACTAGGTCAGGTGCTGCACACACTACGACACAGTACACTAGGTCAGGTGCTGCACACACTGTAATATAGTACACTAGGTCAGGTGCTGCACACACTGTGACACAATGCACTTGGTCAGGTGCTGAACCAAACTGCACTTAACTCCAGACTTCTAAACTTGGCTCAGTGCAGGGGAATGAAGACAGGAGAACTAGGTCCATTGGTAATGCAGTGTCAAGCAAACTGCAACTCCCAGTAATGTGAGGTAATGTATAATGACCAGTGTCAGGGCTGTCCTTCCTCAATCAGGGATGGATATACAACACCCCTTCAGGAACATTTGCTGTGGCACCCCAGAGAAAATAGTGTCCTCTCCAGACAACACAACTGATGAAATCACTGGATCACTCCCCTGCTCCCACCAATAAATATATATTGGGTATTTGTTATATCTATTTATATATATTATGTCACGAACCACCCTGACTATTTGGTCAGATCAGGTGCACCTTCTTCAATAAAAACAAAATAAAATATATCAGAGGGAAATTTCAACAAAATCACAAATCATATATTTCCATTCAATTCAGTGTCAATACATTGCTTGTGTTATTTGCACATCCATTAATACCATGAGCAAATGTTGATGAAGAGCAGTGACAGTAAGAAAAAAGGATAAATTTGATATAGTTTTATGATGAAGTTCAGCTACAGTGAGCAGCTGGAAATTTAGTGGTTCTTGAGACCCTGAAGGATGATTGCCAACTCCACCTTTACCTACTATAGGAGGCAGGGCATGGGAGGGGGCATGTGGAGATGGGGTGCCACCCTTCATCCTTTGTATGGAAATTACCCTATCCCCTTGATCTGTGACTGGGAGGACAACCATTGATGTTAGCATGTGACCTGGTGGGCCCTCTGAAAATTATGAGCACTGGGGGGGGGGGGCAGATTCTGCCCCTTCCCGGATCTTGGTTCATATTAAGGCTGGAGCAATAAAATTCACAGGGTAGATGGTTAAGGAAGTGAGCTCTATTGTGCACAAATTCAATGACCTTAGGTAAATGTCTGCAAGGTCAAATGCGGTCAGAATGTCAAAATGTTCTGGTTTTGCGCTGACTTGGCTTGTCATTGTTATGGATCAATAAGATGGTGTTTAAATGCTCCAAAATGACATCAATGATGTTTTGGACATTACTAATGGTGAAATATGGATGCTGGACCCAGTATTTGACCTCAGGTCACCTATATAGCAGCACTTTATCAGGTCATTATATGCTCATTACTAGAACAGTGCTGCCCACCCAACTGCTCTGTTGGGTGGCTTGGCACGATCAGCTTTACAAACAAAGAAGTGAAGTATATGAATAAAGTATGGAAACACTTAGGCACACAATGAACAGTAGTTTCCAGGATGTGTAGGGAGTAACATGCAAAGTGACATCACTCATATGGCAGTCATTTGCATTTATGACAGCATTCCAGTTGACCAAGTTTGGTTCCATTAATCTGTCATGAACTTGACAAGACTTGACCTCAGACACCTAACATGGCTGAAACTATATAGCATAACAATGCACATCAAACAAGTCACTAGTGTTTCCAAGAACACTTCCCTTTTGCCAATATACAGGAAGTGCATCAGTGCTGATTTTTGTGACCTGGCACTGCAATTTTGTATTTAACTGCCAATAACTCAAAAAAATCTTAGTCAACTTTGTTTTTCTTGCTTTAGACAATGTGCCAGTCATTTCTAAGCAGGTACACAAATAATTGTGTATATCGGCCAGCAAAGTCTGAAGTAATGTAAGAAAATTCAGAGGGGTGGGTAGATTTCACCCACCATGTTAATGGGTGCAAAATTCAGGCCTTCAAGTTTCACAACATACCAGTGTTGGAAAAACTGGAGTTTGTTGGTGTCATGCATACCAATACATTTTGTACTCCAGGATTGTGACTAGACTAAATGAAATATTTTGTACCCCAAAAGGGAAAACAAAGAACGACATTGTTTGGTCGAGTGCTACCACTCAAAGTCCATACCTGACAACAACTAGCAGTTTCCGCGACCCCAGCGTGCCGACCAGCCAACGTCACTACACATCCTTGAAAGGCAGTAAAGACATAAAAAGACATAAAAGATTAGTGCAACTGTGAGCCACAAGGGCCCTTCTTGGTTGCACTCTGTACACTGAACCAGTTGCCCACCAAATCCGTCCATCAGCCCTCCCTGTAATACTGAAAAGCAAGCCCTCTATTCTTATAATGATTGTCTATGCTGTTTTTAAAGATGTTCAATGTGCTGCAACTGACGATGTTTTCTGGCAGCTGGTTCCAGTGTTCCACTACCCTGTTGGTGAAGAAAGTTTGCCTTAACCTTGTTCTGCTGTGGTTAACTTTAATTTTGAATTCATGACCTCTAATTGCATCATTTCTGTTAAATTCAAAGATTTCCCCAAGGTATCTCCTATCCAGACCATTGACAAATTTAAAGACCTCGATGAGATCTCCTCTCAGCCTTCTAAATCTAAGTGAAAACATATTCAATTTTTTTCAATCTTTCCTCATATGCCAGGTTGCTTATGCCATTAACCATTTTTGTAGCCCTCTTTTGTACTCTCTCTAAAAGCCAACAATCTTTTTCATAGCTAGGAGACCAAGCTTGGATGCAGTATTCCAAATGTGGCCTGACGTATGCACAGTAAAGCTTCCTGATCACTTCCTCACTTCTGTATGATACATTCCTAATTATTGCCCCAAGAATTCTCAGTGCCTTCTTCCTGGCTTACTTGGTCTGTTCTGATGCCCCCAGTTTTGTGTCTAGAATAACACCTAAATCCTTCTCCTGTTGAGTCACTGATAGCACTTGGCCATCCATCAAGTATGGAGCCTTCATATACTGCTTACCTACATGCATGATATTGCACTTATCAAAATTAAATTTCATTTGCCATTCTTCGGACCACTTCACAAGTTCGTCTAAGTCTTTTTGTAGCGAGATATGCTCATCCTGACCTGTTATTGCCCTAAAGACCTTCAAATCATCTGCAAATTTCAAAACTTTACTGCTTAGGCCACTTTCAATGTTATTTACAAATATAATGAACAATAATGGACCTAGTACTGACCCCTGGGGGACTCCACTAAGAACATTTTGCCATGTTCTTACAGCATACAGAGCATACAGTACAAAGCATACAGAGCATGCTCGCCAGTGTTGCTCTAAAATCCGTAAACAGCCTTGCTAAAACTGGCTAGCACAACTTGCAGAGCTTCACATGTGAAGACACTATATTTGTGTCAATAAAGTCAATAATTAATTCAATGTTTATTCAATATTGATCCAATATTTATTCAATATTGGTTCAATATTTATCAACATTTAATCTGATATATGACATCTTTAGATTAATGAATATCTATTTCATATTACTCTATGGAAACTTGTGCTGGAGCCTAGAGATGTTCTATAGCCTTGCGCTGGAGTACTCACCAAGAAGCAACAGAAATCCCTAGTTGGCAAATCTGGGGGTACTTGGTGTCCCCGGAGTATATATTTTAAGCCTGGCTTTGCCAGTAAGTGCTTTGAATGCGCAATCGAAGGTTGTTTTGTTAAAGGGACAACTTTTTAGACACAATGAGCCCATTCAATGCAAGAAAATCACTTCAAATTTCATAAAATCTGCCCCAGAGCAAGCAAGTTCTCTGAGGCGATTACACCAGGAAACCAATGCCATTTGTGCACTTTTGCATGACTGTCGCATATTTTTTTGTAAATGTGTGCGAAAATAAACATGCACCTTGAAATATGACTGCATTTTGAGTTCATCTGTGTCAGTGAAGGGTCCGTAATACATGTTCCAAAATTTACTCTGACCCATTCCCTGTTCCCCTGCTCCATTATCAGTTGTACTTCTAGGGCTGTGGTAGCAAATCCGACCAGCTCTATCTAAGAGGAAAAATAAAACCTCCTGTGAGCAGTTTTACAGGGACAATTTGTACTCCCGTCTAGCAGCTCTAGATACTCCTAACTCGATCCTTGCTTCAACTAAACATTCCAGACATGAACTAAACAAGTGCATAAAGGAACCTTTAATTCATAAGAATCATTTTCAATAATTTTTTTTCAGCTTTTCCATGCAAAATAACTGGTTCTTGGTGGTGAGAATAAAACTATTTTAGATGGATTGTTTTAGTATAATTTTATTCAACCATCATATATTCCAAAACAATAGTTCATCCATATCCAATAGTGTGCCAGGTGTGCATTATGTGCTGGTTCGTGGTGTGGGGTGTGCGTTTGTGAACTCCGTTGACATCGATTAAGTATACTTGTGTTACCATTTTCTCTACCATTGTTCATGAACTTGGCTTATAACCTCATCGTTCGCTAATAATTTAACCACAGCCAATTTTGGGGTCTGAGGCAGAGCTGTGCATTATGCGTCGGTGGCGAATCGTACACAGAAACTCGGAGTGGCTCAAAGGTTGACTGGGCCATGAAATGCATTGTGGGGTGCATGAGATTTTGGACAACAATGTAAGTTAGCAATAATTCAAATTAATCACGGGTGAACTCGGCTAATTAATTGTGGGACTAGTCCTTCGGAAGTGTTTGTTGGAAGCTGATCCCTGTGTGTTGTGGTCCGCCCAAGATGAGTGAGTGCGATTTATTCTAATTAATTTATCTGTCAAGTCACCAAAGCTTGGTCATCACAGCTTTGACAATCCTATTAGGCATTGTGTATGAGGGCAATGTGTTGTATGTAAATGTAAATATACAATCCTGTTAGGACAGTGTGTTGCATGTAAATGTTTGCAGTGTTCTCACAAAATACCTGTAATATCATATAGCACATGTCCTCCTTCTTGTGCCTATGATGTCAATTACATCAACCACCAATGACTTAAAAGCAGTGTAAAATTATTCACCATGTGGCCTGGAAATTCACAGTTAATGGGGTTGTGCTATTTCATCCTCATCTTAGGTTTTTACCATTTTGCCACCTGTGTGGGAAGTCATCATCCATACGACTGTTAAACAATGTAAAGTGCATGTGACTGAAGTGAAAGGCATTCCGCTTTTTAATCCTTAAGTGCCAATCCTTTATTTTCTTCCAATCTTTCACTATTCCCAAGCAACTTCTTTCTTCATCCACACAGTTAATGGTGAAGCAACTTTAGGACACTGCTTAAAAGTAATAATTTGTGGAAAAATTAATTATCACATTGTCTTAACCACATCAAAAAGCATCATATCTTAAAAGAAATCAAATGAATCAAATTTTACTTTGAATTCCAAATTTACCCCTTAATGGACCGATGAAAACATACAAACCAAACTAGAATAGCAACTCTCCTTCTCTATAGGTCTTAACTCACGTGAGAAACCTTGTGACAAGTACCTATTATTAGATGTAGTGGCTACTTTCAGTATATCAGCTTGCATACAAAATAAACATTTCGATTGATATCTCCCTCACCTATAAAGTAGAGACCGTGCACAAATTGCTATCACAATCGATTAAAATAATAATGTACACAATTAGCCACCACCGGCAAAGGAGAAGCACGAACACGTGATTTCGATTCAAGGATACCCTGTTTATTTACAATAACTATGGCGGAATCTGAGCTACCATATTTACAGGAAAACCTCTTCCATACTTATTTTATTTTATTTATGTTCTTATTTTTGTGTCACTTCTATCATTTTCAAGACAGCGCAACTAGTTATGGCGTCGTACTTTGGTTTGGTTGGAAGTTAAAGTTTACTAAATGACACAAGTTATCAAAACCTGGGAGTGGTTCAGGGAGATATGAAAGCTTCCAGATCCAACTTAGTTGCTATCTTGCAACCACCGTAGTCAGGGGTGTAGGATCCGATTCAGTTGCGAGCATTGTTGTAATCTCCGGGAGGGGCGGGGGTCTTCAAATTTATGAAAAGTCTCGATTTGTACCACCAATTTCTTTCGTATGCCCAAGCCTTAGCTACTAAACTACCCGCGTGTGACCACCGCAAAATTCTACTTCATAATTTATAAAGTGGACATATATATGCAAGGGAATCACCAAAAGAACCAGAAGCCTATCTAGCCAATCCATGGGTGATGTACGATGGTGTACATCATCCATGGCTAATCAAAGGGCTTCACAGGCTATCCGTCGTCCAAAAATTTTCGAGTAGGAAATCAGCAAATGTCAAAAATATTATAAAAATTGATCATCCTGTGTTTTCGCGCGGGTGGAGAAATATGCTTTCCGCGGTATCAAATTTGCAGTATCGCAATGCTTTATAGGTCTTAGGTTGACTTCCCTTGCGCATATTTCGATATATCTTGAACAAACGTGACTGCGTGCCCTTGGGTATCTTCAGCACCACGGAGGGGCGTCTTGGGGGCAGCCTTAAGCACGTACGTCATGTTAACCTGCGCCGTCTTTCCGATCAGACCCCATATACCCCGTCTCGGGAGGGGGTGGGGGCGGATAGTAACCCCCTCTAAAATCCAAACTAAGCGTCGCACGAAACGAAAAAGGTGTCATCGGAAAGCGCCGACGAGTAAGGGTCCGGATCCACCCCTAAAAAAAAATCCCGCAAAAGTGACGTCACTAGAGGGCCAGATTTCCACGACTTTTCACGAGTTACATTATGTTGTTGGCTCTGGGGAGTTCATTTTGTGGGATATTTGAGAAGAAAAATATATTTGGAATCAGAAAAGGACAGCGAAATCGACCAGGGTCGTACAATTTGTTGCCCCACCCCCATTTTTCCTCCAAAATTGTGAGTTTTCACATTTTCTTTAATTTTCCTATTCTAATAGGTAGAGCAGACCGAGAAATGTTGTTCGAAGTCAACTTGCTCCACTAAATAATGCTTACTTTAGCCAGAATCTTCGATTTCAACTGCAATGAGCAAATATGCACAATTTATATGCAGTCAAAAACGGAAAGAAATGACAAATTCCACTCGTACGTTTTGTTGCACCCCTAAAGATAAGCAAACGCTGAAAGGTTCATTAAAATGTCTGTATCCATTAAAGCATGACGACTGGTTGAACTGTTTTTGGAGGTGACCACACTTGACCTTGACTAACTCGTTGACCCTAGCTGACGTGACTTCAAAATTTGAATACAGCATGCCAAATTGATGTTGGAAAAGGTATGCCAAATTTAGGTGCGCTGCCGCGCGCCGTTCGTTCACTATCCGCGAAAAACCCGAGGGGGCGGTTGAAGACTACTCCCCCGAGACGGGACGGGCTGACATATTTGTATTGCACGGCAATTTCGCCAAAGTCATGTTTGTTTTGATATCGGCATTCAGCGATGGGTTTAATATGATCGTTCGAATAAATTTACATTAACCCGCGCCGTCTCTCCGGTCAGCTCCTACCACCCCGTTTAGGAAGGGGGCGGACAGTAACCCCCTCTAAAATACACTCTAAGCGTCGCACGAAAACGAAAGAGGTGTCATTGGAAAGCGCTTGACGAGTAGGGTCCGGATCCACCCCCAAAACAATTTCACCACCAAAAGTGATGTCACCAGTGGGCTAGATTTTCACGACTTTTCACGACTTACATTGTGTTTGGCTCTGGGGAGTTCATTTTGGGGATATATGAAAAAAAACACAATTTATTTGGAATGACAAGAGGACAGCGAAATCGACCAGGGCCATGCAATTTGTGTCCCCCAAAAGCATTTTTTTTATTTCAAAATTTTAGTTTTCAAGTTTTCTTTAATTTTCCTATTCCAAGGGGTAGTGCAGGCCGAGAAACGTTGTTGGAAATCAACTTGCACTAATAAAAAATGCTTACTTTAGCCAGAATCCTCTAGCCAGATAGCCTAATAGCCAGATAGTGGACGAACGGCGCGCTACCGCGCGCCGTTCGTCCGCTATCTGCGAAAAACCTGAGAGCGCGGTTGAAGACCCCCCAGAGACGGAACGGGTTAATGCTTACGCTTGTATCGAAAATGAAAAAAAACTAAAATTAGCAGGATAACAAACCAGCGGGTCCAGACCACATTCCAATTCCAGGCATGGGCAATTGGTTACCAACTGGGAGGAACATGAAAAATATTAAAGCCCGAATATCAGACCAAACGTCTGGTCAGACTAAGCCTGGTTTCCAATTGGGAACAGTTCAACATACCAGTACAAATTGGATGCATTGGAAGATCCAGAGCTGGTTTTCGAGTTGCTTAGTGGTGCGAAGCAAAACTAATTATCAGGTTTGTTTTAATATTTTGCACAAGTTTCTAACCCCTTGAAGTTGGCACCAAATGTTCTTAGTTTTGTATACATTGTGTACCATAGACCAATTCTGCGGCAAAGCAGCCTGTTACGGGGATAGCTGAGAAGTACCACATGAAAGCCCAGTCTTAGCCCACCGTTCCTGAACGCTTTTAGTTGAGCAGAATGTCTCACCTCTCCTACCTATCTATGCAGGTAGGACACTTGTACCAACCCCACAGTGTCGCACAATCAATTCTTTGATTTCATGAATCAATGGGAACTTTTTGTATGAAGCACGTTTCGATGTAGGCCGAAAGTCAACTTGCGCATGATTTCCTCTGACACTGCGATGAACACCGCAGAAACGTTTTAGTTGATCTTGCGAATGCTGCTATTTTTCTTTTTTTCTTTTTCGTACCCAACGCTTCATATGAAACGAAAGCGCATAATATGGCGACAGCTGGCCTAGGCTGGCCTCACGCTTATGTATTTCATCTTAATGATATAGCTGTTCCAAATTGAATACGTAAATTTTAACGTCAATTTTCACGATAATTACGAATCACCAATGAACGTTTCATGTTAACTATTTCATTGTGTGATTTTCCCAATGGATAAGAGCAGCGCTATGCACTAAAATATAATCAGAAACATCTTTCAGCTCTACAGAGGTGAGGTCCACTAGGGCCTTAAGTGCCTTACTGGACGGACCGCCCCTGGAGATCATTAGTACATTTTTGCGCATTATATCGCACTGCATTGAGGTAGAAGGCTGAAATTTCCGCCATTGTGCTTGTATCGCCAAGACGTGTCCATTGATACGTTACACGACCTCCCTAGGGAGTGATTAATTATTCGTAAAATAGGGTGGAAAATACCATTCTCTGAACACTCAATCGACATCCTTCTCCAAGAAGTACCGACATCCTGCTCCATGTTGTGTGCTTATGAAGCTTTTGTGTCTCCTTCTAACATTATCTCGCTTATAAGTAGCATGTTAATGCTCCTGATAAGGAATAGTGATACACGAGTACTTTCAGTAGAAACTTTCAGAGGAAGTGCTTTATTCTTGGTGACTTTAATATAAAAGGATATGAAAATGTTGGTGTTGGCTCCCATCATGCAAAATATTTAGGAAATGCCTTGAAGTGGACCTGTTCTTACACCAGTTTGTATCGGAACGTACCATGCATGGCTCATTCTTGGGCCTTGTATTCTCGGATTTAAGTATTTTGGAGCAAGACTTGATTGTAGGAGAAACTCTGGAAAGAAGTGACCATAACATACTTAGATTCAAGGCACATGTAGTGGAAATCATTAAGGATAATTTGGTAAAGGTACCAAATTTCAACAGAGCAGACTGACTGCATGAGAGCGGCTTTAGTGCCATAAGATGAGAACAATAATTTATCCAATTTAAATGCCTGTAAAATGTGGGAAAAGTTCAAATCTTACATGAAGGAAATTCCAATTAGACATGTCCCCCAAAAGCAAAGACGCAAAAGAAGGGTAGGAAAGCCAGCAAGGCTTACACCAGACTTGATAGAAGCAATTAAGGCTAAGAAAGCTGCATTTAGAGTGTTTAGCAAGCTTCAAATATCGTAAATCTAAAGGCGTATCGAAAAGCTAGAGAAACTTTGAAGCAAAAATCAGAGCAGCAAAGCGAGCAAAAGAATTGGATTGAACTAGGAACTGTAATGGGGACAGCAAACAGTTCTTTAGTTTCTACAAGCTGAGTAAAGTTTATAGCACAATTGGTCCACTGGAAGTAAATGGGACTATATTGGGTGGGGATAGTGAGATGGTTGAGGAGCTAAGCAATCAGTTTAAATCAGTATTTACAATGGAAGATAAGACCAATCTGCCGACCGTACACCATAGTTCAGTGACATGTGATCGGATAAATGATGTTGATTGATGCGAGCTCAAATGCGAGTTGATTGATACATGATGTTGATTGATGAAATGATGTTGATTGAATGATGATGATGCGAGCAAAAGGATTGGATTGAACAAGGAACTGTAATGGGGACAGCAAACAGTTCTTTAGTTTCTACAAGCTGAGTAAAGTTTATAGCACAATTGGTCCACTGGAAGTAAATGGGACTATATTGGGCGGGGATAGTGAGATGGTTGAGGAGCTGAGCAATCAGTTTAAATCAGTATTTGCAATGGAAGATAAGACCAATCTGCCGACCGTACACCATAGTTCAGTGACATGTGATCGGATAAATGCTGTTGATTTCATTGATAGTGATGTTGCGTTCAATCATATCAGGAAGATAAAGCCACACAAGGCAGCAGGACCTTATGAAATGTATTCTAGGGTATTGCGGGAAGCTAAAAAGGAACTGGCATTTCCACTTAGAATACTATTTTCTAGATCAGTTTCCTAAAATAAAATTCCAATTGATTGGAAAAGGGCAAATGTAGATCCTATGTTCAAGAAAGGAGAAAGAGGAAAAGTTGAAAACTCTAGGCCAGTAAGTCTCACATCCCTAGTCTGCAAGGTACTTGCATCAATTATCAAGGATAGAATAGTTACTTATCTGGAAGGAAACAGATTGATTCAAGATACTCAACATGGGTTTAGAAAAGCGCGATCGTGTCTCACAAATCTCTTGGACTTTTTAACTTCGCCACAGAACAATTCGATCAGGGAAATCAGGTTGATGTAGCATATCTTGACTTTAGTAATGACTTTGACAAGGTACCCTATAAATGGTTATGATACAGCTTCAGGCCCATGGTATTGTAGGTAGTATCTTAAAATGGATAGAGTTGTGGTTTTCAGATATACAGCAAAGCATGATGCTAAATGGTACAAAGTCATCATGGCAAAATGTTCTTAGTGGAGTCCCCCAGGGAGTCAGTACTGGAGCCGCCACTACGGTTTATTATGTTTGTAAATAATACTGAAAGTGGCCTATGCAGTAAGGTTTGGAAAATTTCAGGATGATTTGAAGGTCTTTAGGAAAATAACAGGTCAAAATGAGCATGTCTCGCTGCAAAAAGACTTAGACGAACTTGTGAAGAGGTCCGAAGAATGGCAAATAAAATTTAATTTCGATAAGTGCAAAATCATGCATGTAGGTAAGCAGAATATGAAGGCTCCATAATTGATGGGTGGCCAAGTGCTATCAGTGATTCAACAGGAGAAGGATTTAGGTGTTGTTCTAAACACAAAATTGGGGGGCATCAGAACAGGCCAGGAAAGCCAGGAAGAAGGCACTGAGAATGCTTGTGGCAATAAGTAGGAATGCATCAATACAAAAGTGAGGAAGTCATCAGGAAGCTTTACTGTGCAAATGTCAGGCCACATTTTGAATACTGCATCCAAGCTTGGTCTCCTAGCTATGAAAGAGATTATTGGCTTTTAGAGAGAGAGTACAAAAGAGGCCTACAAAAATGGTTAATGGTATAACCAACCTGGCATATGAGGAAAGATTGAAGAACTTGAATATGTTTTCATTTAGATATAGAAGGCTGAGAGGAGATCTCATCGAGGTCTTTCAATTTGCCCATGGTTTGGAGAGGGGATACCTTGGGGAAATGTTTGAATTTAACAGAAATGATGCAATTAGAGGTCATAAATTCAAAATTAAAGTTAACCACAGCAGAACAAGGTTAAGACACTTTCTTCACCAACAGGGTAGTAGAACACTGGAACCAGCTGCCAGAAAACATTGTCAGTAGCAGCACATTGAACATCTTTAAAAACAGCATAGACAATCATTATAAGAATAGAGGGCTTGCTTTTCAGTATTACAGGGAGGGCTGATCGACGGATTTGGTGGGAAACTGGTTGAGTGTACAGAGTGCAAGCAAGAAGAGCCCTTGTGGCTCGTAGTTGCACTAATCTTTTATGTCTTTATGTCTTTATGTCTTAACGAACATTTCGCAACGCAATTTCGGGTAAAGGGATCAACTATGATGTAATATGGCATACTGTATCAGTTTATAGCATAGGTAGTTTTCTCCCTGTCCCGAATACAGCTCATCCTAAATTATGCATATCAAAGCAAATGATAAATGTACAGTTGTATGTACCTACACCACTGGCTCAAATCTGAATCTGAAAGACATCAAAGGCATCTTAATTGACACTAATTATATGGCAAATTTCGACACTCTTCCATGCCCGTTTGGACATCTCATACATAACGAAAAACCATTATTTTGACCCTGTCCCTAGGTTACCTCATGACTTTGACCTAGTCATAGTTTTGGAGTAAAAAGTATTCCTGGTTGGGTACGTAGTTAGCCTCGGTTGTCTTTTGTAAATTTCCTGCACTTTGAGGTGGTCTATGCATATGCGAATCAATAATTTACCCCATGACCTCCGCAAGGCCATCTTAGGTCATCGTACATGACTGCAAATTATTTATGACAGCATTGGACTGGAGCGATCTGACCAACGTCGATCGATTTGTCCCCTCAATGCGCCAAAAGTAGGTGTCGAATGATCCTAGGTCACTTAGCATCCTCGATCTGAAAGTTACATATATAATATTTGACGTGGTCATGTCAGGTCAAGTAAAATGTGGAACATTGTGAAACACTTTTACATAACTATTTGATTTTGTCTTGCATTAAAATTATTTGGCGGAAATGCAATGACTGACTGCATAATACATGAAATACATATGGGCAAATTTTGCTTCAGAGCTAGTCGGGTCCGAAGAGATCAGACAGACTTCGAGCGCGTTGCCAGCGTGGGAAGCGCGCGTACTTTGTTGGCGGGCGCCACACGATAATCAGCGCCACGCGGTAACTTTACGGCTCTGTGGTGTCGCGTTTGAAATCGCCGCCCGCGTCGCGCCGCCGCCGCGGAGATTGGTGTGAGGGAAATGTGATCTGAGCTTGGGAACAAAAGGGTTCTGAGCGTGTAATCTGCAGTTAAATAGCACACAGGGTGACGAGTTATGAGCGAAACCTCGAGTGTTGTTCTATATGGGCATTGAACACAGATACATCGTTTGTTGTAATGGAATGGGTCGTTCCCGTACCTATTCATTACGATATGACCCGGTCTTGAATATCGTGCCTTTCTATTATGTCTCTTGCGAATCATCTCGGAATATTCGGAAATGTATCGATGCTGGACGTGGCGTATATATCACAAACATTTGTGCGACCATTTTCACTAACGCAGCCGTGTATTATCCCGCAGTAAATTATATAGTGAACACCAATATGGTATAGAATCAAACATTATGCAAAATTATAATTTCAACGATATGTTCTCGTTGAGATGCTTCAAATGATACGCGACATTACCTACCAAGGCCATAAAACGGTATTGACCTCGGGTCAATCGAGGTAAACGTCAAATATTGACCTAACTATTAAATTGTCATCGGAAGGGTTTTTCGTCATATAAAGGAAAATCAGCATTTCATCGCCACGCCGTCAAAAAGTTTGTACCGGAAAATTACAATACATTTTACCCAAGTTCGGTGATCTCTGGTGACCTATCTGTTGACCTGACCCTAAATCACGCGGCATACTGTCGATAACACATTTCAAGTACTGTCGAACAGCGTTCGCCGTTTGTTTCTATCATGCTTCAGGTCCTGAGATATATGTCAATATCTGAGGGTCCCACCCGATCTTGTCGAATTTGTCCTATGATGACCCAGCGACTTCAATATTGCCCTGACCGAAAACAAAATTGACCGAAGTTCTTTCGATAGAGCTTGTCTCCAGCAATCCGACGCCGTTTTCTATTTATCGCTACCTAGCATAGTTCGGGAGATCTTGGGGGGGGGGCGACATCTGCCTCCCCCCGGACCGACAAAGTTCGCGCGGACCGCCGGACGTGCGCATGTTAAACGTTTCCCTCTTGTAGCAGAAAAAAGGAAATATTGGATGATGGTTTTGTGGTAGTAAATATGGACACGCAAAACCTTTTGCATGCTTTACTGTTTTACGGAGACACATTTCGATGCAATGACAACCAGGGCGGATGAAGCGTGTGGTTCTGAGGACATGTACCCCCCCCCTACACACCCTCCACACGGAAGGTGGTATCCTCCGACTGAGGAAAGGCGCCCTTCTGAAAAGAGTCCAGTGTACCTGCTCACATTTTTCAGCCAGAGATGCCGCTATGAAACAGTCCGGGACAGGAATGTGGCAGTGTAAATTAAAAACCATGAGAGCGCCGTCGAACAGGATATGACGGATTTGTTGGGGAGCTTCTAGTCACATAGGATATGAATGCATGCTTTCACAACGGCTGCAAACAAAAATATATTTGATCCTCTTATTTCTATTACACTCAATCATTGTGCACACACCGAACCTTCGACACCTTCGAAATTAGTTCGATATCTTATCATTCCGATACCCTACATAAAGCCATGTTTACGGAAAGCAATGACACCCACATAATGCAAATTGAAACCATAGCAACGAAACGCAGGAATTTGGAAAACATAGAACCAAGCATTGGCCTTGAGGCTTGACCTGGCATGTCCTGCGTTTAAATGTACTCGAAGGCTGCCCACGGGCTATCTCTTGATACCAAATATGGCTAACATTGGGGTAGTAGTAGTATATTGAGTTCTCCATATTCATGGCTTTTCAGCACTCACGTCAAAACATGGTTCAATCATAAAAGAGACACTCGAATTATGACAAAAACACTAAATAACGCAAAACGTCAATGAAAAGAGATAAAATGATAAAACATGCTACCAAATACGTGCCTAAGCATAAACCCTATTACTCTACGTGCTGGCCGCCCGATACACTAAGTTGCCCCCTCGCAGCTTCCGTATTAATGCGAGGCGGCTCTAATTTGTTCGCGTCAGTTCCTCGAGTGCTCATACTGGAAATTTCGGAGTGGAACTTAATGCTGCTAGCCAATGTAAGGGGGACAGGTGTTGCAAGCAGTCTTCCAACCATGGTCAAATCGCGCTGCTAAAGCATGTTGTCGAACTTCAGCCAATCCAGGACTTCTAGCGTTTCTTTAATGTGCTCTCGTCGACCTAAGTCAGAGACGATACGTGCGCCAAAATTGATGACCATTTTAATTCGGTGTTTCTGAGCTTTGTTGCAGCTCCCCAAACAGACATATTGTAATAGATATGGGGAAAACCAACGGCTGAACCAGTAACTTTTTAGTTTCGGGGGGAATTTTGGTCCGTAATTTTGAGTCCGACGAGAACACAGCAGCAGCGGCGAGTTACTTGGGATGTCTGTTTTTCCCATGACAAAGCTGAATCTACATAGATGCCGATAATTTTGGCGTGCGGCGAGGGCTTGATTTCGTTGTCCCCAGATGTGATAGAGAAGTTTTCGTCCATTTTCAGACGCCGATATTTTACAACTATTAGTTCCGTTTTGCTATGGTTGATTTTGAGCCGATTTTGAGTAAACCAGGTTAGAGCCATACTTAAGGTGTGCTCTACTCGTTGTTTTAATACTGCCAAATTTGGAGGGGTTTCTGAGTCCAAAAATTGTACGTCATCAGCGTAGGCGACCTGTTTTCCGTCTGGGAGATGAGATCCAAGGTCGTTGGTGAAAATCAAATGTAATTTTGGGCCACATAGAGAAACCTGAATCACACCGTGGGTCACTGGTAGCACCCCAACGGAGCTGCCCTGAATTGTCTGAGTTCGACCATGCAGCCAATCCCTAAACCAATGATCGTCAATGCCATACCAGCCCATCTTGTCTAACAGCCGACCGTGTTCCACAGTGTCAAAACCACGAGACGTATCCGCTGCTAGGAGGGTCACCACACGACCACAGTCTATACTTGTTGACATACAATTTGCGGTCTATAACATTGCTGTCTCCGTAGAATGCCTACTTCGAAAACCGTGGTGATTTGGGCATAGAATATGATTATCTTCCAAATACATGGAAAGCTGGAGACAAACCAATTTTTCGCAAAGCTTGCCAATAACGCTCAATATCAATATGGGTCTAAAATTCCCTGGGTCGCGACGATCGCCCTTCTCATACAGCGGCAAAACCCTCGCCTCCTTCCATCCGGCTGGAACGTCACCAGTGCGCAGTGAAGTATTGACAACGTGCAGCAAATGCGGGCCTATCACGCTAGAGGTCATCCTCAGCATTTTGACAGTTATTCCATCATTGCTACAAGCGCTCAAATTCCTATCGTTTTAAGCACAAATGAAAATTCTGGGAGCGTCACAGTCCTAAATGCTCTAAATGCACTACTGCACACGCGAGGCGGCCGTGGGGACAGTGGCTCCCCCTGCAGAGCAGCGGCCAGCGCAGTGGCGACATCTGCATCAGCGCTGACGAATGTTTATTCAGCTTCTTTGCCCATGCAGGGTCGCTGTGTGCTGATGTGTCTATTCTGGGCTCCGGTGTCTTAGATACCAGTGGGAAACGCCGAACGTCCAGGTTTCGCCCTAAAATTTCGGTACGAAAGAGCGTAAAACTCTGAACAGGCTATGTACTGTGCCCCTTTGACCGCGTTTCAGTTGCCCTTATACATCTGCTGTGTCGTCGCATCTTCTGGATCCTTACGCGCTCGGTCGTGACTCTGCATAGAGTTTCTGAACTCCTCGTTGTCGTGTAGCCACGGCATGGTGGATGTTTGAGTTTAACATCCAGGAGAGGAATGCGTACATCAACCCGGGGCTGCCACACAGCACGCCGGGCGTCCCACTTCTCCGCGGTTGTTGCAGCAGTGTAAACTTGTCCCCAGTCGGCCTGCAGTAAATCGAGGCACAGAGCATCCTTGTTGACGTTTCTGAATGACCTGACTTGTATAACTTGTGCTTTGGGGCGCACACGTTTAACCGAGACGTTGACAGCGACGAGGTCGTGGTCGCTGAAGGAGCATTTCATGACACGTGGATCGGTCGTGAGGTCAGGTCGCGTCGTGATAATGTGGTGCATGAAGGTGGCCGTAGTCGGGGTGGTACGGGTTGGCGCGCTGATGAGCTGCTGAAACGTAGCTCCTGAAGCATATCGATGTACCGCTGAACCATTGTCGCATTTGGTTGGAGTACGTCCAGGTTTATATCGCCCAGCCCGTAGCACGGCTGATTCTTGGTGAGCACATGCGTTAGCTGATGGTGCAGGTTCTCCAGTGTTGAAGCAGCTGGCGTTTTCGCTGGTCGATATAACACACCGAGTGTGAACGGAAGATTTGCCTGGGAAACGTGGCCACATTCTTTCTAATGGAGAGCCAGTAGTGGGTACCGCCAGCATCTCCGCGCGCGATGTGTCCCTGTATAGGACGCATAAACCCCCGCCTCGTGACGCGCGGTCGCGCCTCTCCACGATATAGCCGGGGAAATGAAGGAACCTGGTATCCAGGTCCTCACTCAGAAACGTCTCACTGATGCACATAATGTCTAAATCGTGTGAGCTGAGTAGAATGTTCACGTCGTCGATTGATGGCATCAGGTGGTTGATATTTAAGTGAGCCATCGTGATATTGCGATCTTGTCGCGGTCGTTCTTCGCCCGGCTGGTCATATAGGCGGGCTGTCTGCCGTGCCGTCAGTCTGGGTGGAGAGGTCAGAAGCCGGTGAGCTGTGTAGGCAGGCCGCTGAGTGTCGGTGCCGCTGACGCCGGAAACGCCTGATGCCTGTTGTCGCCTCCGCTGATGATATCAGATTTGGATAGGTTTGAGCGAAAACGAAAAATATTGAGGCGAGCGAAACATCGTTTCATATTCTATCTGGATAGGCTTGGGTGAACAAAAAAAAAAATGCGAGGCGAACGAAGAAATCGGCAGAAATTGTTCCCGGCCGTGATTATTTCGAATTAGGAAATTTCTGATAGCGTAGGGTAACAAGTGACGTCGTGTGACACCCATTTTCTTCAAATTGAACCCAAAGCAGCGAAACGCGAGGTCATCAAATAACTCAAGCAAATCTTTGACCTTAGCTTGTCCCTGTTTGATATGTTATTCGAGTGTTCACCATTGGCCATCGCTTGATACCAGATTTGGATAGGTTTGAACGAAAACAAAAAGATTGAGGCGATCGAACCATGAGCTTGGCCTCTGCCCTTAACAAAATAATTTGATTGTTGAGCTTTCTGACACCGCATAACAAGCCACGTCGAATGACGCCCATTTGATGGAAATTGAAGTGATAGCAGCCGAACCTCGCGTTCGGTCGATATCGCTTCAATGTCGCTATCCAATAAAGCAAGCTAACCTTTGACATTGAAGTTAGCCATTAACATATATCTGCTGTAAATGTTCCACGATGGTATATAACAGGCTATCGCTTGATACCATATTTGGGAACGTTTCGGTGAAAACGAAAAAAGGAGGCGACGGAAGAAACCGGCTTGCGTTGAAATTTCACCGTAAAGGGGACATGTGGACCCATTTAGTTTCTTCCAGCGTGTTGAATGCAAACAGAAGTATTTTTGGCAACTTATTCCAACGATCATAAACCTGTCACTGCATGCCAATGCCAATACAACTACACCTTTGGCGAACTCGTCGCTGAATATGAATATGAATACGACGTTAACTTGACGTACGTCCTTAAGACTGTTCATGACACCCTTCATGTCCTTGAAGAAACCCAAGGACACCCAGAGTCAAGTTTGTTCAAGATTCATGCACAGGTGCACAGGTGTATATGCACAGGTGAATGCAAGCTAAGACATAAAGACATAAAGACATAAAAGATTAGTGCAACTCTGAGCCACAAGGGCCCTTCTTGGTTGCACTCTGTACACTGAACCAGTTGCCCACCAAATCTGCCAATCAGCCCTCCCTGTAATACTGAAAAGCAAGCCCTCTATTCTTATAATGATTGTCTATGCTGTTTTTAAAGATGTTCAATGTGCTGAAACTGACAATGTTTTCTGGCAGCTGGTTCCAGTGTTCTACTACCCTGTTGGTGAAGAAAGTTTGCCTTAACCTTGTTCTGCTGTGGTTAACTTTAATTTTGAATTTATGACCTCTAATTGCATCATTTCTGTTCAATTCAAACATTTCCCCAAGGTATCCCCTCTCCAGACCATGGACAAATTTAAAGACCTCGATGAGATCTCTCAGCCTTCTATATCTAAGTGAAAACATATTCAATTTCTTCAATCTTTCCTCATATGCCAGGTTGCTTATGCCATTAACCATTTTTGTAGCCCTCTTTTGTACTCTCTCTAAAAGCCAACAATCTTTTTCATAGCTAGGAGACCAAGCTTGGATGCAGTATTCCAAATGTGGCCTGACGTATGCACAGTAAAGCTTCCTGATCACTTCCTCACTTCTGTGTGATACATTCCTATTGATTGCCCCGAGCATTCTCAGTGCCTTCTTCCTGGCTTCCTTGGTCTGTTCTAATGCCCCCAGTTTTGTGTTTAGAATAACACCTAAATCCTTCTGTTGAGTCATTGATAGCACTTGGCCACCCATCAAGTATGGAGCCTTCATATGATGCTTACCTACATGCATGATTTTGCACATATCAAAATTAAATTTCATTTGCCATTCTTCGGACCACTTCACAAGTTCGTCTAAGTCTTTTTGCAGCGATATATGCTCATCTTGACCTGTTATTGGCCTAAAGACCTTCAAATCATCCGCAAATTTCAAAACTTTACTGCTTAGGCCACTTTCAATGTTATTTACAAATATAATGAACAGTAGTGGCCCCAGTACTGACCCCTGGGGGACTCCACTAAGAACATTTTGCCATGATGACTTTGTACCATTTAGCATCACTCTTTGCTGTCTATCTGAAAGCCACAACTCTATCCATTTTAAGATGCTACCTGCAATACCATGGGACTAAAGCTGTATCATTAACCGTTTATGGGGTACCTTGTCGAAGGCCATACTAAAGTCAAGATATGCTACATCAACCTGATTTCCCTGCTCAAATTGTTCTGTGGCGAAGTTCAAAAAGTCCAAGAGGTTTGTGAGACACGATCGTCCTTTTCTAAACCCATGTTGAGTATCTTGAAGCAATCTGCTACCTTCCAGATAACTAACTATTCAATCTTTGATAATTGATTCGAGTACCTTGCAGACTAGGGATGTGAGACTTACTGGCCTATAGTTTTCAACTTCCCTCTTTCTCCTTTCTTGAAAATAGGAACTACATTTGCCCTTTTCCAATCTGTTGGAATTTCATTTTGTGAAACTGTTCTACAAAATATTATACTAAGTGGAAATGCCAGTTCCTTTTCAGTTTCCCGCAACACCCTAGCATAAATTTCATCAGGTCCTGCTGCCTTGTTTGGCTTTATTTTCCTGATATGATTGTAAACAACATCACTATCAATGCAATCAACATCATTTGTCAGATCTCATGTCACTTAATTATGGTGTACGGTCGGCAGATTGGTCATATCTTCCAGTGTAAACACTGATTTGAACTGCTTGCTCAGCTCCACAACCATCTCACTATCCTCACCCAATGTAGTCCCGTTTACTTCCAGTTGACCAATTTTGCTAGAAACTTTACTAAGCTTGTAGAAACTAAAGAACTTTTTACTGTCCCCATTACAGTTTCTAGCTAAATCCAGTTCTTTTGCTCGCTTTGCTGCTCTGGTTTTTTGCTTCACAGTGTCTAGCTTTTCGATACGCCTTTAGATTAACGATATTTGAGGCTTCTTTAAAGACTCTAAATGCAGTTTTCTTAGCCTTAGTTGCTTTTATCAAGTCTGGTGCAAGCCATGATGGGTTTCCTACCCTTCCTTTGCGTCTTTGCTTTTGGGGGACATGTCTAATCTGAGTTTCCTTCAAGTAAGATTTGGACTTTTCCCACATTTCACAGACATTTAAATTGGAGAATTCTTTTTCCCATTTGATGGCACTTAAAGCCGCTCTCATGCCGTCAATGTCTGCCCTGTTGAAATTTGGAACCTTTACCAAATTATCCTTCATAATTTCCCCTACATTGGCAGCACTGACGGGAGATTTTGATGCCACGACACCAATTTGTGTGACTACCGAAAGGAATTTTGGGTCCAGAACGTGATATTGGGAGGAGTGGGGTACGCCGACAGTTCGTGTGGCGTGTTGTACTTAATTGGGGCCCCATAACACAACTTAGGGAGTTCCGGTGCTAATGTTACTGTCCCGTTGCGAGTTTGCTGGGGAAAACTTTATTTACGCGGAGCCCTTGCGCGAATTCGAGGGACCCGATGCAAATTTGTGGAGCCCAGTGCGATTTTTGGGACTCCGGTACAATACTTGGAAGATCATCCCACTCACGATGAGGGGGGGGGGCATTTCCCCTTCAGCACGCTACTGCGGTGCTCATCGAGTTGTTTGTTCAGCTAATGGCACCCTTCAGAGTAGAGAGACCCGTTGGATAATTTTATTTTCTAACCTGGCCCTGATTTTTTTCGGTGTTCGGGGGGATTCGATGGAGTCACAGTTGTTTTTTTTTGGGGGGGTATAGTTGTATTTTTTTTCAAAGCCCCTGCGCGATATTCTTGGGCCGATTCTTCTCGCTCCCGGTGCAATGTTTTTTTTTCGGTGGCTCAGCACGTTTCTATTCCGGGCCAGCCTTTTTTGGGAGAGGGGGAGAGACGGGGATCATTGGCACGATTTGCTAGACCGCAGAGTGTACAGAGTGTATTTGTTTAATACAACGAAGAATGGCTCTTAGGTGCTCCTGGGTTTTAGACATTGCGTGAGACGAAATGTACGACCCTCAATATACCAAGAGGTGCTGAGCTTACATCAAAACTAGCGTTATGGATTATGCTATATTACTCTAATAATATAATATAGCATAATATTAATATAGAATAATCCCTAACGCTACTTTTGATGTACACTCAGCACCTCCTCGTATATTGAGGGTCGTACATTTCGTCTCACGCAGAGTGTGTTTCTGTGTGTGGGGCATGTGCAACTTGTTGGGACTATATTTGTTTTGGGAATGTTTTGGGCCCCAAATGTGTCATGGATCACTGTGTGACTTTTTGGAACCCCAGTCCCACATTTTGACCCCAAAGCGTCATTCCTAGATGTCACTAAACGATTTTTTGGGCCCACAATGTGATTTTGAAGTACTTCAGTGTGACTTTGCATCCTCGGCGACATTTACAGGACCCTTTTGTGACTTATTGGTGTCCTGAATGTGCTTTTCAGGCGCCCCGGTGTAAATTTTGCGCCCACAGCGCGTTTTTTTTTAGAGGATCAGGCGCATTTTTCTCCGAACCACGGTGCAGTTCTTGGGGGCCCCACAACCTCTGACCTCTTAGGGGGAGGAAACTGTTCCCTTTACCCGGGTGGAAAAGGGATAGTGTCGCCTAGTGGCGATCGGTGACTAAGCAGGAGAAGGACTTAGGTTTTATTCTGAACACAACATTGGGGCATCAGAACAGACCAAGGAAGCCAGGAAGAAGGCACTGAGAATGTTTGTGGCCATAAATAGGAATGTATCATACAGAAGTGAGGAAGTCATCAGGAAGCTTTACTGTGTCACATGCCAAGCCACATTTGGAATACTGCATCCAAGCTTGGTCTCCTAGCTATGAAAAAGAAGATTGCTGGCTTTTAGACCGAGAGAGAGGGTACAAAAGAGGGCTATACAAATAGTTAATGGTATAAGCAACCTGGCATATGAGGAAGGATTAAAGAAATTTAACATGTTTTCACTTAGATATAGAAGGCTGAGTGGAGATCTCATCGAGATCTTTAAATCTGTCCATGGTCAGGAAAAGGGATATCTCAGGGAAATGTTTGAATTTAACAGAAATGATGCAATTGGAGGTCATCAATTCCAAGTTAAAGTTAACCACAACAGGACAAGGTTAAGACGATTTTTCTTCACCAACAGTGTAATATAACACTTGAACCAGCTGTCAGAAACCATTGTCAGAAGCAGCCCATTGAACATCTTTAAAAACAGCATAGGCAATCATTATAAGAATAGAGGGTTTGCTTTTCAGTATTCCAGGGTGGGCTGATCGACGGATTTGGTGGGCAACTGGTTGAGTGTCCAGGGTGAACCAAGAAGGGCACCTGTGGCTCATAGTTGCACTGATCTTGTATATCTTTATGTCTTTCATGTCTAGGAAAGCCGATGCACATTCCACCACGCCATGCACCTTGTCTGTTTACAAAGGCATATAACTTCGTCTGCTTCTTCATTTTAGCAAAATTGAAGAAAGGACCACAAATGAATATCTAGCTCTCGTCACCCCTGTCATGCAACCATGTTGCCCAGCTCTTCTGTGGTGTGCGTACAAGCCTAGAAGGCCATGCTTTTGCAACACCACCGTTAATAGACCAAATTGCTGGCTTTGCAGCTGGCGTTGCTGGCTTTGTAGCATTAAAAACAGAAACGCTAAACATTTGAATCTTCCTCGTCTCTTTAACCCCGGAATACGTGCCGCCAACTTACTACCATTTTTTCTTATTGATCAAAATTTCCCGTTCCAAGGAAAAGATCGCTTTCTGGAGCGTTAGCCAAGTGTAGGCGAAATGACAGCTGCGTAGCGTGTGCAGCTGCCCGCTTCTGGTGGTGACACGCGTTACGCAGCCCCAAATCAGCCGTCGTTACACTCCCAAAAAAGAACAGTCAGCTGCCGCGATACGATAACTAGGTGGCGATACGTCCTTAGCTACAGCGCTACCTCCGCCGCTACTGCGCCACGGTCACCAGGTGACACTACATCCGTGTCGGCGGCGCTACCTACGCCGCTACTGCGCTACCTCCGCCACTACTGCGCTACTTCTGCCACTACTGCGCTACCTCCGCCACTACTGCCCTACCTCCGCCACTACTGCGCTACCTCCGCCGCTACTGCGCTACCTCCGCCGCTACTGCGCTACCTCCGCCGCTACTGCGCTACCTCCGCCACTACTGCGCTACCTCCGCCGCTACTGCGCTACCTCCGCCGCTACTGCGCTACCTCCGCCGCTACTGCGCTACCTCCGCCACTACTGCGCTACCTCCGCCGCTACTGCGCTACCTCCGCCGCTACTGCGCTACCTCCGCCGCTACTGCGCTACCTCCGCCGCTACTGCGCTACCTCCGCCACTACTGCGCTACCTCCGCCACTACTGCGCTACCTCCGCCGCTACTGCGCTACCTCCGCCGCTACTGCGCTACCTCCGCCGCTACTGCGCTACCTCCGCCGCTACTGCGCTACCTCCGCCGCTACTGCGCTACCTCCGCCACTACTGCGCTACCTCCGCCACTACTGCGCCACGGTCACCAGGTGACACTACACCTGTGTCGGCAGCGCTACCTCCGCCGCTACTGCGCTACCTCCGCCGCTACTGCGCTACCTCCGCCGCTACTGCGCTACCTCCGCCACTACTGCGCTACCTCCGCCACTACTGCGCCACGGTCACCAGGTGACACTACACCTGTGTCGGCAGCGCCACACTGCGCCACGGTCCGGTGACACTCGTGTCGGGCGCACTACTGCGCTACCTCCGCCACTACTGCGCCACGGTCACCAGGTGACACTACACCTGTGTCGGCAGTTAGCGCTACCTCCGCCACTACTGCGCCACGGTCACCAGGTGACACTACACCTGTGTCGGCACCGCCGCAGCGCTACCTCCGCCACTACTGCGCCACGGTCACCAGGTGACACTACACCTGTGTCGGCAGCGCTACCTCCGCCACTACTGCGCTACCTCCGCCACTACTGCGCCACGGTCACCAGGTGACACTACACCTGTGTCGGCAGCGCTACCTCCGCCGCTACTGCGCTACCTCCGCCACTACTGCGCCACGGTCACCAGGTGACACTACACCTGTGTCGGCTAGCGCCTACACCTTCCGCCGCTACTGCGCTACCTCCGCCACTACTGCGCCACGGTCACCAGGTGACACTACACCTGTGTCGGCAGCGCTACCTCCGCCGCTACTGCGCTACCTCCGCCATATCGCACGGTCACCAGGTGACACTACACCTGTGTCGGCAGCGCTACCTCCGCCACTACTGCGCCACGGTCACCAGGTGACACTACACCTGTGTCGGCAGCGCTACCTCCGCCACTACTGCGCCACGGTCACCAGGTGACACTACACCTGTGTCGGCAGCGCTACCTCCGCCGCTGCCGAGACGGCATCAGATAGGGCACGAGTCAGCAGCGCCGAGATGACGTCAGACAAGGCACGGGTCAGCCGCCGGCCAGATGACGTCAGACAAGGCACGGACGGCGCCAACTTCAGCCAACACAACATTGCTGGCCGACTGGCGGGCCAGGCAGGGGAAAGGAGGTTTTCCCATAAAACCAGACATGCTTGGCCCAGCACGTTATGATAGTGCCCTCAATTTATACTTATATCGTGACAGCGATAAAGCTTTAAAGACAGATATGGAGGCAAAAAGGATTCTTTGCCACGTATTTCATCTCATTCGTGTCTTGCTTATCCTGTGGGACGATTTTCGGCGTCCGAAGCCAGCTTTTGCTTGCAGGTGTCGTTGGAATTGTGGGTTAGCTTGAACATAAAAAATATTGGTGGGCACCAGTAGCGACGTATGAAGCTTTAACCGAGAATGAACAGTAAAAGTTCCAAGAATATTCGTAATTAGAATATGTTGTCAGGTAGAGATTAGTGAACTCAGACACATCGGCATCCTAAAAGAAAACTGAATTATTTTGAACTTGTTATTGTTGTGTCTTCCTCCACGCGTTAGTTTCAATGACATCAGCTATGACATTTCAACTTTGAAAGAGAACGTTGGTGGCATGTCATGAACATTAGGGATACATATTGTTCAGGAGGAGGAAGAGTAGAGATCATGACGGAGCATGACGGTAAATATACACAGCATCTCGATACATATACAATACATATATCTCATATACATGATATACAATGATACATATACAATATCTCCAAAAACATAACGTAGCGTTCAATGGTGAATCCAGGCCACCCTTTCAGGGTAGGGGAGGGACTTCCGGTCTGGTCCAACCCTATCCCCCAGTGGCGTGCATAGAAATTGAGTCAGGGAAGTGCAAACGGATTTAGAGGTGCCATCCTAACCTAACCTAACCTAACCAAAGGTCACCGGACTTCGACCGCTATTTTTTCAAATGGCTCATTGAAAACCATGACAGCATGATGTCATGTGGAGAGGTCCAACCCACCACCATCGTTCCTATGTCATCTGATTTAAACTCCTCTCCCTATTGAAAGTATTTTTATTATACTATCTCTTGAAAAGTTAACATGTAGTGCTAAAATGCTACATTTACCTTTGCCCATAGGTGTTGTTTTTGCAAATCATTGTGGGTGTGGGCAAAGTGCTACAGGATTGAAATAGTTATGGGATGTGGCTGTTTCACACGCGCACAGGCGGCGGAATCCGACCATTTCTCTTGTTATCTTTTTGTGATTATCGCAAACGCGCATCGATATTATAATGCAATGTTGTAACGTGAAAAATCAAAAAGCGCTTCCCATGCAAAACCAAATCCAAGTCCGCTATGAAACAGAAATTGCGGTGGTGCCAAATCGACGGCCGGGCAGGCGGCCGCGAGCGTTCAAGGTCACAAATGTTTCGTCGGTACGGTGGAGCCGCGGTACGATGAGGTAGCCGATCGCGACCTCATTTGACCTTAAAGACCTGGGGTCATGAAATTTGTACTGAAACGAGTTCACTACATCCGTAAACTGCCCTCCAACATGCGTGCATATCGCTTCAGTAGTTTCAGTCCAAACGCAACGGACTGCGTTTGGACATTCGATACAAAATGTTCAGTACTTACATGCATTTGTCATCGATTTGAGGTCATATTGATGTGCTCTTTGTTCGTGGTAAAAAATGACACTATTTACTCCTTACCAAGCGCAGTCGCCAGTGAAATCTACATCCTACAAGTTTTCACGCCTGTTCATCCAATACCAATATTACCTGAAAAGGGGCCGAGTTCAAGATGTCTTCAAAATCCAATCAACCAAGGCCAATTGGGCTTTCGCATTTGTATCACAGTGTTCGCTCGGAACATTCGCTCACTCTGTCTGAACAGCCAGCGTAAATAAACTCTTATGATGAACGCTGCCTGGGAAACGCCTGTGGACGAATATGTGCTAAGTATGGCTAAGCAAAAGTATGTCTAAATCTGGCAATCTAAACCAAATCAGACCTTTCTGGCCTTCACAGTCTAGTGACTTTCCATGAAAACACGAAGGCGTGATGTGATGGCTGTTGCAAAATGACCTGATGAAGAAAATAATGCAGCGCATCTGCCTTCAAATATTTGAGGGTACAAAACACAGTTCAGAAGTATTTAGGAACAACACCGTCATTTGCCATCTGCCGCAGTCTCCCACCAACAGCCAGACTACAACACCAATATGTACCAATGCATGTGTGTGACCATATCACACCACTGTAACCAATCTTATTACACCTATGTAGCCTCAACCCGATACCAGACAAGTACGACGCCCTACTAGTACGAGAATATATGGGATGGAAGGAAGCAGCCGCCATGAGCGATGTAAAAGGGATTTTCATCCATGTCTTGTAGCGCTTCTAAACTTAAGCGGGAAAACAAATGTTGTCGATACTGAATTGGGCCCCTCGTCACCAACGTCAAGCGAAAACCTTGCACATGTACACTTGCTACCTGTATTACCACAGGCGCACACTTATTTATTTGGTTATTTATTTATTTCACGATACATGCCCTCCACGTACCGTGGATATTATGTATAGTCGTGATATAACTCACCGATATTTACAAAGAAAGGATAGATTTGCAGTCAATAGTGGGAGCAGATTCCCAATAAGCATTCGTATACCAACAATACCCATATCACTATCTGCACTATTTACACCGTGCGGGCAACACAAGCTATAAACGAGTAGTTTATGGTAGTTATAGGAAAGCGATGGCCTAAAGGTAAGTTCATAGTGTATGCACATCCCTTGTGTAAGTTTCTTTGTGTGATTAGTGTTGTTCGTGAAGATAAGCTCGTGCGTGCTTCTTGAAGTTAGATAGTCTGGATGTTTTTGTTTCAGTAGGACGCTTGTCATAGTGGAAGGCAGACGAGTAGATAAATCTCCTGCGGCCAGTCTCTCTGTGCATGGCTGGCAGGTGCTCTCTGTGCATGGCTGGCATGGCTGGCAGGCAGGTCGTCTGCACGTGTGTGACGGTTTCGCAGGGTAGAGTTTGCATTGATTTGACCGGCAACGTGCATTGGCTGACCCGTCAGAATGTTCCTGTGGAGCAAAGTAAGGCTGTGAAATAGATGCACATCAGCTGCGGTGAAGAGACCCAACTCGTTACATCCATCAGAAATATGATCAAATTTCCGTAGACCTGACACGACTCTAGTGGCGAAGTTAATGATCTTGTTTAGTCTGTGAATGTTTGCTGCCGACCTGTTCCCGTAAACAGATATGCAGTAGCGGGAATTGGACATAACTAGGCTGTTGACTATAGTGAAGAGGGTACTGGTGGGCAGATGGTGACGCAGATGGCTCAGGGCCAGAAGGAATCCGGTACACTTGAGGACCACAACAGCTGCATGGGAATCCCACGACATGTTGCGACCAATTGTTACCCCAAGGTTCTTACACGAATTATTTTTCATCTATCACGGCGTCCTTAAAGCACATTCGTATCGTGGTAATATTACAAAGATGTTGACGCTATCCGAACGTAAGAAGCTGAGTTTTGGTCGGGTTCGCCTTCAAGCCGATATCTACAAAGTAGTCGTGGAGTTAGTTAAGACATGTCTCCATCTGACATCAGATTTTGGAGATCAGATTTGAGAACGGAGACCGGAGACCGAAGACCGGACCTGGGTGTCGTCTGCGAACTGATTGACGTGTGCTACTGGGACGTGCAAGCTAAGGTTGTTCGAATAGATGCAATAGAGGAGTGGACCTAGTGATGAGCCTTGAAAGACACCTATGTTGTTTGTGAGAAAGGAGGAGAGATGCCTGTTTCCGCGTTGATCTGAAATGCTAACGGCCTGCGTGTGACCTCCCAGATGTGCCATAAACCGGTCGGTGTCGATCCCATGGAGTTCTAGTTTAGTGAACAGTTTGGCGTGGTCTATTACGTCGAAGCATTTACCGAGTCCCAGAATGCAAAGGAGAGCTACTTCCGAACGGTCCATTGCTGCTAGTATTTTGTCCGTGACTGAGATGAGTGCGGTTTCCGTAGAGTGGCGTGGTCTGAGGCTGTGCTGAGTTTGGCCCAGTAGATGTATTGAGTTCAGGTAGTGATAAAGTTGTTTCTGCACCACCCTCTCAGTGATCTTGACGATAACCGGAACCAATGAGATGGGTCTAAAATTAGAGGGGTCCGAAGGATCTCCTGATTTGTGAATGGGAGCTAGTAGTGACTGTTCCCAAGTGGAGGGGATGTGAGCTGTAGTCACGCATGTGTTTATGATGTCGAGCAGCACTTCGCCGACAAAAAGAACAGAAATGTGATAACCTTAATACAGCTCCCTGTGAGCACATGTAGTTGAAAAGCACTTGTGCACAAGCATATCCATGCTGATTTTGGCTAGCTGTTCAAGAGATATGGGTGATATTTTATAGGAGCTGGTAGAGACGCGCGATAGCCGGCAACTGGGAGGTGTGTGTTCAGGCATGTTTGCCTGGCGTTTGACCTATGCTGATATTTTTGATCCGACACTAACAAGGTATTGATTTAGCTGCTCAAGTAGGACCTGAGGTTGAACTCTGTGAGAGCCTTTTTTGGTATCGATAATGGGCTTGATAGCACGCCACGCAGCCGATGGGCCTTTCTGAGCTATATTTCCGCTTATATCGTCCCTGTTGTCAGCTCCGATAACTGATCGAAGTTGTCGGCTAATTACTTTGTATGTATGTATATCTTGTAAATGCACGGCAACATTTCGCCGATGCATGAGCTGTTTGGAAGCTTCGCTAACATGTGGGACTGTCGGGTTGAAAATTTTGATTTTGAAAATAAAATTTTGAATAATTATTTCCGCTAATCTCTTCCCTACAATCAGCTCTAATAGCTGATCGTACTTATCTGTTAAGCACTTTGTAGGTGTTTATATCTTTGTAAGTGCACAGCTACATTTCACTATGCATGAGCTGTATGGTAGCTTCGCTAACATGTGGTGCTGTTGGGTTTCGAATTTTGATGTTTCTGAGTGGCAGGTGCTAGTCGAGAATGGGTGTCAGCAATCTCAGTAGGGTGTCCCATTTGCCAGTTAATGAGATGCCGCCAGTGACCTGGACCCAGTTGATCTCACCAAGGTCAAAGATCAGTTCCGAGGTATCCACTCGTTCGAAAGAACGTGGCGTTATCGCGATGTTAACTGAGGCAGGCTTGTTTATTTTGATCGAACATACGATAAATTTATTGGAATTGTAGGGGCTGGTTCTCTGTCTCTATCTCTGTCAGCCGAACTCACTCTGGTTTGGCCGACAGAGATGGGCGAGTTTGTTATGATGACATCGAATAAAGAGCCTGTGGCGAATGTAGGGTGCTTCACTGTCACGGTAAGTGAATATAAGTTATCGTGTGGTTCAGTTACTTGCTACGTGGACAAGTAACTAAACCGCACGATAACTTATGTTCACTTCTATATTCACTTCCCCGCTCCCCAAGTAGATGTGTGCCTGTGAAATATACGAAATAGTGGCAATAGTAGTACATACAAATCACCGATAATATAAAAGATGATATTTTTTTCACACATGTTGTCAAAGCTATATCGGAACATAAGTATTCCCCATTATGACCATTGAGCAACGGATGATGGGTCATACACCATGTCATGCTATGTGGCGGTCATACACCACCACACAGGCACGCCACGGCAAGAAGACGAGGGTGTGAAGAAGTACTTTTTCAAAACTAAGTATTTTGACGTCGGCGGCGCGGCGGCCCTGCCAGGGCCGAGAACTCCTGTCAGGGGCGGACTGAGGAATTGGCATGGGGGTACTTGTCTGAAGGGGCGCCATATTCTTGGAGGGACGCCATTGCAAGAATATTTGGAGGCAGGAAGAATATTTATCACCCAGGGGTGGCAATGAAGGCATGTGCCCAATAGAAATTGGTGCCCCTTCGGGCCAGAGAATGCTTCACTCAGTGAAAGCTCGAGTACATTCCCATCGGCCCATCTGATTTTTCAGCCAGAGGCGCTCCTCTCAGAGGAAAAGACATCCATCCAGTATGCTTGAGTGAACCCCTATAATTTTTCAGCCAGATGTGCACATATAAAGACGCCTCTCAGGGAGGGCCCGTTTGCACCCACCCGTCAAGTGTTTCAGCTAGAGGCGCCCTCCAGAGACAAAGTTCCTCTCATGACAATTTTTTAATCAGATCCTGCCTGGCGCTTCACTGGTGACTTGCCGGATGGGCACCTTCATCGGCCGGAGGAGCGGTCACCTTCCATAGGAGGGAGGCACGTGTCCACAGTCTCCCTCTGCATCTACCCCTGACTCCTACATCTGCAAGACAGCAGCTGGCCATGCTTAGCCTATTACAGTTTTCTCTTTTTCCGGAGAAGACAAACATCTAGCCGACGCAGACGGACTGAGTTTCGGGTGACTGGAAGACAAGAAGTCAGCACCAAGTTCAACTTGTCAGTGGCAAGCTTTTCTGTGTTGATCACCACTCAGGTGCGTATATTATCACGGCCAAGACACCCAGTTTCGTGGCCCTTACTGACGCCCTGAGGCGTAGGTTGGCGCAATCGCGAGCGAACCTCCTGGAAGCCCAATGTCACCGCCGGCTGCTCGGAGATCAGAAGCCGTTCCAGCTGCTCCTGCGGAGGCACTCAGAGCTGGGTGCAGCAGAAGATTCCCACAAGCCTGTGAGCTGTTGGAGAATATTTATCCAACGGCTGCGCCAGGCCCGGGCAGCATTATCGCTGCCGTCGAGGAAGCTCCTGCAGGCCAACTGGCCACCGCAGCTGATGGATTCTTAGAAGCCTCGGCTTCGGCCCTGGTGTCAGAAATGGCGGCGGCAGCACAGACGGTGCCAGTCGGCGCAGTGTCTCCGGTCACCAGTACGCTGGCCACACCACGTCAACGGTATAGTCGCGACGTCAACGGCGACTGTCAGTCGCTTGGAAACCGTCCGAGTGACAGGTCACCGGAGTGAACGGGCGGACGTCACCAGCTCCAGGGCCCTCGGCGGAGCCATCGGCGGAGCCATCGGCGGAGCCATCGGCGGAGCCATCGGCGGAGCCATCGGTGGGGACCATCGGTGGACCATCGGCGGAGCCATCGGTGTGGGACCATCGGCGGAGCCATCGGCGGAGCCATCGGCGGAGCCATCGGTGGGACCATCGGTGGGGACCATCGGTGGACCATCGGTGGGAACATCGGTGGGACCATCTGTGGGAACATCGGTGGGACCATCTGTGGAACAATCGCCGGGGCTATCGCCGGGGCCATCGGCGGGGCTATCGGTGAGACCATCGGTGTGACCATCAGCATTCTCATCGACCCTACTGCTCCGATCGCAGCCCGCAGTTGTATGCTTCTTCTGCATGCCCAATTCAACTCTATGTGGGATGGGGAATTCAATATTGGTGGTGCAAAATTGAACACTGAGGGACAAATGCCCCTCAAAGAGTATACAAAAGAACACCCCTGCATATGACCGACAGATGTTATATGTTCCAATTTGACGCATTTCAGTCAATGTAGCCCAACCGCCTCCACGTCAACGTTCGTGCACCAAGATACTCGCCTTGCACATTCGTCGCATTTGTCATGCTTTGTGCGCTTCCGTTGTTTCTGCGGTCTCTGCTAAGCCCCTTACATATTGTTATATTATGGTCTAGTGCCACATTGATGCCATAGAATGCTCCTTATCGGCGATCGGTCGGAAAATTGGATTACTTCAAGTCAAGATTATTTATCTTCTTCCCACATTTTCCGGTGGGAAAAGAATCCGGACATCCCTATGACCTTCGAGGTACACCATCTTGTCGTTTGAACACGCTCCCCGATTGGGTACAAAACCAAGCTTTGCGCTGCTTTGGTGTTGTTTATGGGACTCGCTGCGTCTTTCATCTACTACTGTGTTTTGAGGCCTCGCGAGGCCTTAAAACACAAATTGCACCGAAGCCTCGGTGCAATTTTCAGTCCCGCGGCTCGTTTTTAGACACGTTGTGTGTTTCACTGATATATCTTGTGTGGACTCACGGTGTTCTCGAGGGACCGACACGTTCTCCAGTGCCCTGGCGTGCTTATTTACCGTCCGGCGCAATTTTGCATGTCCATGCCACTTTGTTCGGGCCCCGGCCTGATATAGGCGATGTCGATGCTTTCGCTCACGACATGTTTTCGGGGTCCCAATGCGTTTGACGGCACACAGTGGTTTTTTCCATAACTTCCAGTGTGCCTTTTAGGAGTACGAGGAGTGTTAGTTGAATGTCGGGGCCTTATCCCGGGATCCGGCTCGTTTCGCGGGGTCGCCGCTAGGTGACAGGGCCGCGTGCGGTCCTGTCGCCGGATCCTCGAGCAAAACTCCGCCGTGAACCGTCTGCCATTGCAGCTTACCTCAAGAAGCCGGCTGCCCTGGGTGTAGCTATGAAGAAATTATTGATATGTTGCAGACATACAAGACCATCAGCGCATAAATTGCGCAATAACAGCGCAAGCGTACGCCCATTAACACTCGCACTTCCGGCGGCCCGCGCCAACTTCGCATGTCCGGGGGGCAGATGTCTGCCCCCCTAAGATCTCTAGAACTATGCTAGCTAGGACAAACGGAAAACGGCGTTGGATAGCTAGTGACGGGCTCTATCGAAAGTGTTTTGGTCATTTTTCTGCTCAGGTCAACATTCAGGTCACTGGGTCATCATAGGTCGAATTCGGCCAGATCATGTGGGACTCAGATATTGACACATATCTCAGGACCTGTAACATATAGAATCAAACGGCGAACGCTATTCGACAGTCCTTGAAATGCGTTACCGACAACAGGCGGCGTAATTTAAGGTCAGGTCAACCGAAACTCAGGTCAAGGTCATGCTGTCATGACCTCAGGGCAAGGTCATGAAGTCGCCTAGGGAGGTCATGTAATGTATCAATCGACACGTCTTGGCGATACAAGCACAATGACGGCAATTTCAGCCTTTTAGCTCAATGCAGTTCGATATAATGCTTAGAAATGTGTAGTGATCTCAGGTGACCTAAGAGACCTTGGTGAGGTCACTGAGCAAAAATGTCAGTGGTAACATTGAGCATAGCTTCCATCTGCATGTCACAACCGTTATGAGATCATTCCGAGCGCAAATATGTAACCAGGAAACATTTGTATATCTTACCATAGCCGTATAATGGGGAAGCCATGGCCGCAACCTGACCTAAGGGCAATGCTACGAAAAAACGATATACATGTTATGGTCCATGATGAGATCATGATGTGTTATAAGTTTGAAATCAATCGCCCAATTATTGTGGAAGCTATGCTATCGAGAACTCGATATCGAGAGTGTAGTTGGGTCACTTCGCCTGACCTGGTGACCTGAGCTGAGATGACCCAGGGTTAAAAATGTATGAGGATATGCTAAAAAGACCAATGAATAGGTATGCGAGGTATGGCCTTGGTAACCCGATTAGTTTGGCGGCAAATGAGGAAAAACCGGAAGGGGGCAGATATCTGCCCCCGGACGTGCTCGTGTTAACGTGACGCTGAAACAAAAATTATGGGTGTGTAGCTGGATTAAAGTAAAGTTGTCATAATAGTATTAACATTGTACATTATATTATTCTACAGCTGCCATATATATATATATATATATATATATATATATATATATATATCATATAAATATGCAGGCCACCCGGTATGGGTGTCGGCCTCCACAGGCCATATATATATATATATATATGGCCTGTGGAGGCCGACATCCATACCGGGTGGCCTGTATATTTCAACACCCATGCCACTACTGTGGAGGTCGACACCCATACCACCCTGTGGAGGTCGACACCCATACCACCCTGTGGAGGTCAAAACCCATAGCGGCTGTCCTGTAGAGGTCGACACCCGTACCACCCTGTGGAGGTCGACACCCATACCACCCTGTGAAGGTCGACACCCATACCGGGTGGCCTGTGGAGGTCGACACCCATACCGGGTGGCCTGTGAATGTCGACACCCATGCCACTACTGTGGAGGTCGACACCCATACCACCCTGTGGAGGTCAACACCCATACCGGCTGTCCTGTAGAGGCCGACACCCGTATCACCCTGTGAAGGTCTACACCCATGCCACCCTGTGGAGGCCGACACCCATACCGGGTGGCCTGTGGAGGCCGACACCCACATCGGGTGGCCTATGGAGGCCGACACCCATACCGGGCGGCCTGTTGAGGCCGACACCCATACCGGGTGTCCTGTGGAGGCCGATACCCATACCGGGTGGCCTGTGGAGGCCGACACCCATACCGGGTGGCCTATGGAGGCCGACACCCATACCGGGTGGCCTGTTGAGGCCGACACCCATACCGGGTATCCTGTGGAGGCCGGCACCCATACCGGGTGTTGGCTGTGGAGGCCGACACCCATACCGGGTGTCCTGTGGAGGCCGACACCCATACCGGGTGTCCTGTGGAGGCCGACACCCATACCGGGTGGCCTGTAGAGGCCGACACCCATACCGGGTGGCCTATGGAGGCCGACACCCATACCGGGTGTCCTGTGGAGGCCGACACCCATACCGGGTGTCCTGTGGAGGCCGACACCCATACCGGGTGGCCTGTGGAGGCCGACACCCATACCGGGTGGCCTGTGGAGGCCGACACCCATACCGGCTGTCCTGTAGAGGCCGACACCCATACCGGGTGTCCTGTGGAGGCCGACACCCATACCACCCTGTGGAGGTCGACACCCATACCGGGTGGCCTGTGGTGGCCGACACCCACATCGGGTGGCCTATGGAGACCGACACCCATACCGGGTGGCCTGTGGAGGCCGACACCCATACCGGGTGGCCTATGGAGGCCGACACCCATACCGGGCGGCCTGTTGAGGCCGACACCCATACCGGGTGGCCTGTGGAGGTCGACACCCATACCGGGTGGCCTGTGGAGGCCGACACCCATACCGGGTGGCCTATGGAGGCCGACACCCATACCGGGTGGCCTGTTGAGGCCGACACCCATACCGGGTGTCCTGTGGAGGCCGACACCCATACCGGGTGTCCTGTGGAGGCCGACACCCATACCGGGTGTCCTGTGGAAGCCGACACCCATACCGGGTGTCCTGTGGAGGCCGACACCCATACCGGGTGGCCTGTGGAGGCCGACACCCATACCGGGTGGCCTATGGAGGCCGACACCCATACCGGGTGTCCTGTGGAGGCCGACACCCATACCGGGTGGCCTGTGGAGGCCGACACCCATACCGGGTGGCCTGTGGAGGCCGACATCCATACCTGGTGGCCTGTGGAGGCCGACACCCATACCGGGTGGCCTGTGGAGGCCGACACCCATACCGGCTGTCCTGTGAGAGGCCGACACCCGTATCACCCTGTGAAGGTCTACACCCATGCCACCCTGTGGAGGCCGACACCCATACCAGGTGGCCTGTGGAGGCCGACACCCATACCGGGTGGCCTGTGGAGGTCGACACCCATACCGGGTGGCCTGTGAATGTCGATACCCATACCGGGTGGCCTGTGGAGGCCGACACCCATACCGGGTGGCCTGACGCGGAGGGCCCCGCGCGGCGACTGGCCGCAGACGCCGCGGGCGGTGCCACCGCCTCCGGGCCAGCTGATGACCCGCGGGCGGTGCCACCGCCTCCGGGCCAGCTGATGACCCGCGGGCGGTGCCACCGCCTCCGGGCCAGCTGATGACCCGCGGGCGGTGCCGCCGCCTCCGGGCCAGCTGATGACCCGCGGGCGGTGGCACCGCCTCCGGGCCAGCTGATGACCCGCGGGCGGTGCCGCCGCCTCAGGGCCAGCTGACGACCCGCGCCCGCTGCAGTCGGTCCAGCCGTGGTATGGGGCTGACGTCTCCGGCAGCGCCAGAGGTGCCGCCGCCGGCCGCCGGCCGCAGAACGGCAGCGGTCACGTGACCAGGCGGAGACGTCCACCAGCGGGGAGACGGAGAAGCATACACCAGCGGGGAGACGGAGAAGCATACACCAGCGGGGAGACGGAGAAGCATACACCAGCGGGGAGACGGACGGTCCGGGTACGTGCGACTGGGCGGCCGAACGGGACCGATGTGGGGACGAGCAGTCTAGAGGTTAGTTTCACGATCGAAAGATTGTGGGTTCGAGTCTCACCTGTCGCCACTCTTCGCCCGCAACCAGTTGGCGTGATAGATTGGCGACGCTACATGACTCAGCGGTCGACGTGTCGTGAAACCACCAACAACGGGCCCGATGTGTTGCGCCGGCCTGGTCCATACTTGTGCCCATAAGCCTGAGTCCTGTTCGGACCCGTCAATTTTGCTGTGGTCCGGACCCATGCCTCTCCAGACGGCAGATGCAAACTGTGGAAATGCGAAATGCAAGTTTCAGGATGTTGTTAAGTCATTGACCGGGAGCGAGGTCAATTATTTCCCTTATGTTCACGATAACTTGAAAAGACGCTACAATTTGTCCACGAAATTTCCAATAGCTGTCAATTGATCCATTGATCCATTTTTGTAGCCTTTAGCCACAAAAAGCAAAAGTAATAGTATATCTGGTGTAAGTGACGTAAGAAAAACGTCATGCTTGCTGATTTCTAACCAGTCATCAATTCACGCAAATTAACATAGAATTCGTGCGAATGAAAATATTTCAGGTCGGTCGACGGCAATCAGTAGGTACCACTAGTGAACAATTAGTAGGTACGTATTGTTACGTCTTTTTGTTTCAATCTTTCACTTCAAAATACCAGTATATTAGAATAAAAACATAATGGTAAAAATAACTGAGCATTTGTGCCCTTGGACCCTGGAAAGCTGTAAAATATTAATACACTAATAAGACACACTTATCTAACTTGCATAACACAACGAAATCTACCTGGATACCCCATCCTGCTGGGATAAATTTTATAACTCATCGACATTTTCTTCATTAACCCGTCCCGTCTCGGGGGGTCTTCAACCGCCCTCCCCCCTCAGGTTTTTTTCGCGGATAGCGGACGAACGGCGCGGGGCAGCGCGCCCAAATTTGGCATACCTTTTTCCACATCAATTTGACATGCTGATTTAATTTTTTTTTCAGGTCAGGCCATCTGGCGTCAACGAGTTAGTCGAGGTCAAGTGAGGTCACCTCCAAAAAAGTCCAACCATTCGTCAATCTTTAACGGATACAGATATTCTAATGAAAATTTCAGCGTTTGCTTATCTTTGCGATTGCAACAAAATGTACGAGTAGAATTTTTTTTCTCGTTTTTGACTACATTTAAATTTCGCGTATTTGCCATATTGCAGTTCAAATACAGGATTCTGGCTAAAGTAAGCATTTTTATTAGGGCAAGTTGACTTCCAACAACGTTTCTCGGTCTGCTCTACCCATTGGAGAAGGAAAATTAAAGAAAACTTGGAAACTCAAAATTTTGAAGAAAAAAAATATATGAGCCCCCAAAAAAAGATAGCCCTGGTCGATTTCGCTGTCCTTTTCCCATTCCAAATAAATAAATAAAAATTATTCATATATCCCCAAAATGAACTCCCCAGAGTAAAAAACATAATGTAAGTCGTGAAAAGTCATGAAAATCTAGCCCCCAGGTGACGTCACTTTTGGGGAAAATTTTGTTGGGGACGGATCAGAACCCTACTCGTCGAGCGCTTTCCGATATCACCTCTTTCGTTTTCGTGCGATGTTTAGTTTAAATTTTAGAGGGGGTCTTCAACCGCCCCCCCAGAGACGGGGTGTGAGGATTTGACCGGAAAGACGGCGCGGGTTAACAATGTATCACGACTGCCCAGTTATATTTCAAGCAGACGCCACCAACTCCAGGGCTCAAAAAAATGGTTTCGTGGTTGTCGTCCAAATCCGGAATAGGCCTGTGGTTTTCACCTTTTGTGCAAACGATAACATTATGCTACATGGCCCGGAACAGGGGTTCCCAACCTGGGGTAATGCGCTGGCTTGTGGAGGGGTGGGGTGGGGTTATAGCGGGGTTTCATCAAACCTCGAGTATGGAGAGTACTGTGTACATTTGCCAAAAACCTGTGCACATATATCAGCAGGAAATACTACATGTTCTCAACCTTGAAAATGAACTTTGGTTATGAGGCATTCCGAATTTGATACGGGGTAATCACGAGGTTGGCCTAACCCAAAGGGGGTAATGATAGCTTGACAAGGTTGTGATTTCCTGGACCTATAACAAATTGCGTCGATTACCTTTATACAGAATATCTTGCTGCCAATTTCCTTTTCGGCAATTCAGCGTCGTCAATGCACCCATGGTTTGCAACACTGTCAATGCACCCATGGTTTGTGAGCCTTAATAATGCAAGGGCTTAGAAGTGTCGTGAATTTAAGCTGGCTTAAATAATAAGCCAGTTTAAACTGGCTTAAATTAATAAAAGCCACTGGCTGGCATAAATTCAATTTAAGCCAGCTTTTTTCCATCCATAAATATAGGTAGGTAGGTACCTACCTACATATAGGGATGGCAAATTTAAGCCACCTGGTGGTTTAAACCAGTTTAAACCAGCAGGCATAAATTAATTGAAGCCACCCTGGCTAAAATTATGTTTCGGATATGGCTGGAGTGCAGTGACAAACAAAAGTTAAGGAAGCATCAATTATTCCAAAATGTGCTACACTCCATTTTATTTATAAACGCACTCCCTAGAATTTCCCAAAACTCTGGAGCTGGGTTCTAGGTATGCACTCCACAAGTCAGATTTTTACCCATTGGGTACCTAGCCATTGTATAGCTAGGTACCTATTTTATGTTACCTTGAAAGTAACTATATGAGCCAGACCAATTTGTGATGTTTTTGACATAGCTTTCCCATTGTCTTACTGCTAATAGTATATGTAGGTAGGTACCCACCTACCCATATTCATAGATAACAGTAAACAATCTGTTTGCTTATTGTTTGCTACAGTAAGCAATCTGTCTACCTATTGCACATTTTGCACACATTGTCAACTATTGCACACCTTTCATGACATTGTATCGTAGCACATTATTTCCTGTTAGCACTAACACTTGTGGAAGTGGAGCATTAGATCCATTAGATGAGCATTAGATGAGCTTCAAAGCATTAGATGATAGGTGAATCAACCTAGTGTCCATACTTTGGGCCAGAAACTGTCACTAACCATACTACCTACACACCAAAATATTTTTTTCTAATTACATTTAGGTGACTGTATTTTACTCAAATGTAATCCATATACCAAGATTTTCACCTGAGCTTGATGGTTGATGATCCAGTGCTGGCTTGCAAGTCCAGTCAAATCGCCTGCCAGGGCCAAAATGGCTATAGTGCAGTACTCTTAACACTGGTAGACCTGGGTGCTTTACTTTTGAATGTTTGTAAATGCTCTGTGCAGTACCTTTCCAATCGCAATGTCCACATCTACAGGATGACCTTACTAACTTTGTCACCCTTACGCCCTGGCCCTGAATAGTCGGTTTCTGGAGTCTGTTTAAGACCGAACCACTTCATTTGGTCTCATATAAGTCAGAAAATGATGAAAAAAATCGTTTGATTAACACTCCAGATAATTCGAACTTGGTAGTTTTATCTTGCCGCACCCATCCACCACTCATCAATAATAAAGAACCGTGATCAATTCCCTATTTCACTCTTCGACGCACATCGTCGCGTTTAAAATGGAAATGGACGGATTTGAAAGTGAGGAATGCGCGTAAAAGAATGATATTCTTCTAGATTCTTTCCAACGATTTTAATGAAATAAAAAATATTATCGTACATCCTACATGAAAAAAAGATTCAAATTGAAATTGTTTTTAAAAAATCAACTAATGTTATATATTATTCATTACTTAACGTAGGTCTAGTGTTGTTTTAGTACCCGTGGTCTAGTCGATTGCCTCGAAAGCCGCTGAGTATACCATAGTTGGGTACTTCCGTACCGCTGCCATCGAGCATAAAGTGGAACCGGGACGGAGGACAACCACCGGCGACCAGAAGGCATGCCATTGGCTCTGTGCTAAACGGGAGACAATTTTATCGTCGGCGGTCGTCTGAACGATGGAATGGTTGTCTCGACGATACTTCGTTGCCGTTGAGTCATTTTTTTTGGCCGCTGAGCGTACTAGATACTAGATACTAGAAACCCAAAAGCGTACGATGGGAATGAAGAAATGGTAGCGTGGCGGTGGGTGGTAGTGGTCTGCACGGTAACATTTATAGAGGTCTGCACGGAGAACATTTCCAGTCCCGGTCCAATCCGATTCGTTTTAATCCTGCGTGCTTTGACACGGATATCGTGATGTAGTCAATTTTATGTATAGTAGGTACCATGTATATGATTTCACATATAATATTTATAATTATGTGGAATTGTGGTCGCCAAAAGTCCCCGTTCGTGGTTGTCGTCCACGACGACAGAACGATACGATTTTTTAGCCCTGACCAACTCCTCACATGCAGACTCTCTGCGGCACGATTCTCGAAGAAATGTTAAGCTACTCGAGCTGGCTGATGGAATACCTAACAATATTAGCATAAGCAGCATCGCCTGGCTCCATCAGCCCCGGACGCTTTTTATAGCCTTGTGCTTTTACAACTTTTAGAACTCGGGATTGTCTGCAGTCGGATAATCGGCGGCGTCTGCTTAGGTGGCGGCATGTGCTCATGCCCCCTTCTAACAGCCTCCCTACTGCTTAACATACCTAAGTAGCTGAATGGCTCAGCAAGCAAGATGATGTGAAATACCATGCGTAGCAGAGTTTGAAAATGGACCAGTTTTCTAAGTCCGGCCCGACCTGTACACTAACTCATGCCCGAGCCCCACTTGAGCTCGCCAATAGGGTGTATCATCCAAATCTGTGCAAGGTGAATCTATGATTTTATCATACTCTGTTCATGTGGGAATAATATTTGACCACTTATTTCCGAAATATTTCAATTCCCATCCTGCACAGAAGCGGCGAAGTTCTTGCATGTTCGACACTAGCGCCGCCATGCGACCAACACACGAACTACAGCTTCAACTTACGTTGACGCAGCTAAAACTTTCTCCCTATTGGAGGAAGAGGTGTGGAATGAACACGAGCGGGTTCCTGGACGTCGTAACTACAAATGGACATTTGTACATACGTAATCATATTACATTTAGACTCACTCTATTGGCCCAGACTGCAATCAAGCAACATCTCAAACCTGGCACAGCGAAGAACACGACGACCCTCAGCATCACGATATCTTACCTCTAAGTTCAAATGCTACTATCATTGTTCAGATTTCAAGTGATGAAGCGACGATCAATGCTTATTTACTCTCTGTCTCCAGCGGCCTATGCTGACTTCAGACGCTTTGGAATGGCTCTAGTCCGTTATGCCAACAGCCACGTGTTCACTGTTGGTTGTCAAGCTCATCAGTCACACCCCAGAGACCATGGCCAGCGCGAATGACTGTTTACTCCCAGCAGCCGGCAGCTGCTCTCGGTGCCTTAGCCGACTACAGATGAATCCGTGCCGCTGGGTCTCACCGACGACCACACTGGCCGCCCCCGTCACCGCCTTCACGGCCCTTTCCACTGCCGTGGTGTGAACGGGATAGTTACCCACTTCCAGCGGGACATTCCGGATGTCCTCCAGCGCGGCATCGCTCAGAGCCCTCGTGAGAGGCGGCTCAGTTATCAGGGTCGTGCTCCACTCGAACAGCTCAGTGAAGGCTGCGAGGGCAAAGTTTACGGTCGGGAGCGCGTATGGCCGCAGATCAGCGTGAGGCTGCTGCAGACACTGTTTAATGGTGCGCACGGCCCGGGCGCGCACCTCCGGGTCCGGGTCCGCCACCATCGCGAGGAGCACGGTCTCTGGGTGGCACCAATAGGCGTTGCGCTGGATAACTGGCTTGATCTTGTCTTGAAGCTCACGGGGCAGCGTCCTCAGCAGCTCCAAGCTCCTCATGGCGTTTTTGGCCCCGTTGCTGCAGCTGCTGTTTGCCCTGATGTGGAACCACATCGGCACGTAGTGACTGAGCAGGTAACGAACTAGGCCTGACAGCTCGGCAGATGGTGATGTGGCGGAGATGTAGAGCCGCAGAAGTCGCGCAGCCATTGTCAGCCACCTGTGGATTGCGAGTCTAATTACTGCCCAATCAAATGTGTTTGTTGCTACATATAACTTGCATTGCGCTATAAAGATGGAAATCGTGTCTAGTGCCGTAATGAAATAGCATGCATTAAGGGGACAGGTGATAGGTACAACAATGGATACAATGAGTCGCGAATTGCGTTGGTTGTCTTTAAGACGTTTATTTCTATCAAGGAATCTAAGCGTCTTAGTCATCTCTTAAGTTGAAGCTTTGTTAATCCGAGGAAAAAAATCCAGCCAATTTGTATCACTTCGAATCAGTTTGGAAGCACAAATTGTACCTGGCATGGTTGAGCGGTCCGATCTTTTGGTGCGCGATCTCCTCTGATACAGCGCCGGTCTGCACGCCGACGGCGAGCTGGTAGGGCAGTTGCTGATCGTGGCTGAGGCCAGCAACCAACGTCTGTGGCAAGTCCGGGACATGGCCGGGCACTGGGATGAAGTTGCCGACAGCCATGCGGTGCACCGGCCCAGACACGGATTTGCCAGGCGGACCAGTGAAGGAGTTTGGTCCCGTGGTTTTTCCGTCCAGTTTCCTGAACACTTCCCGCAAGTTAAGCTCATTCGAGTGTGTCTCGCAGATACACAAGTGCACTGGCTGTTCCTGAATCACCTCCAACAGTCGACAGATGCCACCATATCGGCCTGTGTTCACTGCGGCTCCGTCGCAGCCCAGGACACGTACGTTGCCGCCGTGCTCATTGGCGATGTTGACCAAGTCGTTGACTTGTTCTATGGCCTTCGCTGACTGAGGCGTAAAGTGGGTCAGATACTGGCCGCCGGGCTCCGCCAGTACGACGATATGCTCCTCCTGAGCTATGTCGGAGGCCCGGTCGACGCAGGTGAGGTCTTTCCGGCCGTCGAAATAGAGGCCGCTCAGCGCCGTCTCGTGGTGCCGCTCGGCTCTGTCCTGGGCCGAGGCGTGGCGGACGCGACGTCTTTCACGCCACACGTTCATGGGGTTAACCACCAATGTCGAATTATCTGGCGATATCCTCCCTATGTCCATCTGGAACGCCGTGATAATTGCGGCCACTGAGCGATTCGAGACCCCGAACCTGTCGGATGCCAGCGCAGTGTTTGTCAGTGTTTCCAGATTTCTTGACTCTGGTTCAGCACCGCCACCCTGCCAGTCTACATTACCGGGCGCGTCAGCTGCATTAATGGATGCAGAGTCCGAACTGTCCTCCACCGCGCGGGCAGCATGATATGTAGCGACAGATGCAGGCGTAGCAGGTAGCAGGCCAGAAGGTCCGGCCTCGTTGGGCGATTCGAGATGTTTGGAGTCTGAGGGAGCTGGCGACTCCCGTCCTTCGTTCTGGTCCGGTGTTGCCCTTCTTGATGCTGCTGTCTGACGTCGGGCGCTTTCCTGACAATCGACGCTCCCAGGAACATCTTCCACGGCCCCCTCTGGTCTCTGAGGAAGCCGACTTCAGCTCCGGGTACTCTGTCGTTTCGTGGGTAGTCACAGCGCCGCAGGTCCTTGCATTTGCACGCCGCGATATCGAAGAGCTCCTTGAAGAAGCGCTCTTCTTTCTTCCAGGCAGGATTCTTGCTGGCACGGAAATCCTTTGTGATCTTGTTCATGCGTTGATACCTCTTGTAGCACTCAGAACGCATTTGATTGCTGGAATCCCCTCGTTCTCCCATATCTTGGTCACTTCCAGAGCCACAGGCCTAAAGATACGTTCAGAGAGGTCTTTCACACGTGGGTTCACCGTTTTCGCATAATAAAAGTCGCACATAGTTAACTACGTCCTTGTTTGTCGGCAGCTGGCTTTTAGGCAGATTTCTCGGCGGTCCGATACAGGAATGATTGGCTTTGCCGCGCAAGGGCATTTTCACTGTGATGAGTACCTGTGAAGGACATTGGATTAAAGGATGGGAATGGTGGTATGAAAGTATAAATTATGAACGTTTTGGAGAACATGTTCGTACGTCAGCATAGAGATTCGGCAACAGATAGTTTGCCATTGGCAATTTAGGAGGTGAAATGTTATCTCCCTATGGTGTGAATTCTCACCCAGAATTCCAAATCTTAGCTCCTTGAGGAAAATGTTGGCAAAGCAATAACTACTAAATACTCTGGGCTATATCATATTGTCACTGTCTGGGTCACATCTCGCACCGCCGCGCTGGGGGCGGCGACGGTCAACTCCATTCGCGTTGGTGAGAGTTGTTCACCGGTATGAAATGATGCAAATAGAGGTCATAAATTCAAAATTAAAGTTAACCACAGCAGAACAAGGTTAAGGCAGACTTTCTTCACCAACAGAGTAGTAGAACACCGGAACCAGCTGCCAGAAAACATTGTCAGTAGCAGCACATTGAACATCTTTAAAAACAGCATAGACAATCATTATAAGAATAGAGGGCTTGCTTTTCAGTATTTCAGAGAGGGCTAATTGACAAATTTGGTGGGCAACTGGTTCAGTGTACAGAGTGCAACCAAGAAGGGCCCTTGTGGCTCATAGTTGCAATAATCTTTTATGTCTTTATGTCTTTATGTCTTTATGAATAACAACGAAAATACTAGGAACATTCAGATCAACTAACGGCTAAAATGAGAACATCAACTCCACAGCGACACCAGACGTACAGATGTTCACCGGTGTGAATACTAGGGTTGATACAAGAAACACGCCTATCAAATGACTACTGAATTGAAACATCAACACCCATACAGACGCACGGCTGTTCGCCGGTCGCCGGAACACCAATGTGCTAGCACAAGGCACATGGATTAAATGGAGAGGCAGGCGACAGGGGGGGGGGGGAACCAGTGCAAAGTGCGGGAGATGCAGCCGCAGGATAGTTACAGGAAGTGCAGGGTGATGGTGCAGGCAAGGTACAGGGAGAGGCTGGCGGCAGGGATGGGTAGGAATAATGACACCTAGGTACAGTGCGGCTGAGGCAGGAAAAAGAGCAGAATTACATGTATGGCATGGCAAAGGCAGGCAGGACGTCAATCGTCTTGATGCAGACTAGAGCTACACACCAATAAAGCCATGAAAGCTTCTATGGTGCTTGATCCCACTCGAGAGCTTTCAACGGAGCTGAAGCGTGATGTTATGACGCCCACTCGCTGTTAGAATGCTCTGGAATACGTCAGCAACCATATTTTATCTCCGTGACCATTGCAAGAGGAGCTACGGCAGCCACAAGTGAAGTTGTCACGGTAGGTTGGACATTGGCCGCGTGGCGGCGCTAGTGTAGCCTGTACATAAGCGCACCTAAAATTGTTCCGCTTTGTGCAGGATGGGGGATAATATTAAAGAACAATGAATGGTGGCATGTTGTTCTCATTTCCATGGAGCATGATAAAATCATAGGTTCGCCGTGATCAGCGGAAAAAAGGTGTCAACGAAACAGCCTACTCGCCAATATTGCTATGACTATAGGCAGTACCCAGCCCCGCCCGATCCATGCTGGTATCCAAGGGAGGTCCGAGCCCTATCCGTGTCGGCCACTATTGCCACGGGCGTGGGTGGTATCCATCCCGACCCACTTACTCGCAAGTGCCGCCCATTCAAGATACGTCTAGCAGTTTCAGGATTGTGTGATGTATTATATTTGATCATCTAAAGTCTACACTAAAACGTCTTAATTCAATGGGTTAGTTCAGTAATGTTTGCATATTTTACACCTATGTCAGTAGTTGTAGTATTTAACCCTTCATTTCCCAATACAGAGAAATGAGAATTATTTCTACCAAAACAATCCACACAGGTAATGCGTGTATAGGTCACACAAACATTCCTTGTTACCTATACCTTCCCAAAAGTATAAGAGAAGATTTGTTAGTGCGATTTGCGACTAGGGCTGGTCTACGCATAATTCCACCAATGTCTCAGTCTTTGCCTATGCATATGCATATAGACTCCATGTTGTATGTGCATATACAACATGAAGTAATCTACCCGTGAAGTTGTCAGCCTCTTCCTGGTCACCTTCTTTACAAGCCTGTGGCGACTCTGAATATTCAACCAACACAATTACACGGGTTTAGAGGCATACAAACTACATCAGTTGCATAGCGAACGGCTCCTGACTTCATCTGTTACGTAGCGAATGGTGCCAACTACATCGGTTACGTAGCAAAAGGTCGATAACTGCACCGCTTGCATAACTACATCGCTTACATAGCGAACGGTCACCATCTCATCTGTTGCATACCGAACGAGCGCCGAATACATCGGTTACATAGCGAACGGTCGCTGAGTTTATTTTTTTGTTGCTAAAAGGCGAATCGGTTGGATCACACAGCAATGTGTTTCTGCCATCCTTTCCGGTCCTATCATCCCTTCAGGTTTTACCATCCTCTCCGTTTAGAACATCCTCTCCGTTTAGAACAGCCTCTCCGTTTAGAACATCCTCTCCGCTTAGAACATCCTCTACGTTCCGACCATCCTCTCCGTTCATTTCATCCTCTCCGTTCTTATCATCCTCTCCGTTCCTGCCATCCTCTCCATTCTCGCAAAACACATCCAGATTGGTCATCTTTCGATAGGCAAATAGTGGCCGACAGAACGTGGCCAAAAAGTGATGCCTGTCATTGAGATTCAGCTCACTATTAAACTTGAGGGTTTCCCAAGCCTTAGTTTAAGCTTTCACCTACACATCCAATTTTGGGCTGGGGCGCCCGCGCCACGCCCTGGACAGCCGGGCCTCTGGCTTCGCTTTCAGGTGGCGGGCGGTCGCCGAAGCCCGTCTCGAAGTTGTGTTGCTGGCTACCCTCCAAACGTTCTATCGCTTGTGTATGTCTGTATGGCATGTGCCGCATGTCCTATGTGTCCTGTGTCCAACCAATCCATTGAAGCGAGAGATTACCTGCCCTCTAGTTCACTTTCTTGTTTGTCGTCCGACGACTGTCGCGTTCTCACATGTGCTTACATTATTTGTTATGCAAAAAAAACGACATAACGTAGCTTTTCCTGAACCAACGCCGTCTCGGTGGTCTCGCTATGCCCCCTAAGATTTTTCCACAACAAAAAAGCGGCGCGCAGTCACAATTTACAGTACTTGTTCATTCATAATTGTTGTGTCTGACATGAAACGTTTAACCTCTGGTCATGCAAAGGCATTGATCTTGTTCAGATCAGAGAGGGCCACCACCAAAAATGTTTAAGGATCGATAAATCAAACACGTGAAGAGATATCGAAATGAAACTTGATTCATGCAAAACATAGATTTCTGATGTGTGATTGAAGTCAGGTCAGTAACCTGACGCTACGGCCATTTGTGGGCCATGCTAAGCCAGCTTTCCCATTTTTGTCTACATATGCAGGTGTATGCAGATATAAAAAGTTTTCGAAAGATTGGCTGTTCTCAAGCCACCATTTGGTATTCAAAATTATCTAGACATTAAATGTAGGAAAACCGGGTATAGTTCATGCACGGGATGGTTGATACAACAGCGTATATTTCAAGAGTATGAAGCCGGTCGTCATGGCTACCACGCATTTTGCTACTGGTACCCTCTTCTTCCGGACAAAACAAGCGTAAGTCGTTTCGACGCGCCGATGTAGAATGGTAGCGATGTGGCACATTTCTGGAGCAAAAGCAAGATTTCAAAATTTGTGCCTTCCACTTAATTAATAATGTGTCACCTACTTACTAACTTATTAGGTGTCTTTTCATTGCCATTTTGCCCTTGTAACAGTGAAATATTTGTTTCAATACTTTGCCGGTACACTGTACTCGCAATGTTGCATAGCATGTTGCAGCTTGCACCAGAAAGCCTGCGGGTAAATTCATGAAGCCTGCATCAACGAGATCGGCCTTTTTCAACATTAGCCGGTATCAGCATTTTGTAGAGTGGTTACGAAATAAAACAGCCACAGAGTTGTGCATTTTATACGCAATATGTATGCTATGCAACTGATGTAGTTTGGATGCCTCTAAACCCGCGTAATTGTATTGGTTGAATATTCCGAGTCGCCACGGGCTTGTACAGAAGGTGGCCAGGAAGAGACTGATAACTTCACGGGTAGATTACTTCATGTTGCATATGCATATGCAACATGAAGTATATATGCATATACATAGGCAAAGACTGAGACATTGGCGGAATTATGCGTAGACCGGCCCTAGTCGCAAATCGTACAAACATATCTTCTCTTATACTATTGGAAAGGCATAGGTGACAAGGAATGTTTGTGTGACCTATACATGCATTACCTGTGTGGACTGTTTTGGTAGAATTAATTCTATGCTTGCTAAAACTTTTTCAAGATAACCTCATCGAATATTTCTACGGGAATTTATCACCTGACGACTTACCAAAACTTAGTTGTCGTACAACTTACCCCTGTAGCTGGGTAAGTTTATTAGCCGGTAGTTGCACGATGTTTTGCTCTCTGGTGATAAGCCCAGAGGTTGCGACGAATAAATAATATTGAGGATGATACTAATAGCTTTAGGCTTGGCGTAGGTGTAGCTATTGTCCTTGCTGCCCCTCCAATGTGATAGTCATTTTCAGCTTCGCCAAAATTGTATCCATTAGACTCCCGTAATTCATTTCCGGGTTATACGAGTCGAGGGCTTTCCGATGGTACCCAGCTTGTTGACGTGAAACGCTTAGTTTGTCAAGTTAGATGGGCAGCCTTTCAGTATCCCCCCAGACGTGCTGTAAGCATTTTAGCGGAAATACTTACCGGGTTAACGAAAATTATCTCTAGTCGATGGCACCTTGTCAGCGCCAAAGCCAGTGACGGCTCACTACAGCTACTCTGATTGGTGAATGACTTCGATGTCGCAAGAACACTGGATAAGCGGGAGCCGTGTCATTGCTTCCGCGCAGCATCCGGCGCGGTGACGGCCAAGTCTCCAGAAGAGTGGGTGTGAGGGCAGGGGAACGGCACTCATTGGGCTGATGTATATGTTTATGGAAGAGCGGGTGTAAGGGCAGGGAGAACGGCACCCGTTGGGCTGATGGATATGTATATAGAAGAGTGGGTGCCAGGGCAGGTGGAATAGCACCCGTTGGGCTGATGGATATCTATGGCTTTAGGGCGCATCGACCATGTTGATCATATAGCGATGGATATCTCTTTAGAAGAGCGGGTGTAAGGGTAGGGGATATAGCACCAATTTGGCTGATGGATACGTCCATAGGAAAGTGGGTGCGAGGGCAAGGAGAACGGAACCCGTTGGGTTTATGGATATGTCCATAGAAGAACGGGTGTGAGGGCTTGGGAACTGCACCCATTTGGCTGATGGCTCTGTCTCCAGAATAGTGAGTGCGAGGGCAGTGGGAACATGCCACCGCCGAGAAACTATATTATAATGAGAGCTTCACAATGTTCGAATTAACATCACAAATCGCTGCACTGCACCCCGTATCCGAAGGACGGGACAACATCCATAATAAGATGCTCCAGAACCTCCCCAGAAATGCACGCGAAGTACTTCTGTCATGTTTTAACACTTTTTGGACGAGCGGCAGATTCCCGCCATCTTGGCGGGATGCGACAGTCATTCCCATATTGAAGCCGAACAAGACTGGTTCTGACCCTCTTCATTACCGACCGATTTCCCTGACTTCGTGCCTGTGTAAACTCATGGAGAAGATGGTCAGTGTTCGCCTCACGTGGTTCCTGGAACAACAACACTTCTTTAGCCACGCGCTGTCTGGTTTCAGGAAGAACCGATCCACACTTGACCATATATTAACATTGGACACCGCAATTCGTACCAGCTTTAAAGAAAGGAGACATTCAGGAGCAGTGCTTTTTTAGGGCGCCTATGATACGACATGGAAGCAAGGTATTCTTGTAAAGCTTTGGAGGTATGGTGTGCGGGGTCTTATGGGACATTACCTGCAGAATTTTCTTACTGACCGAACAGTTCGTGTCCGTGTAGGTCCCGCAATGTCTGATCGGTTGACGCAGGTCAACGGTGTTCCTCAGGGAAGCGTCCTTAGTGTGGCTTTATTTGCCGTAATGATTAATGACATTGGAGACTGTTTGCCATGTGGTGTCGCGAAGTCCCTTTTCGTTGATGACGTTGCAATTTGGTGTTCAGCATCACGTTCATCCTCGATGGAGAGACAGCTGCAGCTGGCTACTTCTCACCTTGAGAAATGGAGTAACCTGAACTGCTTCCGATTTTCTACCCACAAGACTGTTGCAGTGCATTTTTGTCGCCGCCGTAACTGCCAGGATCCGAACATTCAGCTCTACGGAGAGCAGATCCCCTTCCAGCCCGCAGCTAAGTTTCTGGGCATCACATTCGATCGTCGTCTAACATACAAGGACCACCTGAAAACACTGCGGCAGAAGTGTTCGAAGTTCCTGAACATTATGAAATGTGTTGCCCGAACTGCCTATGGAGCAGATAGGTCTACGCCTTTACTTCTATATCGATCGCTCATCCGTTCAAAACTAGATTATGGCTGTTTTATCTACGGCTGTGCCAGTGATTCCAACAAGCGTACACTCGACACTGTCCACCATACCGCCTTGCGTATTGCCACAGGGGCATTCCGAACTTCTCCGACTGCGAGTCTTCTCGCATATGCTGATGAAGCTCCGCTCACCCTAAGACGAGACAAACTCGGACTGCGGTATGCGTGCAGGGTGAGGCAATTTCCTCTAAATCCAGCATACCAGGCCTTGTTTGCTCACCGTACGCGTGCGATGTTCTGTGGCGGACGTGGCAATACACTACCTCCTTTCTGCGTGAAGTTGCGGAAGTTGGCAGAGGGGAGTGGTGTTCGAATGCGTAGCATTAGAAGGACTGAGCCACTGCCCTTTTCCCCTTGGGAACTGATCCAGCCGTCGGTTGACACGACGCTGACAGACACTCGTAAGGACGAAATTACCCCAGAAGTGTTTCGGATGAAGAGTCTTGAACACATTCACGCCTATCGTTCATGCACTCTCACCTACACCGACGGTTCGAAAACTGATGATGGCGTGGGGTGTGCCTTTGTTAGTGGTGCCACGATCCGATCGTTCACACTGCCTCCTCACGCAACTGTTTACACGGCTGAACTTCTAGCCATCACAAAGGTCATGTGTTTCATCGAAACAAAGAACGAAGTCAATCACGTAATATTATCTGACTCTCTGAGTAGCCTTCTAGCGTTGAAACAGTTTTATCCTCATGACCCTGTTGTGCAGGATGTTTTATCGCGCATGACTATGCTTAAGCGAGGCGGGAAAAATGTGACCCTCTGCTGGATACCAAGCCATGTTGGAATAAGGGGGAATGAGCTGGCTGACCAAGCAGCAAAACGTGCTGCGCGGAGACAGTACACCCATTCGCTTCCTCTTCCCGCGACACACTTCAGCCAGGCAATCAACGCATTCTTCCAGGACAATTGGCAACAAGTTTGGGACTCGACCGGCGAAAACAAACTAAGAACCATCAGGCCAACTCTGGGGTGTTGGAAATCATCATCTAGAACTTCCCGGAGGGAAGAAGTGCTACTCGCCAGGATACGAATAGGCCACACTTATGCTACCCACGGCTACCTGCTACGAAACGAGGACAGACCGATGTGCACTCGCTGTGACATGCCACTGACAGTGAGGCACGTTCTTCTGCTGTGCCCCCTATTCTCAGCACAACGACGACGAATCTTTGGACGAGATGTATCCACGCTAACGATGGCGGGTCTTCTGGGTGATGGATCACGCATCGTTCATTCTGGACGGTTATTCGAGTTCCTCTCGCAAGTGCGTTTTGATGTTGTTTACTCGGTGAGATCTTAGCTCCGTCGTATTTCGTCCTATATTTCTCCCAGTTACATGTCACTGGCTGGTCTTCGCTTGCTCTTGCTGCTTCACTGTTTTACTGATGTTTCTTCCATCTCACTGTTTCACTGATGGTGTTTCGTGAATTTCACTGATGGTGTTTCGTGAATTTCACTGTTCCACTGATGATGTTTCGTGAAGTTCACTGTTTCAATGATGATGTTTCGTGAATTTCACTGTTTCTCTGATGTTACTCCCATTTTACTGTTTGACTGATGTTTACTTTTCGCTGTCTGATTGACGATGTTGCTTGCATTTCACTGTTTCACTGACGATGTTATGGGCGCTGCATGACCGATGTAGTCGATGCGCCCCTAAACTCCAATAACCAACCAACAGTGGGAACGGCACCGATTTGACTGGTGACTATGTCTCCGGAAGAGTGGACACGAGGGCAGGGGAACGACACCCGCGACATTCCCCCAGTCCTGGATGTTTGGCTATGACTCACTCATTGGTGATTAGTGAGCTTGTAGCTGCAATGCCTTAGCCTTTGTTTAAGCACTGGCGCATTGTATCGGTGACGGACAGATTGACACGTCGTAACTGTGGTGACTCAGTGGTTCAAGAAACAATTATTTGTGGGACCGATTTACATGAGTTGCCGCTAGACCGAACGTGGATTAAGGGTTTTCAGCGCAGGTAAACCTGAAATGCGTGTTTGTCATTATTTAGCTGCTTGGCAAAAAGGCAAACTTGGCACACAAAAATGATACCGAAATCGGGCGCATCTACGCGATCCCAAACCTACCTTTTCTAATTCGTACCTCCCATTGGTGACCTGATGCCTGACGTCACGACTTCGAAGGTGATATGCATGATTACACGTTAAGATAATCACAGCAGGACAAGGTTAAGTCAGTCTTTCTTCACCAACAGGGAAGTATAACGCTGGAACCAGCCGCCAGAACTTGTCGGTAGCAGCACACTGAACATATTTAAAAACAGCATAGACAATAATTATAAGAATAGATGACATGCTTTTCGGTAATCCAGGGAGGGCTGATCGACGGATTTGGTGGGCAACTGGTTCACTTCACGGTGCATCCAATGAGGGGCCCTTGTGGTTAATATTTGCATTGATATTTTATGTCTGCATGCCTTGCCTATGATTCACTAGACTGGCGATTGGCTGCTTTGCCCTTCAGATCGATGATCGGCCGGCACTATGGATGAGCACAGCTGGAACGCAATGCTACCGAAGAAGCAACTCATTCCGACACCGGCCACCCATAGTCCAGGTGAGGTCGGGACAGCCTATTCCGACACCGACCAACCATAGTGCAGGTGAGGTCGGGACAGACCAGGTGTCTGAGCGTCACACACCTGATGTATGGAAACATGACCACAGAAGCTGCGATGATCGATGAAACACAAGCCACCGATGATTTAGAGGCAGTTGACACCGAGCAGTCACTACCACGCGCACGTCCGGGGGCAGATATCTGCCCCCTCCGGCTTTTCACCATTTGCCGCCAAACTAATCGGGTTAGCAAGGCCAAACCTCACATAGCTGTTCACCGGTCTTGTCCACATATCCTCATGCATTTTTAACCCTGGGTCGTCTCAGGTCAGGTCACCAAGTCAGGCGAAGTGACCAAACTACACTCGGAGTTCTAGGTGGCATAACTTCCACAATAATTGGGCGATTGATTTCAAACTTATAACATGTCATGATCTCATCAGGGACCATAATATGTATATCGGTTATTTTTCGTAGGATTTACCTTAGGACAAGTCACGGCCATGGCTTCCCCATTATAGAGCTATGGTAAGATATACAAATGTTTCCTGGTTACATATTTGCTCTCGGAATGATCTCACAACGGTTGTGGCATGTAGATGGAAGCTGTGCTCAATGTTACCGCTGACATTTTTGCTCAGTGGCCTCACCAAAGTCTCTGAGGTCGCCTGAGATCACTACACATTTCTGCGCATTATATCGCACTGCATTGAACTAGAAGGCTGAAATTACAGTCATTGTGCTTGTATCACCAAGACGTGCCGATTGATACATTGCATGCCATCCCTAGGCGACTTCACGACCTTGACCTGAGTTTCGGTTGACGTGACCTTAAATTACACCACCTATTATCGGTAGCGCATTTCAAGGACTATCGAATAGCGTTCACCGTTTGTTTCTATCTGTTGTAGGTCATGAGATGTGTCAATATCTGAGTCCCACCTGATCTGGTCGAATTTGACCTATGATGACCCAGTGACCTGAATGTTGACCTGATTGAAAAAATTACCGAGACACTTTCGACAGAGCCTGTTACCAGCTATACAATGCCGTTTTCCGTTTGTCTATAGCTAGCATAGTTCTAGAGATCTTAGTGGGGGCAGACATCTGCCCCCCCCCCCCCGGACATGCGAAGTTGGCGCGGACCTCCGGACGTGCGAGTGCTAAACAGCCCGCGCTGCACAAACCTACGCATACTGTGCAGGCTTACGTGCTCTTTTGCACGTAAAAATATTCTAAAATATGTTCACACACTATTCTGCCGTTAAATTACATCTTCGCGTAGAGCAGACGCACAATCTGTTTCCTTGACCTCGAATTGAGCCGTGCCATTGGCAGGCGTCTGGCTCTCGATTCTGTTCGAAAAAGAGCCTGTAGATGCTCGTGACCTGGCGTGTCCAGTTTCGGCGAAGGTGTACGCATCTCAGAAGCAGGCATGGTACAGCGACGTATTAGTTGTTCTGTCTTCCAGAACACTATCCTCTCCGTAAAGGTGTCCTAGTTTTCTTGCGACGGTGTTGGCTGGTACTGTCTGACAACTAAATGGCATAATTATACTCTTTTAAGTTGTTTAATATAATTGTACCTCGCCACATCAAGTTCCGAAACCGCATTGAGGGAGATATTTGGCATCAACAAAATTGATAACGGAAAGAGAAGTGCATCCGTGCTTCACAAACACCATTCGTCATGCGTCTTTCTCCATGTATTGTTAGTCCACTATTTTACGTTTTATAGTACGTATCGATACTAGAGAACAGGATGGTGCATACAAAGTATGGAAATAATTCCAGCAGATCAGAGCGATCTTTTATCGACATTATACGTTAACCTGCGCAGAGGAGACAAATGTCTTCGAAGACCTGCGTGGATGCATAAGCATAGCAAAGGTGCACCTTCGCTATGATGGCACAGTATACTGTGCCACCTATTGTATCAGAATATTACTCATTTCTTGCTGAGCCTGCGATTCACTGCGAAGTTCAACGCGTTTTTGTACTACGTGCAACGGTGCAACGTATGCATCAACGATCATGTGTCGGTGCCCCAGAAAGTGCCAAAGTTCAGGGAGTGAAAAACTAAAGGGTTTGTGGTGCATCTGATTGAATGGTAGGCCGAATTCAAAGGAATCATCGTAATGAGTTTTGTTGCTAGAACTACTTTTTATATCGGCTGACTTGGATATTCACTTCAATAAATTGCTTCCACCGAAGTCGCTGGTTACATTGCGGAATGTTTCGACGGAGTGAAGCTTCATCCGATATGCGCAATATTGTGGGATAAAAACAGGTACATGATGACGATGCTGAACAGTAGTGCACCTGCAGTCCGTACCATACCATGAGTCAAAGACTGCCTTAACCTTGGTCTGTGTGGTTAATTTAATTTTATTTATACCTCTAATTTTTTAATTAAACTTTCCCACCCCCAAAAAAAAAAAAAATTTACCAGGTTCGCAGTCTTGAACTACCGCACTAACGAAGCCTAAAGCTAAATTGGTATAGAACTAGCTGTTGATCAAACTTGGAACCGTCACATTCCACACACTTCACTTCTGTATGATACATTCCTATATATTGCCCCGAGCATTCTCAATGCCTTTTTTCTTGCTTCCTTGGTTTTTTTTTTTTCCCCCCTTTTTTTTTTTTATGAATAACACCTAAATCCTTCTCCTGTTGAGTCACTGATGGCACTTGGCCACCCATCAAGTATGGAGCCTTCATATGCTGCTTACCTACATGCATGATTTTGCACTTATCAAAGTTAAATTTCATTTGCCATTCTTCGGACCACTTCACAAGTTCGTCTAAGTCTTTTTGCAGGCGATATGCTCATCCTGACCTGTTATTGTCTAAAGACCTTCAAATCAAGTCGCTGGTTTCACTGCGAAATGTTTCGACGGAGTGAAGCTTCATCGATACGCACAAAATTGTGGGATAAAACAGGTACATGATGCGATGCTATAATATACATTATATATATATATATATATATATATATATACGTATATATATATATATGACATATATATATATATATATATATATATATATATATATATATATATATATATATATATATATATATATATATATATATATATATATATATATATATATATATATATATATATATATATATATATATATATATATATATATATATATATATTTATATATACGTAACCCTTTGCATTGCTATTTGTATACGGATGCATTAAAAGGTTATAACGCCTGTAAGCATCCCGCTCGCTATAACATTTAAAACCGGTATCGGAAGCTAACATGCAGCAAAAGAAGTCATCCGTCCACATAAACACAGGAAGCTACCAACACCTGTACGCCACTATCAAGGAGACCAAATTGGATTCAAGCACCCTAGGGGTGCTAAATGTGCCAGCACCATAGGCGAACCGTACCCCAGAGGTGCTGATTTTTGGTGTGAGAAAAATCTAGAACCCTGGGGTGCTAAATCGCAAGCACCATATGGGTACTCATTTCAAGCACCCTGTTACTAAATATATCCCAATGAAAAGATGCTAGATATAAGCACCATGCTTCTATTTAGCACCTGAAATTTTGCGATGTGATGCCAACTTCAGAAAGGTGCTTGATTGAGCCAGGCCTGTGGTGCTGGAATTTGACATCTGAAGTAACACCCAAGGGGTGCTAATCATTTTCTCTACAGTGTGGCGGCACAGGCAAAGCATATGTGCTTTTGCTAAGCGCAATTCGAAGTGAGTCAACAGTACCCTCTTATCTTCCATGGGGGAAAATCAGATGGACCTAAAAGCGTGCAACTCCTTGGTAGCACAATCTTGTAGAGAATATTGGCAGCTCATACTTTGTCAAAATATATGTTTCATGCAAATGACGATGCTTATCAAAATTGTATGCATTAACTTAGAGCAATTGTAGCAGGGGTGGATCCAGAAGTTTTCAGTGTCTGCGGGCGCTTGTCGAGAGTTGCACCATATAATCGGGGGACCACCACTGCAAAGGTCCCCAGAACGACACATTCGGAAGAAAATCGTTGAACGGGGGAGGGAATGGACTCAAGCATGCTGAAGTGGCACCTTTTCGTCTTACGTGCCGAATTTCTCTCCGAAGTTCCCCCAATAGCAATTAGGTAGTGATCTGTATCTTCAGTAGCGACACTGTGTGCTGGAGCGTACACATACAGAGGTAAATGCACAAGGTAGGACGGCGTGTGGTAGGTAGCAAAACCAGCCCTTGGTATCGAGAGGGTATCCGATTGGCAGGCTTTTGCGCCTCGGTAGTGGCCGAATAAGTAGATGAAGAGAGATTAAGCTTTGATCTTCTGATGCATCTGCTATGCATATTCGTAAAAGTTGTAGATAAATGGTTTTTTGAACGATTATCGGACTTTACTGGATTGCAAAGATATATGTTTCAAAATGTCTGTACTTAGGCTTGTCTCATCAAACCTTCAACGAATCAAGATTGGGAATACAGCATAAACCAAGGCCTTTTACGTGTAAACGATCGGTATGCCAGCTTGGCATGACTAAAGAACAGTTGCATCATATACATTATTGCACGCGCTAATTCATTCGGGCCACTTTCGGTCCCAACAATTGACACAAAAAGAGCAAGGACGTAATATCTTAACATAACGCATACAGATACATGCATAGGAGACATCGTAATCATTTCACTTCGGACAGCATTGAAGGGCATTATTATTCTGGTTGCTCATCTCACTTCCAGTCTCGCATTTTAACCGACACAATGATTTGGCTTTGGGTATACAAGTCCATTTGCACGGGTAAATTAACAGTTGCGGCGGGAGTGCAGCATGCAGTCGCATACCTGGCTCAGTGAGAACCTCTCCACCCCTTGATGATTCAGAAACAGTGAGTGCAGGCTAATTCCAATGGCTTCTCTACAGGTCTGCTCCAGGAGGAATCCACCGCCACAGTGTCGCGTGTCTAGTATAAACCTAGCTCCAAAGTGTCGCATTGTAGTTAACAACACTTGCAGCCAATGCCTCATCAGATGTGTCAGATATCAGGCATGTTCTAGTCGATGCCATCTTATACAGAACGTTGCTTTTCCTCGCGAAGTCGTGCCATAGTTCAATTTCGGTGCCGCCTTGGTAGTCCAACACGAGATTCGACGACAAACCAAGGGCCTGAGACGATGTGATTTCGTTTGTTATTTCAATGGATTTATACCTGGTATTGATTTATTCATTATTTATTTATTACACGTCGTGATTTGGTTCCATCGTCACAATGACTATTTTTCACCCCGAGTCGAATATATGGAACATGTTGATCAGTGGGAAGCACAGTGATGTGAGCAGATCGTACATACACCGGCTGGATGTTAGTGCCTCCGCTGGCTAGTCGTGACCACCTCACAGGGCGCTCAGAATGTGGCCTCGCACCTCGGTCTCGAATGTGACTGGGTCAAGATCGCGGATCGTCGGACAGCTCACCGTAGGTCACCACAACAGGTTATTTAAATATACGTCTTCCTGACACTGACCTTATGCGGGGTGCCTGGAGGTCACCTGACTGCCGGGTGACGTGATTACGAACATCATGCCTGGCGATTAGGCCGCACCCAAGTGACCAGGTAAGACCATATTCATGGGAGTGAACGAGTGGTAGGATTACGTTCAGAAGAGTGAACGAGTGGTAGGACCATATTCATGGGAGTGAACGAGTGGTAGGATTACGTTCAGAAGAGTGAACGAGTGGTAGGATCATATTCAGGAGAGTGAAGGAGTGGTAGTATTATATTCAGGGGAGTGAACGAGTGGTAGGATCATGTTCGGGAGAGTGAACGAATAGCAGGATCATATTCAGGAGAGTGAACGAGTGGTAGGACCATATCAGGAGAGTGAGCGAGTGGTAGGATCACATTCAGAAGAGTGAAGGAGTGGTAGGACCACAGTCAGGAGAGTGAACGAGTAGCAGGAGCATACGGGGGGAAGGAATCATCAGGAGAGTGAACGAGAGGGAAAAGGGAGTGGTAGGATCATGTTCGAGAGTGACGAGGAGGTGAGAGTGGTGGACATATTCATGGTGACGTGGGGTTCGTTGAGGTGACAGTGGTGGATCTTTCGGGTAAGGGTGGTGTTTTATTGGGATGAACGAGTGGTAGAATCATGTTCGGGAGAGTGAACGAATAGCAGGATCATATTCAGGAGAGTGAACGAGTGGTAGGACCATATCAGGAGAGTGAGCGAGTGGTAGGATCACATTCAGAAGAGTGAAGGAGTGGTAGGACCACAGTCAGGAGAGTGAACGAGTAGCAGGAGCATACTCAGGGGAGTGAACGAGTGGTAGGATCACATTCAGGAGAGTGAACGAGTGGTAGGACCATATTCAGGGAGAGCACGAGTGGTAGGATCATGTTCAGGAGAGTGAACGAGTAATGGGATCATATTCAGGGGAGAGCACGAGTGGTAGGATCATGTTCAGGAGAGTGAACGAGTGATGGGATCATATTCAGGAGAGTGAAGGAGTGGTAGGATCATATTCAGGAGAGTGCACGAGTGGCACAAGCACGTGCTAGTCGAAGTGCGCCACCGTAGTTCTCGCAGCACATCACTTCTGCGATTTGACGTCCTCCGACCCGACACCACCCTGGCGGCTTCTGGAGCCGGTTCAGCTGCGTGGCGCGGCTGGCGCCGCACGCCGAGATCCAACACCATATGTACGATAGTGCTGGCCCGGCACCGATCCAACTGGGACAAGCGTGGGCAGGTCGTGCCGACTGTGACTCGGGCTGCAGAGCGCACCGCTGCGTCGCCGCACATCGTCGGTGTGCTCAGAAACGTCACACGTTGGTCAAGGGCACGGCCCAGGTACGGCACGACGGGGGGGATCGTCGATAGCGATGCCCATGAAATTGACGCTCACGTGGGGAAGCCGCTGGATGCTTGAGCCAGAGCTGAGGACGATACGTTGAGCCTTCTGTGTGTCAATGTTCATGCCGTTCCTGTCGAACCACCGATGTAGAAGCTGGAGACTGCATGAGGCTGACTGGGGAACTAATGTCGCCAAGTGCACTGGAGACGGCCGCGGGGATCCGAGTAGAGAGGGCTACCGAACCAACGAAGATCAGCGAGAGCCAACCTCATCATCGATCAATATATGAATTTAGGACCGTGATTATATTTCTAATGGCATTTTGCATTTTATTCTGAAGTTTATAGGGCACTTCCAGGAGGCCCGACCGGTTGAAGACGGATTTGTTGACCGGCGTGGCCAGTGTTAATCCCCTGCACACACATGCTCGCAATGCTGTTTCACACGGGGACGAGTAGTCTAGGGGTAAGATGCTCGTATCACAATCGAAAGGTTGTGGGTTCGAATCTCACCTGTCGCTACTCTTCGCCCGCGACCAATCGGCGTAAGATATTGGCGACACCACATTACCCAACGGTCGATGTGTCGTAAAACCAATAACCAACCAATCAATGCCGCTTCACAAGTGTTCCGTGTGCAGATTGCTTCAGGTGTGTTCAGTTCCTCTGCGTGTGTGCTCGCAGGAAGACGACGACAGCGATGTCGGATGCCGTGCTGGAAGTTTGCATTCGCCATCGCCTTCCTCACAATCATGATATTGAGGTTCGGTGAGTCACTCCTCCCCGCCAATCCGACCATGGTGCGTAAGTTCGCACTGATTCCCGCAATGTTCGCCAGCAATTTTGGCTGCATGCTTGTATGAATGCCGCACGGCGAATTGTTCTACGTAAGGCGAATTCTCAGCTAAATTACTGTACACGGATGTCATCCTCCCAGCGACTTCACGCTGTCTGTGATGTCACACTGTCCGTGATGTCACACTGTCCGTGACGTCATACTGTCCGGTATACTGTCCGTGATGTTATGTCCGTGATATCATACTGTCTGTGATGTCACACTGTCCGTGATATCATACTGTCCGTGATGTCATACTGTCCGTGACATCATACTGTCTGTGATGTCACATGGTCAGTGATGTCACACTGTCCGTGATATCATACTGTCTGTGATGTCACACTGTCCGTGATATCATACTGTCCGTGATGTCATACTGTCCGTGATATCATACTGTCTGTGATGTCACATGGTCAGTGATGTCACACTGTCCGTGATATCATACTGTCTGTGATGTCACATGTTCAGTGATGTCACACTGTCCGTGATATCATACTGTCTGTGATGTCACATGGTCAGTGATGTCACACTGTCCGTGATGTCATACATTAACTGTCCGTGATATCATACTGTCCGTGATATCATACTGTCCGTGATGTCATACTGTCCGTGATATCATACTGTCTGTGATGTCACATGGTCAGTGATGTTACACTGTCCGTGATATCATACTGTCCGTGATATCATACTGTCTGTGATGTCACATGGTCAGTGATGTCACACTGTCCGTGATATCATACTGTCTGTGATGTCACATGGTCAGTGATGTCACACTGTCCGTGATATCATACTGTCCGTGATGTCACACTGTCCGTGATATCATACTGTCTGTGATGTCACATGGTCAGTGATGTCACACTGTCCGTGATGTCATACTGTCCGTGATATCATACTGTCTGTGATGTCACATGTTCAGTGATGTCACACTGTCCGTGATGTCATACTGTCCGTGATATCATACTGTCTGTGATGTCACATGGTCAGTGATGTACACTTCCGTGATGTACATGGTCCGTGATGTACACTGTCCGTGATATCATACTGTCTGTGATGCACATGTCCGTGATGTCACTGTCTGTACTGTCGTGATATCAACTGTGTGATGTCACATGGTCAGTGATGTCACACTGTCCGTGATATCATACTGTCCGTGATGTCACATGGTCAGTGATGTCACACTGCCCGTGATATCACACTGTCCGTGATGTCACATGGTCAGTGATGTTACACTGTCCCTGATGTCACATGGTCTGTGATGTCACATGGTCAGTGATGTCACACTGTCCGTGATATCATGCTGTCGGTGATGTCACATGGTCCGTGATGTCACACTGTGCGTGATATCATACTGTCCGTGATGTCACACTGTCCGTGATGTCACACTGTCCGTGATGTCACACTGTCCGTGATATCATACTGTCCGTGATGTCACATGGTCAGTGATGTCACACTGTCCGTGACGTCACCAGGGGCGGTTCGTGGCCCCTAAGTGAAGTGAGGAAAAAAATCGCCGGATTTCGACCAGTATTTTTCATAAGTACCCATAAGTATTTTATGTTAAGATGAGTATGAACAACTTAATTTTGCGCTGGAAGGTGCAAACCTGTCACCATCGTTCCGAAGTCAGTGGATTTCAGCCCTCTCCCTCGTGTACCACTGCTTCCGAAATTGGCGGGGTAGTTTTCTGATATAAAATATCATTGAGGTTTAATAGATTTCCATTTCATAACCCGAAATGGCCGGCATACACACACACACACATATATATTATGTATATAATTATTATTATTATTGTTATTCTTATTATTGATTATTTCAGTGCAAAATACATGAAGTTTATGGGAAGCCCCACATCAATGGAGTGCATGATCCATGGTACCCCATGTTAAAAGGCTAAATTATTAGTGCACAGAGCCAACATTGTGGAGGGCACTTACCATTCAAAAATATACAAAAAGAACACGCCTGGTCTAGACGTATATGAATGAAAAATGGAAAACAATCCTGAAAACCAGCTGCAGATTCTGCGCTCTGCACATGGGTGATAAGGGCGTGCTGTTCCAACCAGGATAGGTGCCTCCGCCGGTAGCCCAAATATGATGTTGGCGCCCTTTCCTGGCCGGATGGGTACCAACTTCCCATGGGGGAACATACCCCCAGTACTCACCACCCTTGTTTACGCCCCTGCACCGAGTGGGGAGGAGTTATGTTGCAACAGTTTTCTCTTACTTGCTCCTATCCCTCCTACCCGGCCGTGATCTTCAGTTGTCCTGTCTCATCATACTGCTACTACCCGTGGTACCACGCGATTCCTGCGGCGCTTGACATGAATGCAGTCAGCGTGGGTCCAAGCGAAAAATCCGAGTGTCAGGGAAAATAAGGCTCATATTGTTATACAAGACTCTTCAAGCTTTCAAATGAACCCAATTTTGCCCCATTTCCATGGCATTCAAGATCTGAAATATCACATAGAAAACACGGAAATTTCGCTGGAGCGCCTACGGGACTGAGCAATTGTCCAGCCCATGTGACGTCACCGATTGCCAAACAATATTGTAGGGCCCCGGCCTACCCTGCGCTTGTTATGAAACGAAGACTTACTATATGGCGATATGTGCGAGAGGCTAGCCTCTTCCGACCGATGATAGAGCCGTTTTAAAGCTAAGATGCAAATGGTGTAAATGTAAATGAACTTCAATTTTCACCATAATTATGAGTCACCAATGCATATTTGTTTCCAGTTTTTCAGGTTTCCTGTTCTCTAGTTGATGAAAGGCATCGTCTTATGAAAATAACATACAAAAATAATTTCCAGCTCTATTCAGGTGAGGCACTGCCTTAGTGCCGTGATGTTCACTGTCCGTGATGTTACACTGTCCGTGATGTTACACTGTCCGTGATGTCACACTGTCCGTGATGTCACACTGTCCGTGATGTTACACTGTCCGTGATGTTACACTGTCCGTGATGTCACACTGTCCGTGATGTCACACTGTCCGTGATGTCACACTGTCCGTGATGTTACACTGTCCGTGATGTCACACTGTCCGTGATGTCACACTGTCCGTGATGTCACACTGTCCGTGATGTTACACTGTCCGTGATGTTACACTGTCCGTGATGTCACACTGTCCGTGATGTTACACTGTCCGTGATGTTACACTGTCCGTGATGTCACACTGTCCGTGATGTCACACTGTCCGTGATGTTACACTGTCCGTGATGTTACACTGTCCGTGATGTTACACTGTCCGTGATGTCACACTGTCCGTGATGTTACACTGTCCGTGATGTCACACTGTCCGTGATGTTACACTGTCCGTGATGTCACACTGTCCGTGATGTTACACTGTCCGTGATGTCACACTGTCCGTGATGTCACACTGTCCGTGATGTCACACTGTCCGTGATGTTACGCTGTCCGGTGTCACACTGTCCGTGATGTTCACACTGTCCGTGATGTTACACTGTCTTTACACTGTCCGTGATGTTACACGTCCGTGATGTCACACTGTCCGTGATGTCACACTGTCCGTGATGTTACACTGTCCGTGATGTTACACTGTCCGTGGCATGACACTGCCTGTGATGTTAGACTGTCCGTGTTGCCGTGCTGTCCGCAGCGTGATTCTGTCCGTGAAGTCACGCTACTGACCCGGAAGTGCTGACTGTCATCCTATCCCTCCCGACCCTCTCCGTAAGTCACGCCATCGTCTGTAGTCACGCCATCGTCCGGAAGTCACGCCATCGTCTGTAGTCACGGCCATCGTCTGTAGTCACGCCATCGTTTGTATTCACGCCATCTTCTGTAGTCACGCCATCGTCCGTAAGTCACGCCATCGTCTGTAGTCATGCCATCGTCCGTAAGTCACGCCATTGTCTGTAGTCACACCATCGTCCGTAAGTCACGCCATCGTCTGTAAGTCACGCCATCGTTTGTAAGTCACGCCATCGTCTGTAGTCACGCCATCGTCTGTAGTCACGCCATCGTCTGTAGTCACGCCATCGTCCGTAAGTCACGCCATCGTCTGTAGTCACGCCATCGTCTGTAGTCATGCCATCGTCCGTAAGTCACGCCATCGTCTGTAAGTCACGCAATCGTCTGTAAGTCCCGCCATCGTCTGTAGTCACGCCATCGTTTGTAGTCACGCCATCGTTTGTAAGTCACGCAATCATCTGTAAGTCACGCCATCGTCTGTAAGTAATGCATGTGTCCTTAAGATACGCCATCGTAGAAGTCACACTGTGGTCTGTGTACATGATTGGATGTATGCTTTGAGATCTTCGAATTGGAGGGGAAATGAGTCGCCCCAGACTAGGCAGGAGGTATACCTGCAGATGTCAAGCTGTTCTGTTCGTGCTTTTCAGTCAGTTTTGAGCATGTTTATCAAACAGCGGTGAGTTTCAATCATTTTTTTCAGCAATTCCCTTTACATTTGTACAAAAATGGAGGCTGAACGGACTATCACCGTCCCCTCAGTGTGCTGTGACACATGGTTGTGCTCTGTTTCAGCCGCGATGTGTAGTGCCGCTTCAGCTCGTTTCAGCTCCGATGTGTAGTGTTGTGACGCATGGCTATACTCTGTTTCAGCCGCGATCTGTAGTGCCGTTTCAGCTCCGATGTGTAGTGTTGTGACGCATGGCTGTACTCTGTTTCAGCCGCTGTAGTGCCGTTTCAGCTCCGATGTGTAGTGTTGTGACGCATGGCTATACTCTGTTTCAGCCGCGATCTGTAGTGCCGTTTCAGCTCCGATGTGTAGTGTTGTGACGCATGGCTGTACTCTGTTTCAGCCGCTGTAGTGCCGTTTCAGCTCCGATGTGTAGTGTTGTGACGCATGGCTGTACTCTGTTTCAGCCGCTGTAGTGCCGTTTCAGCTCCGATGTGTAGTGTTGTGACGCATGGCTGTACTCTGTTTCAGTCGCTGTAGTGCCGTTTCAGCTCCGATGTGTAGTGTTGTGACGCATGGCTATACTCTGTTTCAGCGACCCGTCTACCGCCATGGATCGTCGAGCTTCCGTGGGATTCCAGGTGAGTCACCTGCACCAGTGCCCAGATGGATGCCTTGATGGCAGACCACACGACCACGCCAATTGCCCACCCTCAGCCACGTGCTGTAGGCAATGGTCCACCCTCAGCAGCCTGTTGTAGGCAATGGCCTCTCTTCAGGCGCGTGTTGTAGGCAATGGCCTCTCTTCAGGCGCGTGTTGTAGGCAATGGCCTCTCTTCAGGCGCGTGTTGTAGGCAATGGCCTCTCTTCAGGCGCGTGTTGTAGGCAATGGCCTCTCTTCAGGCGCGTGTTGTAGGCAATGGCCCACCTTCAGCCAACAGTACAACAATTTGAAGACGTCATGTTAAGGCAAGGGCCTTCCATGACAATTTACCAAGGCGCGCTTCCAATGCAATAACAAGGTACATCATAGTTTGATGGAAAGGAGTGTCTAGGCTTTCCGGATCCTGTAATCCATTTTGCGAGTCTTACGTCGATCAGACCAAGGAGCAAGGAGGTATGGAGGCTGAGCCATGAGCTGTGATGGCCCATCGAATTTTCTGGCCGTACCATTGCAATCTTCTGAATAACATTATACTAATCAGGTCCCAAAATTTAACCAAGTGAATTGGTAATTGAACCAAAATATCGGGTATCGTTAATGTCGGGAACAAACAAAAAGGAATAAAGGTGCTGCTTATTGTTTTTATCAGTGCTTAACCCTTGGACTTTGTGCTCCTTTCTCGAGGCCGCGATTTGAAAACCTTACCAAGTTCCTGGACGTTAACCCTCGCCGTCTTTCCGGTCAAATCCTCCCACCACGTTTCGGGGGGGGTGAAGAACCTCCCATAAAACATAAACTAAGCGTCGCACGAAAACGAAAGCGGTGTCATCGGAAAGCGCTCGACATGTAGGGTTCGGGTCGACCCTCCAAAACAATTTCCCCCAAAAGTGACGTCACCACGGGGAGTAGATTTTCAAGACTTTTCACGACTTACATTATGTGTTTGACTCTGGGGAGTTCATTTTGGGGGATATATGGAAAAACAAAATGTATTTGGAATGAGAAAAGGACAGAGAAATCGACCAGGGCTATAATTTTTATGGCCCCCCAAAAAAATACAAATAAAATCATTTTTTGGAAATTTCAAAATTTTGAGTTTTCAAGTTTTCTGATATTTTACTTTCCCAATGGGTAAAGCAGACCGAGAAACGTTGCTGCAAGTCAACTTGCCCTAATAAAAAATGCTTACTTTAGCCAGAATCCTGTATTTTAACTACAATTTGGCAAATGCGCAAAATTTATATGTTGTCAAAAACGAAAAACATGAAAACTTCAACTCATACGTTTTATTACATCCGTAAAATAAGCAAACGCTGAAAGTTTCATTAAAATATCTGTATTCTTTAAAGCGTGACGACTGGTTCAACTTTTTTGGAGGTGACCTCACTTGACCTTGACTAACTCGTTGACCCTAGACGACCTGACCTACAAATTTTGCATCAGCATGTCAAATTGATGTGGGAAAAGGTACGCCAAATTTGGGCGCGCTGCCGCGCACTGTTCGTCCACTATCTGCGAAAAACCTGAGGGGGGCGGTTGTAGACCCCACTCCCCGAGGCGGGACGGGTTAATATGTTATGTGTACAATTGCTTGCTATCATCTAATATAAAGACTGTTTATTTTATTTTCAGATAAATTATGCTAACGGAGCCATAAATGTCAGCATTTCAACGTATCAATGTTCACCTTTGGAAACCTCTAAACATGCTAGAGTTTGGAACGAAAAGACAGCTCTCATCCACCTTACACCAAATTCGACTCATGTTTACTGTTTGACACTTTAGTGACCTCTCTTAATCAGACAGGGAGGACATGTCTAGATCACTATTTCATCGTATATCCTTTGCGAAATTAGTGACAGTGAAGTCAAAATGTAGTACTTGTCCCGGTGGATGTGGTTACCTTATAACACATGAACTTTATCCCATTTTTGTCGCATGAGACCCGCAATTCTAGGCCAAAGTGGGGTCACCCTTTAGGCTTTGTTGTGCCGTGCAAGTACACCTGATAAATAATGGTGCCAGCACATACCTCGTCCGTGAGTGTCCTGCCGTGACTGCGCTTGGTTATCGACCCGATGTTCAGGTTTGACGCTTAAAACACCGCAAAAGCTTCCTGGGCATTGTATTGCTTCGGTGTAGGTGTAGTTATAGGTGATGAATACATTCATCCATCCAATAAATGCATGCCTTATTTTTATCATCGTGATAAGGCCTTAGTACAAGCTATCACTGGATAGCTGTCAGCGATCCAGACGGAGCGAAACAAGCAGACTTCAGCCGCCACAGGCGAAGACTCCATATCCCGATGTTAAGCATGTGCTCTAAGGCCAAGACGATGGTTCCATTAGACCAGATTTATTGTATGGTCTTTTCAAGGTTGGAAACATGATCTCAAACATTCGCTTATCACAAACTCCTTGACTTTTCGCCTGATTGATCTAGACCTCGCAGAAACGAAATGGATCATGGGCTCAGGAACACCCTAGGTAGTGATTGTCAACAGAATATGGACAACACCGCAGCGTTACCCTCCATGTGACTTCCCGAAATACCGGCCATTTACCGGTGACGTCATAACTTGGAGCAGGACAGGCTGTTTCTTAGCGAAAATCCTGATCGAGATGGAGTGATGAAGAACTAGCCTGCTTGCACAGATCAGAACTGTTTTAATGTCGTACGTGGTCATTGTCCAAATTTTCCCTCGGATGACCTTGCTGGGCTGCGGAACTATTCCGGGAATAATTTGGACGCTGAAACCGAAACAGTATGTAGATAAACCAGTAAATGGAATAGATGGCATAACCTGCCTACGGAGTCACTGTTCAACCCTCCCGTGTCGCCATGGAAAGCAGTCTGATACATCGTTGTTCACCCCCTCCCCTCATTATCTTGCCAATTAGAGAATATAAGAATGCCACTCATAGGCGATTTTGCCTGCGCTTCTGCTGGCTCCATAACGATTTGTTGCACCATGCTGCGATATTTTGTGGAAACTAGCGTAGTCACGTACCGGCGCGCTTTCAGTCCTTGTGGATGCCAGGTAACCACAAGTGAATGCACCTTTAAACCAGTGAGCAGAAGCACCTTCTGAGGATCCGATCCCGAGCGTGGTTCAATGTTCCCGTTCTGCGGACAGGAGTCCGTCCTGGACTCTGTTCACTGTTTCCGTTATGACGACAGGAGTCCGTCCTGGACTCTGTTCACTGTTGCCGGTATGACGACAGGAGTCCGTCCTGAACTCTGTTCACTGTTGCCGTTCTGAGGACAGGAGTCCGTCCTGAACTCTGTTCACTGTTGCCGTTATGATGACAGGAGTCCGTCCTGGACTCTGTTCACTGTTGCCGTTATGATGACAGGAGTCCGTCCTGGACTCTGTTCACTGTTGCCGTTATGACGACAGGAGTCCGTCCTGGACTCTGTTCACTGTTGCCGTTATGATGACAGGAGTCCGTCCTGGACTCTGTTCACTGTTGCCGTTATGACGACAGGAGCCCGTCCTGGACTGTGTTCACTGTTGCCGTTATGACGACAGGAGCCCGTCCTGAACTCTGTTCACTGTTGCCGTTATGACGACAGGAGTCCGTCCTGAACTCTGTTCACTGTTGCCGTTCTGAGGACAGGAGTCCGTCCTGGACTCTGTTCACTGTTGCCGTTATGACGACAGGAGTCCGTCCTGAACTCTGTTCACTGTTGCCGTTTGAGACGAGTCCGTCCTGGACTCTGTTCATGTTGCCGTTCTAGACAAGTCCGTCCTGGACTCTGTTCACTGTTGCCGTTATGACGACAGGAGCCCGTCCTGGACTTGTTCACTGTTGCCGTTATGACGACAGGAGTCCGTCCTGGACTCTGTTCACTGTTGCCGTTATGACGACAGGAGCCCGTCCTGGACTGTGTTCACTGTTGCCGTTATGACGACAGGAACCCGTCGTGGACGCTGTTCACCCGGGACCACGTGTTCACCACGATCGGCGACAAGGTGCTAGGGCGGCTCAACGACACCGGCAGCCTGCGCACCAATCTGGTGTCGGTGGTGGCCGACGCGGTAGCGACGCTGAATCGACGCACCGTCCCGAACCGCCGTCAGTACACGCTGGCTGACTTCGTGGAGGGCATGTTCCGGTTCGTGCCGGACGTCGGCATCAGCTACCAGCTGCTGTTCCGCAGCCTGACGAGCGCCAGCGCCGTGGAGCGAGTGGCCGTGAGGCGGCCGCTGGCGGCGGCCACCTTCGCCGTGTCGACCAGCGCCGGCGACGAGCCCGTCTGGCTGGTGGTCGGCTACTACGACCGGGCCGGCCAGCTGCGCCGCTTCCTGGCCATGTTCGCCGAGCTGGCGACGCTGCGCCGCCAGCCGCTCGGCCTGGTGCTGGTGTTCTTCTGGGGCGGCGCGGCGGCGCGCCGGCCGCTGGCGGCGCACTACCGCCAGGTGCGCGAGACCGTGGACGAGATCAACGGCCGGTGCGGACGGCGCGCCGTGCGGCTGCTGAGCGAGCCGGGCGCGTTCTCTCGCGGTCGCGCCATGCTGAACGGCGCCGCCGCTCTGCACGACCTGGCCGACGACGCGCTGCTCTTCCTGGCCGACGTCGACCTGGTGTTCGGCGAACGCATGCTGCAGCGCTGTCGGATAAACGCGGCGCCCGGCCGGCGCGCCTACTTCCCGATCACCTTCACCGCCTACAACCCGGACCTGTTCGCAGCGGCCCACAACCGGACGCGGCCGCACGCGCTGGCGCGGCCGCCCTTCGCGCGCGACGTCGGCTTCTGGATCGTCTACGGCTTCGGCATGAGCTGCGTCTACCGGTCCGACTTCATGGCGCTGACGGACAGCCGGCTGGACGTTAGCGGCTGGGGCAGCGAGGACGACCTCCTGCACGGCTGGTTCGCCGCCAGCGCGATCGAGGTGGTGCGCGCTCCAGACCCCGACCTGGTGCACCTGTTCCACCACAAGACGTGCGCGGCCGGTCTGAGCGCCGCGCAGTACAGGTCGTGCGTCGGCACCAAGCTGAACAACGAGGCGTCCGGCGCCACCTGGGCTAGGTGGGCGCTCAGGCTGATGAACAGCACCGACCCGGGCGCCGACATGAAACGCGTGCTGCGACCCTTGTGATCTCGCCCGCGACCATGCCGGGGGACGAGTAGTCTGCGGGTAGGTTGCCGGTCTCACAATCGAACGGCTGTGGCCTCGAGTCGCGCCTGTCGCTACTCTTCGCCCGCGACCAGTCGGCGTGACTGGCGACGCTGCTTGACTCGACGGCCGACGTGTTGTAAGACTGATAGCCACCACCGCGACCGCACCGGGCACCCAGCCGCGGGTGTTGTGCTGCTGCGCTCGAAGACCGATCTTCGTCACACCGATACCGGCAGCCAGCACTGAAGCTGGGACACACTGTGCGAAACTCGAGGCGACTTGTCACCAATTACACCGGCGGCCAGCACTGAAGCCGGGACTCACCGTGGGAAACTCGAGGCGACTTGTCACTGTGCGGATGGGCCGAAGCTGTTAAATTGGCCGTGAGCCTCAGCTGGTCGCAGCCGTTCGCTGTCGCCGACGGAGCAGGCCGCTGCGAGTCCTCACGCACCCGTCACGCTGACGTCACGCTGACGTCACGCTGACGTCACGCCGAACATCGGAGGCGTTCTTCACGGCTGCAGAGCAACCTTTTCGAGGCCCTGCAGACTCGTTCGTTGTCAGGTTATTTGGCGCGCTCCTACAGGTTATTTTTTTTTCATGCGAACGTTTCACTTCAGTTCGTTGAAAAAAGTATCACAGCTCTGGTGCTCCCTGGAAGGGGTTGGTGAATAATTGCGGGGTGCGCTCTGGCCGTGACGGACTAGAGGCCCCAGAGCTGATGACATTCCATCAGCCCCAGAGCTGATGACATTCCATCAGCCCCAGAGCTGATGACATTCCATCAGCCCCAGAGCTGATGACATTCCACTCCTGCGGGAGCTGATGGTACGACATGTGGACACGACGGCTGGGGCCGTGGGCTGAAGCTTTGGCGGGTCCCAACGAGACATCTTCTCGTCTGGATGAGACGGTGTCTTGCCGGCGGAGACTGAGGGGAAACGGAGGGATTCGCCTTACATGTCCGAGAGGCCAACCGCTACAGCATGTTAACACTTCCCATCGTGAGAGCGCAGGATTGCGCTACAATCATGTTAGTACGAGATGTCGTTTTTTAACTGTCATTACTACTGTGTTTTGTTGTTGGTTGTCATTATGCAGTTCCATTTAGCTAGTTTCATAGCCACATGACAAGCTCCCACAGCTTGATTTTCGGGGATCACCGGATATCTTTGTACAGGCCTCGCCGCCTATGAGGTAGTTGTAAATACATCGCAGCCGAGTGGTAACCACGTGTCGTCTTTAAAGTCGCCAGGTCGCCGCGTGACTTGAAGCGTCACAGCCACCGCACGGTCTATGCCTGAAGGCGCTGTAGGACATCCAGCGTCTCAATCTACACAGGAAACACTTGTGGTTGCATCGAACTGTTGGAGAAAATGACGCAAATGCTTTAGCCAACACTAAGGAAATGACTAAATCGTGATTCAGACAAGCATATCAGACCCGGCCTTCGCTTGCCAGTCTGGCCAATAGAGAACTACTCATTCTGTTCGCGCCATCGTTCCGCAAACAAACAGAAAAAAAACAAAATATCATGCCAGAAGATACTTCTCACAGCGAATCCCAGCTAGTGCGCGCCCCGAAGAGTAATGTCGGAAGAAGACTTCATGTGTGAGTATAACTGTTTCAGTTTGTCGGCTAATTCACGACTGACACTTGTCTACTTTGTCTACTTCGGGGTACACCAAGACAGCTCCAGGGGCAAAAATACTCGTAAATCAGCCAGGGGGTTGGGATGGTGAAAATACCATTAATTCGACCTGTGGGGTGCTGGGGAGCATGCGGGAGCATGGGGAGCATGCGGGAGCATGGGGAGCATGGGGAGCATGCGGGAGCATGGGGAGCATGCGGGAGCATGGGGAGCATGCTGGGGAGCATGGGGAGCAGGGAGCATGGGGAGCATGGGGAGCATGGGGGCATGGGGAGCATGGGGAGCATGCGGGAGCATGGGGAGCATGCGGGAGCATGGGGAGCATGGGAGCATGGGGAGCATGGGGAGCATGGGGAGCATGCGGGAGCATGGGGAGCATGGGGAGCATGGGGAGCATGCGGGAGCATGGGGAGCATGCGGGAGCATGGGGAGCATGCGGGAGCATGGGGAGCATGCGGGAGCATGGGGAGCATGCGGGAGCATGGGGAGCATGGGGAGCATGGGGAGCATGGGGAGCATGGGGCATGGGGAGCATGGGGAGCATGGGGAGCATGCGGGAGCATGGGGAGCATGGGGAGCATGCGGGAGCATGGGGAGCATGGGGAGCATGGGGGGCATGGGGAGCATGGGGAGCATGGGGAGCATGGGGAGCATGCAGGAGCATGGGGAGCATGCTGGGAGCATGCGGGAGCATGGGGAGCATGGGGGCATGGGGAGCATGGGGAGCATGGGGAGCATGGGGAGCATGCGGGAGCATGGGGAGCATGGGGGAGCATGGGGAGCATGGGGGGGCATGCAGGGGCATGGGGAGCATGGGGAGCATGGGGAGCATGGGGAGCATGGGGAGCATGGGGAGCATGGGGAGCATGGGGAGCATGGGGAGCATGGGGAGCATGGGGAGCATGGGGAGCATGGGGAGCATGGGGAGCATGGGGAGCATGGGGAGCATGGGGAGCATGGGGAGCATGGGGAGCATGGGGAGCATGGGGAGCATGGGGAGCATGGGGAGCATGCGGGGGAGCATGGGGAGCATGCGGGAGCATGGGGAGCATGGGGAGCATGGGGAGCATGGGGAGCATGGGGAGCATGCGGGGAGCATGGGGAGCATGGGGAGCATGGGGAGCATGGGGGCATGGGGGAGCATGCGGGAGCATGGGGAGCATGCGGGAGCATGGGGAGCATGCGGGAGCATGGGGGCATGGGGAGCATGGGGAGCATGGGGAGCATGGGGAGCATGGGGAGCATGGGGAGCATGGGGAGCATGGGGAGCATGGGGAGCATGGGGAGCATGGGGGCATGGGGAGCATGCGGGAGCATGGGGAGCATGCGGGAGCATGGGGAGCATGCGGGAGCATGGGGAGCATGGGGAGCATGGGGAGCATGGGGAGCATGGGGAGCATGGGGAGCATGGGGAGCATGGGAGCATGGGGAGCATGGCATGGGGAGCATGGGGGAGCATGGGGAGCATGGGGGCATGGGGAGCAGGGGAGCATGGGGGCATGGGGGTGGGGAGGATGGGGAGCATGGGGAGCATGGGGGCATGGGGAGCATGGGGGCATGGGGAGCATGGGGGAGCATGCGGGAGCATGGGGGCATGGGGAGCATGGGGAGCATGGGGAGCATGCGGGAGCATGGGGGATGGGGAGCATGGGGAGCATGGGGAGCATGGGGAGCATGGGGAGCATGGGGAGCATGGGGGCATGGGGAGCATGGGGAGCATGGGGGCATGGGGAGCATGCGGGAGCATGGGGAGCATGGGGAGCATGGGGAGCATGCGGGAGCATGGGGAGCATGGGGAGCATGGGGAGCATGCGGGAGCATGGGGAGCATGGGGAGCATGGGGAGCATGGGGGCATGGGGAGCATGCATGGGGCATGGGGAGCATGCGGGAGCATGGGGAGCATGGGGGCATGCGGGAGCATGGGGAGCATGCGGGGGCATGGGGAGCATGCGGGAGCATGGGGAGCATGCAGCATGGGGAGCATGGGGGGGGAGCATGGGGGCATGGGGAGCATGCGGGAGCATGGGGGCATGCGGGAGCATGGGCATGGGGAGCATGGGGAGCATGCGGGAGCATGGGGAGCATGGGGAGCATGCGGGAGCATGGGGAGCATGCGGGAGCATGGGGAGCATGCGGGAGCATGGGGAGCATGCGGGAGCATGGGGAGCATGCAGGAGCATGGGGAGCATGCGGGAGCATGGGGAGCATGCGGGAGCATGGGGAGCATGCGGGAGCATGGGGAGCATGCGGGAGCATGGGGAGCATGCGGGAGCATGGGGAGCATGGGGAGCATGGGGAGCATGCGGGAGCATGGGGAGCATGCGGGAGCATGGGGAGCATGGGGAGCATGCGGGAGCATGGGGAGCATGCGGGAGCATGGGGAGCATGCGGGAGCATGGGGAGCATACGGGAGCATGGGGAGCATGCGGGAGCATGGGGAGCATGCGCGTAGCTCGACCGCCCCATTTTCATGCTCTCTTCTTGCGCTTATGGCTAACAACAAAATGCGATACTGAAAAGAACTACCATCACAGTATAAGTACATTCAAGTTCACAATTCTCGCTGGACTTTGAACTCTTTTCACGACTAATGGATGCGTTTGTAATACTAGGTTTACCTTCTTGATGCGAGTGAAACCATTAGTATATTACTGTTCAAACAAAATTTCTTCAATTTCCGCTATGTGCGTATGTGTGGGGTAGGTGCAAGTTCATTACAGGGTCACTAATGGCTACATGGTGTGCCCTAGTTTCCAAGATATAGTACCAAATGTCCGTGAGATGTCATCCGTTGTTCACCAGTGTTGATGGGGAGAAAGAATAGAACACCGGTGCAAATTATCCCGTAAAAGAACATTTTGAAATGGCCGAAATCTGCACGGGGTCATTGTGAGTTCACCAATCTATGCTTTTGCACAATTCAGATTGTTGTTCATTGAGTTGAGTTTTTCCCCTTAGACATTCTTCATGCATTTATATTTTCATGGCAAGTTACTTGAATGTCCAGGTTTGAAAGGTTTGATTTTATTAAGGTTGCCAGATATAGCCATACTTAGTACTGATTGGCCCACAGACGTTTTTAAGGTAGTGTTCACCTTACAAGTCTGCACCAACTGCTAGTAAGAACGAAGCCTACCTGCTGGCCGATGAAGAAATAATTATCATGATTATTGTGGGAGAGGATGATAAAGGGAAAGACGGATGACCGCTGGTTGAAGATACGGTCTGTGGGAGAGAATGATTGGCAAGCTGACGGAATGGGGAAAAGAAAAACGCTATAAATAATAACATGATATTGTGTTCGTCCTCCGGGCCTCATCAGTCACCTCAAACATTTGTGCAGTGCACATCGTGCACTTTATAATATTTGCCACTTGAAAGGAAATGCTACAACTGCATCACGTGACACCCGGCTGAAACGGAATGAAAGCGCATATGTTGAGGACCAACAAAGCAGTGCAAAATAACTGATAGGTAACAACACACGGCACCTCATAAAGTCATAACGTGTTCAGACTTAGGGCCGCAACGGCCCATCCTGAATTCATTTCTATAACTAGCTATCTTGTTCCCACGTTTTCTGGTGGCTAAGAAATCGGGATAACCGCTTAGCTTTGACGCACCTCATCTATGATTAAATAACAACGCTTCCAGATTGGCTACTGAACTGAGACTCCAGTTAGGTGTTCTTTTTTACCTTTCTGATTTCCTTTGTCTTCGGATGTGTTTTAAGGCTCCAGCCACTTTTTTGCTTGGGGCTCGTCACGTGTTTGCGATCCCGACTTTACAACAAATAAAGTTCTGTTACTTTTGTTGTGCACCGACGATAATTTGTAAGGATCGGCGCCTTTTCGCAGACCCCGCAGTGTTCATTTAGTGCCCTGTCTTTTCGTTCCTTTTCTAGGACCATGTCGATTTTTGAGGGACCTAGCCTGTTTTTGAGGCCCCATGCTGTATCAAACCCCGCTGTGCTTTGAGGGACCGCTGTGTCTTTAATTTTGGCTCTGGTGTGTATATTTAGAGTAGCAGAGTGTCTTACGGCAATGCCGTCTTTTCCAGACTCGGCAAGCTTTGAAGCGACCGATGCATTTTCGTTCTCCAGTTATGCTCTTTGAGACCCGCTGTTTTTTTTTGCCGTTCCTTGCTCATATTTGTGGGACTCCAGCACGATATTAGGGGCCCCGGTGTAATTTCTTTGGATCCCGTCTCGACGTTTCGGGCCCAGTCGCGTAGTTCCGGGAGAATCCGACTTCAGTTTTCTGGGCTCGACAGTTTTTGGTGACTTATTGTGAACAACGTAAAGTCCGAGCTAAGGCCTTCTTTTCCGGGCCCTCGGCGACATTTCTTTATTTTTGTGTCCCGCCGGGAATTGTCGAGCTCCGGAATGTTTTTTTTTTCGGTGCCGTACGTTATTTGTTAAGACATCTCGTGGAATGTTTTGACAAAGGGGTGATTTTCCCGGCTCGAACATTTATTTTTCGGAACCTCTCTTTATTTTTTAATGTTTTGGCTTGATTCTTGTCGGGTTGCGATGCGACTTTCGGAACACGCTGTGCTTATTTGGGGACATCGACGCAAATTTTTGTGAGCCCCGAGGGAATTATTGATGCCTCGACCAGAACGTACGCGACTACCGACGGGAATTTTTGGTCCCATGTGCGACATTTGGAGGTGGGGGTGTTGGTGCTAGTTCATAGGTCGCGTTGTGCTAATCTGACCCCAGGCCCAGACTAATTTTAGCGTTCCCCGGTGCAAATTTTAGAGCCCGAAGCAAGTTTTTTTTTGGTGTCCGCTGTATTTATTCATAGCCCCTAACTATGGGGGCCCCGACGCGAATGTATCTTGCCCTAGAACCATTTTTGTGGACCCAGGCGCAATTTTTTGGTTCTTGGAAGCCTGGCTCGTTAGGACGGGGGGATATTTTTTCTCTTTAGCATGCCACTGCGGCTGCTCAATGAGTTTTTTACTTTCAACCGATGGCACCCTTCAGAGCAAAAAGGCCCTCAGGATAATTTTATTTCGTGACCTCTTCTGAATTGTCCGGTGCTCGGGTGAATTCGATAGACTCCCTTTGTGATTTATTGGGGCCGACTTCTATTTGTGTAAGCCTCCTGCGCGATATTTGTGAGCCCCAGTGCGATTCTTGGGGCTCCCGGTGCATCTTTTTCCGTGCTCCAACGCACTTCCTTCCGGGGCCCGACGCCTTTTTGGGTTCTTGATGTAGTAAGCTGTAGCCTTCATTATTGTATATATGCTACAATAATGCATTATTGAAATAAGTATTTGATGGGTTACACCCAAGGTTATTCATATTCATATAGTGTGGTCTATTTGCTTCGGCGTGATATCATGCGGAGATGTGTTGAGGTTCGCATAATGTTTTATAGTTCGTTCGATGGTACCTCTGGGTGACCGTTTTCAGCTACGCAAATTTAAAATGAAGTCGGCTCATTTACGTCCGATGGCACCGCTAGGTCGTCACTCTGACCTCAGATGAACCCTCTACCACTTCTTCGACTTCAGATGGCCGCTCTTCTACTTTAGACAGTCCCTGGTCACGATGCTGCCCCGAATAGCAAGGTTGAATCACTGAATGAAATAGTGCATAGTATGAAATGAACTTTTTGATAATTGCATTCTATTTTAGCGAGATGCAGACCCAGAAATTGTCACACGGCGACCATGTCCGAAGGACACAATTTCGAAAATGCAGAAAGAGACTGAGAACGAGAAAGAGAGAGAGATAGAGAGATAAAGAGAAAGAGAGATGCAGAGGCACAGAGATCCAAGGATGCAGATACGCAGAGATGCAGAGATACAGAGCTCAAGAGATCAAGCGAAACAGATATCAAGAGAGATGCAGAGAGATCAAGTGAGATGCAGAGAGATCAAGAGATGAAAAGAGTGAGGGAGAAGGGAGAGAGGAAAAGGAATATATGGATATGGATATCAATGCATGTATGCATATATATATATATATATATAGCTGTAGATGAAGGCATACACCTGCATTTAGATATAGAAATATAGGTTAGGTATATGCTGCGCATTCAGTTGTTCTTGTGCCTCCTGTTCGCCGATGTTAAATTCACGATAATTTTGCAGGATTCGCAGGCGTTTCGGCGCCGGACGCCGGCAGCCGTCCCAGAGATTTGTGTTTCGCGACGTCACCCCTCGCCGAAGAGCGGACATCTATTGACTTCTAGTGATCAAGCCATCTCCTGCCACAAACACACAAATACACACACACACACACAAATACACACACACATACACACACACACACATACATACATACATACACACACACACACACACACACACACACACACACACACACACACACACACACACACACACACACACACACACGCACACACATTCACACTCACGCTGCATATTACTAGGTGCCGAGCTCGGCTGCGGCTCAGTCACCTATCGGTTAGTTAACAACAGAACTGGGTCACAACGTCATCTAGTCTGTTGCGACGGCATAACATCTGGCTGCTTATCCCCTGGTTCTCTAGATCTATCAGGAAGACATAAATAAGTCAGAGCGTCCCTCCTCGATCCTCCGCAATATTCATGGCCACCCAATGTTTTTTTCGGTAATACCTTGACAAATGGCACATCCCTATGTTTGTTGATTGTGGATGAGAATACCAGAGGTAATTGTGAACTGAGTACTCTCATTTACTTCATACTGATTCAGTGCTCCATTAGAAATCGCAAGATCGCCATTAGTTAGCCGTTTCTAGATCAGCTCTGCTTGACGCAGGCTGGCCGTTCAGATCGCGGCCAGCTCGTCTCTTCGGGGAAAGCCGAGCCGGGCTACGACGTCGAGCGCCCGGCTACGCAGGCTGGGAATCGGAAGACTGCAGTGGCGGACACAGTTCTTGAACTATTCGTCATTTTGTCAAAGTGTATACTATCTTCAGATATGTATGCTGTTGCGCTGTTGGCGCATCATCTTTTCCCTGTCACTGTCATATGGAGGTGTCCTTTGAGATCAGGCTGAAGACGCCACTGGCAACGTGCACATGTCACTGGATACGGCGAGGGTGAGGCACTATATCGTGCGGTCGTCGGGGAGCGGAGGGGTAGCTGATGCGTGGTCTTCCTACGCGGGCTTGAGACTGGGCTGCTGGGAATTGACACCAACGGATCGTCTGGCTTATTCAATGGCCGACGTGGTTGACTGGTTTGAGGTCGATACACATACGTATAATGCAAGGTGTTGAACGATATGTCAGATGTATGGCTTTTTAACTTCGAAATCATACTGCTCGCATGCAGCATGCAGCTAGGAGAACATGTAAGGCAATTCATAAAATCAGTTACTCAGTGTGCATGGGCCACGGTAATTCGAATTTCTACCTTAAACAGCGCAGCGTCGCATTTGTCGTCCCATGAAAAAGCTGTCCAGTTTCGATATGTGTCCAATAGATTTCGAGATGGAGGGGATGGATGGAGGGGGAAAATCCACCCCATAGATTCAGGCCTAAACGAGCCCCACTTTAGTGAATGTAATAAATGCACAGACACCTCTGGTCTTCTTAATGCAACTACATTTAACAATATACTGAGCACGCCTGTGATCTAACGTAAGGTATGCTTACGTTTAGCTACTCCGAAGTGCGCTTGTGCATGCAAACATGGATAAATTCCCTTGCATCTGGGTATGCACATTTTCGCATATTCACGTACATTTGCGCTGACTTATTTTCATATACGCATCTTTGGCCTGCATACATTTGCGCTCACGTACATTTGTGCATGTGTGCTTTCGTGCTTACGTAGACTTGAGTATGCGCACAATTGGCATGCGTAAACGTCAAAGCACGCAAAGCCAATGAAATGCAGCATATTCACACAAACTGATTCGGCCGGGCGCACTTTCCGGGATCATCAGGTGACTCGCAGTGCATGTACAACACTCGGTGCTTGGGAACATGAGGGTCGAAACAACAAAAACAAACACTCCACAGGGAAGAGGTGACAAATCCCTGCCGATACGGGATCAGACACAATAATTCCTGCGCTATAAACATGATAGCGGCCTGCCACCTTCATAACATTACGCTATATTGGCCCTCACAACCTGGGGGTGTGGGGCGAATGTTTCACCTTTTCCTTTTCCTAGGCCTGTCTATGATTGGGAAGTCGAAAATTGTTTTGGGAGAAGAGGGACGATAGATTGCCCAGGCATGTTCTTTACAGTTAATAACATAAAACCCTGGTTGCGACCTGTGGGGATTACCACCTATGGAGGTTATGACCTGTGGAGGTTATGACCTGTGGAGGTTGTGAACGCTGCGGACTTTTGGAGGTTACGACTTGTGGAGGTTATGACCGCTACGATGTTGTGGAGGTTATGACATGCGGAGGTTGTGAACGCTGCGGACTTGTGGAGGTTATGACTTGTGGAGGTTAGGACCGCTGAGATGTGTTGAATTTGTGGAGGTTGCGAGCTGTGGAGGTTGCGACCCGTAGAGGTTATGATACGTCTCCATTCCTGCACTGTTAGTACAGCTTTGACATTGTACCTGCCATTATCTACCACTTTTCATTCTTGCCACGTCTCTCTCTGCAAGCCTGAGCTCTAGCTACATTTCTGCAGATTTAAAAGTGTATTGAGAAAAGACCAGGACTTACAACTCTTCTCGAAACATGAACTGCACTTCGGGTGTAGACACTGAATGAAACAGCCCGATGACATCCTAAAACCATTACTCAAGCGATACGTGGTTCTGCCACAGCATAGGAGTGAAATAGGACGCACGCATATTCCTACTGTTGACATCGGTTAGACATGGACTAGCTTTCCTGCTTACGTGAGCGCGTCGACATAACCAATTAGGGCCATATCAATGCCACTGATAATTATTCTGTGCGTTGGCGTTCATCCTGCAATATCTCCACAAAGCTACACTGATGGCTCGACTGTAGCATTGGACTGAAAAGTGGAAGATTGAGTCACGTAGGGGGAGGGGAACACACCCGGAGCACTGCGATGCCGGAGTTGACTAAATTTATTGCTTGATGGGATTTAGGTTATATAACTATACTGCGCCACTATATACGCACCTAATAGTAATAGCCGGGGACAACAGCTTAACTTCCTCACGACCCCAGAGAATGTCTTGAACACGGCTATGCCGGACACATCCAAGCTTATTTGTTGCGGCGACTGAGACATCCACATGACAGGTCTGAACACTTCGTCACAATTTATAGACACCGCATCGGCACGTTTTGTAAGATAAATGGTGCAAAGGTTTGACCTCCTTAATACTTGGCGGTATGCATATCCATATTCCAATTTACGTGGAGAAGAAAAGGTGCCATACAATCCCAGCAGTGGTCATTTAATTATTGTTTTCATCAGTGAAGCAATAGTACCAAATCACGGAATTGCAAGCATATAAATTCACATTGATGTGGGAAAAGGTATAACAAATTTCGGCGCGCTGTCGCGCGCCGTTCTTTCATTATCTATAGAAAACCTCAGGGGGCGGGGCGGTTGAAGACCCACCCGCCCACCAGGCGGCGCGGGTTAAGAGACAACCTGAAGTTGATCAGAGATCAGTTCGAGGCGCACGCGATCTCACGGAAGATGTGGTACCGACGGAGGCATCCGGCCAACTCTCCAGACCAGAGTCCACTGTTATCTTCCTATGGAATCACCGAAATGCATCGACCCTGCGGTAGTTGGAGAGGGTAACGGGAGATGATTGAAAGGCACCGTGATTCGTTCGACCTCAAATAGACTGATTGGATGTGATTGTGGCTTTACGACGCGTTCAGCAGCTGATGCCATAAGGCGTCGCCCGCCTCTCACCCTGGCAGGAAGGGCGGGTATCGCGGGGAATCGAAGCCCGTACCCCTGGCTTGCCAAACGCTCAGCTGAACCACTGAGCTGCCGACTCCCCGTTCCACCTCAAGTGACACTGCTGGCAATCTGTATATCTGTATATCTATCCGTATATCTACCTCCACCTACCCTGATATGTATGTGCACATTACAGGCTGCGCGCTAGGGTGTGAACTGTGATCCTGGTCATGCTAATAATGTCCAGTGAACCATGATGCCTCTGCGCAAATATTATATAAATGTTCTTCGTTGGAGGTTCCTGTTGCTGTGCAGGATGCCGCTTTCAATTGTAGCATCCTGGAAGATGTGTCGTACGTGAACTTGCTATTTCGAAGACAGTCATTAGTCGACGGAAGCGATTTATATTATGCACCCGGCGTTCGACTCGATAGAACAACTCTGAAAAAGGCACTATTGGAGTAAAAAACAAAGTGCAATAAGTTACTTTGGCGATGCCGCTCGTTCGTACACTCGATGATAGGAACAATATGAATGGCGTTCACTTCGCAGCAATCGCTGTTCGGGCTTCCCACATGACATCGTATTTCAATCCATTGAGAGGATCCAAAGTGCAACAAAACACACACATATACCCACATACGCCCAACGTGCTGACGAAAGATCCAGACCCTTACAACTCCTATGATGGATCGGCACTAAAGCGATTCAGTCGCATGTACCAAGACATATATATGTCTCGGTGAATCAGCCATCAAAACAAAATACAATACCACAGCCACTGATAAATTATCAAATGATCTAGTCATGTTACAACCCACCCAGAGTAAAAACACAAGTCCTCATAACTTAATAAAATAGCTAGGTGGCCCACTTCCTGTCGATTCATGGCAGGAATACAGCAACCAGAGGCAACTGTGGCATCAGCCAAGTTCAGTGTCCACTCGCCATGACGTCAAACCTTAGAGCCCAGAGCTGGTGTCATTAGTCGGTCTGAGTGACGGAGTCAGTGTCAGAGTCCGGAGACCGAGTCACTGACTATGCCGGAGGCCGGAGCCGGAGCCGGAGCCGGAGCCGGAGCCGGAGCCGGAGCCGGAGCCGGAGCCGGAGCCGGAGCCGGAGCCGGAGCCGGAGCCGGAGCCGGAGCCGGAGCCGGAGCCGGAGCCGGAGCCGGAGCCGGAGCCGGAGCCGGAGCCGGAGCCGGAGCCGGAGCCCAATGCTTGACAAGCTGCTCTACTGTATATCGCTGCCTATGTCGCGACGTCAGCAGGCCTGGTCGTCTGCACCGACCTGATGTCACCAGACCGTGTCGTCTGCACCGACCTGACGTCCCCGGACCTTGTCGTCTGCACCGACCTGATGTCACCAGACCTTGTCGTCTGCATCGACCTGACGTCCCCGGACCTGATCATCTGTATCGGCCTGATGTCACCAGACCTTGTCGTCTGCACCGACCTGACGTCCCCGGACCTGATCATCTGTATCGGCCTGATGTCACCAGACCTTATCGTCTGCACCGACCTGACGTCCCCAGACCTGATCATCTGCACCGACCTGACGTCCCCAGACCTGATCATCTGCACCGACCTGACGTCCCCAGACCTCATCATCTGCACCGACCTGACGTCCCCAGACCTGATCGATCTGGAGCCGGAGCCGGAGCACCAATGTCTTGACAAGTTGCTCTACTAGCTAATCGTCTGCCTACCGACCTGACGTCCCCAGACCTTATCATCTGCACCGACCTGACGTCCCCAGACCTGATCATCTGTATCGGCCTGATGTCACCAGACCTGATCATCTGTATCGGCCTGATGTCACCAGACCTGATCATCTGTGTCGGCCTGATGTCACCAGACCTGATCATCTGTATCGGCCTGATGTCACCAGACGTGACCGTCTATGCCCGGTCGCCCGCACCGACCTGCCGCCACCAGCTGGGCGGCCGGGGGCACCGTGGGATCACCTGCCCTGGACAGTGGTGGTCGGCTCGTCGATGCCGAGCAGTCGGTAGACCCGTCGGCCGACGGCGAGCCGCTGCCGCTGCGAGTCGCGCACCAGGTCGGTGTAGCTCAGTTCGGCCATGCCGAGTCGCGAGCACATCCAGCCGCCGGCGTCGCTCAGCCGGTAGCCCCGCACGCGGTCGGTGATCTCGTGCTGCTGGCCGGCCAGCTGGGCGCCCTTCTCGACGGACGCGACGCACCGCTGCCGCCAGAAGAGCCGGCGCGCCACGAGCGTCTCGGCGCGCGCCACGAACTGGTCCACCGGCAGGCGGGCGATCTGGCGCGCCAGCCGGCGCACGAAGTGGCGGTAGAGGATGACGTCGAGCGCGAGGAACTCCTCGAGCGCGGCGCGCTCGGCGTCGCTCAGGTGCGTGCGGAACGAGTCGAAGCGGGCGTTCTTGACCAGGTAGGCGACGTCGTCGGTGGACCAGCACATGAGGTCGCGCAGCAGCACCAGCGACTCGTCCATCATCTCGGCGATCATGACCAGGTCGAACGCCTGGTCCAGTTCGGTCAGCATGGTGTCCACCAGGCGCGGCTCGCTGACGATCGCCGGGTCGTAGCCCAGGTCGAACGCCATCTGGTTGCCGCCGAATCGTCTGTTGGAGATGGGCGCGTGACGTCATGCGCGGCAGTGACGTGGCACACAACGACGTCACAGACCGGAAGCCTCTGCTGTATTGGCTCGATTAGCATCGGGACGCCCGGGGGAGGAACTCGACGTACATTTGAGGTAGTAGCTACAGTAGTCATTCTCGGTTTTATCCACCACTCTCCCGATGCGCTTCTATCCCCCACTATCACCCTTCCGATGCGCCCTTACCCCCCCCCCACACACACACACCACCACCACCACCACCACCACCACAATCACCACCTTCCAACACTACAATCTGCATCCACCCAATGCTTCAGAGGAAAGTTAGCCACACGTCAGACAGACTGATGCATTTGCACCTTCAACAATCATAAGACAATGACAACAAAAGTAATATAATTGTGAATTATTGTCACGGGCTTTCTTCTTCCAAGTACCGCACTATTTGTTCTTTACAGAATGAGGGGAGTTTTGTAGAAGGAACAGGTAAGTGCGGGATAAATATATACATTTTATTGGCTGCGTCACTTGCACCTCATACCAGATCGGATCAGTATTCAGGTGATTCGAATCCCACTAGCAATAGTCCTTTCTTGAGCCGAAACTGAGTAGCCAAGCACACAATTTCCATGTTGATACATTTTTGGCATTTTTTTTATTTTTGGCCAGATTTTACCATGAAGACAATACGAAACTTTTATAAAAGCTTCCCACCACATTCTGCCAGGTGTAAATAATCAATTTTGAACAATTCTGCATTCATAGAACAGGCATAATTAAAAGGTAACACGAATTCATATGACTGAACTCAAACAACTATGTGCCTAGTATAACCACCAGCAACACGACCAACAGTGGCAATCAGTGACGCCTTTTATTGACAGTCTTCTTCACGACTCTTTTATCATTAGTGCTAACGCCTCGACCAATGTCATCTCAGACTTCATCATTTTGCTCCCAAACTGTCTTCAACATCAGCTTTGCTAGTCACTAAAACGGCGGATTTTTAACTGTCGTGCTAGTTTATCGAGGCCACTCACAGCCAGGGCGGCTGGGCGCACGTGGGAAGTCTGCTGCATTGTTGGCTGGATGCTATTATATCGGAAATGGCGAATGTGAATGGATATGGATGTCGACCAGAAATGCACACGGATGTGAACAAAAATTGGAGCTTTCCCGCCATCTGTTTGTAACACTTGATGCACCTGGCAGTAGTGAAATTCATACCATGATCTTCTCATTCGAAGGCCTGCTCCTTGTATCGGTGTGGTGGATAGGTAAGAACGCAAGTAAAGTGCTGATAATGACTGACGGTGGAAACTCTGAGGGCTGGGGGTTCGGTGAGAGGATCACCAGCGGGACAAAGGGGGCTGAAATTGATCTGCGGACAAAAACAAACGTTGGTTTATCTATCTGAAAACATATTTCCAACTTTTTTATTGACACATCGCTAAAATATGTCCAAAATTTTGCTGCAGAAGTAGCGTCGTGACGCCGTGGTTGCAGTCGCGACTTTACCTTCTAGTGATAAAAGAACTCCTCAGTATGAAAAAGCCAAAGGTGGTTATGGAGCATTTGGTAGGTGTATGATGTTTAATGCTCAGAGTATCCGTTCCAAATTTGATGAGTTCAAGTGTTATGTTGCTGAGGAGGAACCAGATTTTGTTTGCATTACGGAGGCATGGGTCAGTGAAGGGTATTTTGGAGATAACTTGCAGGACTATGAGATCCAGGGATACAATATGTTTTCGTGCAATAGGGATCCAGCAATGAAAGGGGGTGGTGTAATGCTCTATATGAATAGCTTATTCAGTTCTCAAAAAGTAGCAGGTGGAGATAAAAATGTGTCTGTGGAGTCCATTTGGCTTCATGTCACTGTGGGAAAAGGCAACAGCAATACTCTTAGGATAGGAGCTTTCTACCGATTAGGAACCCTGCCACATTCTCAGCAACTGGAGCTTGACAAGGTGATTTGTGAGGAAGTCAGTAGAAATGTTAAGAGGAAGTGCCTTATTTTTGGTGACTTTAATCTAAAAGGTTATGAAAATGCTGGTGTTGGCTCCCCATCATGCAAAATGTTTAGGAAATGCCTTGAAGAGGACCTGCTCTTACACCAGTTTGTATCGGAACCTACCATGCATGGCTCATTCTTAGACCTTGTATTCTCGGATTTAAGTGACTTGGTTAAAGACTTGACTGTAGGCGAAACTCTGGGAAGAAGTGACCATAACATAGTTAGATTCAAGGAACATGTAGGGGAAATTATCAAGGATAATTTGGGAAAGGTTCCAAATTTCAACAGAGCACACTTTGACTGCATGAGAGCGGCTTTAAGTGCCATCAGACGGGAAGAAGAATTCTCCAATTTAAATGCCTGTGAAATGTGGGAAAAGTTCAAATCCTTCTTGAAGGAAATTCAGATTAGACATGTCCCCCAAAAACAAAGACGCAAGAGAAGGGTAGGAAAGCTAGCATGGCTTACACCAGACTTGATAAAAGCAATTATGGCTAAGAAAACTGCATTTAGAGTCCTTAAAGAAGCCTCAAATATCGTCAATCTAAAGGCGTATCGAAAAGCTAGAGACACTGTGAAGCAAAAAACCAGAGCAGCAAAGCGAGCAAAAGAACTGGATTTAGCTAGAAACTGTAATGGGGACAGTAAAAGTTCTTTAGTTTCTACAAGCTGAGTAAAGTTTCTAGTACAATTGGTCTACTGGAAGTAAACGGGACTACATTGGGAGAGGATAGTGAGATGGTTGAAGAGCTGAGCAAGCAGTTTAAATCAGTGTTTACATTGGAAGATATGACCAATCTGCCGACCGTACACCACAGTTCAGTGACATGAGATCTGACAAATGATGTTGGTTTCATTGATAGTGATGTTGTTTACAATCACATCAGGAAAATAAAGCCAAACAAGGCAGCAGGACCTGGTCATATTTATACTAGGGTGTTGCGGGAAACTGAAAAGGAACTGGCATTTCCACTTAGCATAATATTTTGTAGATCAGTTTCACAAAATGAAATTCCAACCGATTGGAAAAGGGCAAATGTAGTTTCTATTTTCAAGAAAGGATAAAAAGGGAAAGTTGAAAACTATGGGCCAGTAAGTCTCGCATCCCTAGTCTGCAAGGTACTCGAATCAATTATCAAGGATAGAATAGTTAGTTATCTGGAAGGTAGCAGATTGATTCAAGATACTCAACATGGGTTTAGAAAAGGACGATCGTGTCTCACAAACCTCTTGGACTTTTTGAACTTCGCCACAGAACAATTTGATCAGGGAAATCAGGTTGATGTAGCATATCTTGACTTTAGTAAGGCCTTTGACAAGGTACCCCATAAACGGTTAATGATACAGCTTCAGTCCCATGGTATTGCAGGTAGCATCTTAAAATGGATAAAGTTGTGGCTTTCAGATAGACAGCAAAGAGTGATGCCAAATGGTATAAAGTCATCATGGCAAAATGTTCTTAGTGGAGTCCCACAGGGGTCAGTACTGGGGCCACTACTGTTCATTGTATTTGTAAATAACATTGAAAGGGGCCTAAGCAGTAAAGTTTTGAAATTTGCGGATGATTTGAAAGTCTTTAGGGCAATAACAGGTCAAGATGATCATATCTCGCTGCAAAAAGACTTAGACGAACTTGTGAAGTGGTCCGAAGAATGGCAAATGAAATTTAATTTTGATAAGTGCAAAATCATGCATGTAGTTAAGCAGCATATGAAGGCTCCATGCTTGATGAGTGGCCAAATGCTATCAGTGACTCAACCGGAGAAGGATTTAGGTGTTATTCTAAACACAAAACTGGGGGCATCAGAACAGACCAAGGAAGCCAGGAAGAAGGCACTGAGAATGCTCGGGGCAATAAATAGGAATGTATCATACAGATGTGAGGAATTGATCAGGAAGCTTTACTGTGCATACGTCAGGCCACATTTGGAATACTGCATCCAAGCTTGGTCTCCTAGCTAGGAAAAAGATTGTTGGCTTTTAGAGAGAGTACAAAAGAGGGCTACAAAAATGGTAAATGGCATAAGCAACCTGGCATAGGAGGAAAGATTGAAGAAAGTGAATATGTTTTCACTTAGATATAGAAGGCTGAGAGGAGATCTCATCGAGGTCTTTAAATTTGTCCATGGTCTGGAGAGGGGATATCTTGGGGAAATGTTTGAATTGAACAGAAATGATGCAATTAGAGGTCATACATTCAAAATTAAAGTTAACCACAGCAGAACAAGGTTAAGGCAGACTTTCTTCACCAACAGGTTAGTAGAACACTGGAACCAGCTGCCAGAAAACATTGTCAGTAGCAGCACATTGAACATCTTTAAAAGCAGCATAGACAATCATTATAAGATTAGAGGGCTTGCTTTAAGTATTATAGGGATGTCTGATTGACAGATTTGGTGGGCAACTGGTTGAGTGTACAGAATGCAACCAAGAAGGGCCATTGTGGCTCATAGTTGCACTGATATTTTATGTCTTTATGTCTTTATGCCTTGCTTTGACTGACATTGAGTTGATTCTAGGTCATACCGCTGAGACGTCTAGTTATGGCTATTCTCGAGTATCGAAGGTAGCTCGGACATGTTCCTGTGGGGCGACACCCTATTGAGCAATACCACAATGTCCTGTGAAGACCTCATCTATGGCTTATGGTGCTCTATTCATAGCATTCGCAGTGCAGCGGCAGTGGTGGCAGTGGTGGTAGTGGTGGTGGCAGTGTTGACAGTGGACAGTGGTGACAGTGGTAGTAGTGGTGGCAGTGGCTGCAGTGTCTGCAGTGTCTGCAGTGGTGGCAGTGGTGACAGTGGTGGCAGTGGTAGTAGTTGTGATAGTGGTGGCAGTGGTGGCAGTGGTGGTAGTGGTGGTAGTGGTGGTAGTGGTGGCAGTGGTGGTAGTGGTGGTAGTGATGGTAGCGGTGACAGTGGTGGTGGTGGTGGTAGTTGTGATAGTGGTGACAGTGGTGGTAGTGGTAGTAGTGGTGTAGTGGTAGTAGTGGTGTAGTGGTAGTAGTGGTGTAGTGGTAGTAGTGGTGGTAGTGGTGGCAGTGGCGGTAGGGTGGTAGTGGTGACAATGGTGGTAGTGGTGGCAGTGGTGGTAGTGGTGGTAGTGCTGGTAGTGGTGACAGTGGTGGTAGTGGTGGCAGTGGTGACAGTGGTGACAGTGGTGATAGTGGTGGTAGTTGTGATAGTGGTGGCAGTGGCTGCAGTGTGACAGTGGCGCGTGTTAGTGTCGGTGGTGCAGTGGTGACAGTGGTGACAGTGGTGACAGTGATGGCAGTGGTGACAGTGGCTGCAATGTCTGCAGTGTCTACAGTGGTGACAGTTGTGGTAGTGGTGGTAGTGGTAGCAGTGGTGGTAGTGGTGGTAGTGGTGGCAGTGGTGGTAGTGGTGGTAGTGGTGGCAGTGGTGGTAGTGGTGGTGTTGGTGGTATTTGTGGTAGTGGTGGTAGTGGTGGTAGTGGTGGTAGTGGTGGTAGTGGTGGTAGTGATGGTAGTGGTGGTAGTGGTGTTAGTGGTGGTAGTGATGGTATTGGTGGCAGTGGTGGTAGTGGTGGCAGTGGTGGTAGTGGTGGCAGTGGTGGTAGTGGTGGTAGTGATGGTAGCGGTGACAGTGGTGCCAGTGGTGGCAGTGGTGGCCTCTGACCTCCATATCTGACCAGATCCTATCCGCATGTGACCATGGAGAGGTGTCCCTTCTCTGCCTGCTGGATTTGACAATGTTCTTTGATGTGATAGATCATTCAAAACTCCTGTCAAAATTAGGTCTCCACAGCATCGATACCTCGTGGTTTTCGGCTTATCTTCAGAACCACACCGAGAGTGCCAGCCTTACTGACAGTCTGGGTGTCGTGCACAAGTCTGCCTCGTTGCCAAACAGCATCGGCAGTTTTCAAGGATCATCACTAGGACCTCTCCTCCACTGTATCTTCTCCAACGACCTCAGCATGTTCGCCGAAGTTGCTGTGGTTGTTAAATACGCCAACGACACCCAAATTTTGGTCAGAGGTAAGAAATCTGAAATTCAAAATGTTGTCACTCATATGGAAACAGTTCTGGCCTCCCTCGACATCTGTTTTAGAGCAAATTGACTGAAAATTAACGTAACTAAGACACAGCTGGTGATGTTGGGCAGCCCACAAAAGTTGCGTACCTTATCGGATGGCACAGTTAAATTTCGCGATCACGATCTACCCACCATTTCGAAATGCAAAAATCTCGGTCTTATTTTTGATCGCTCGCTCAGCTGGGACTCGCACGTCTCAGAATTGACTCGGCGTTGTTTTGGAGTTCTGGGTGGTCTGTCGCATCTGAGGGGGCACCTTCCACCTGCCGTCATCTCCGCGCTGGTCAATTGTCTGGTCTTCTCGCAGATCCGATACTATATTTCTGTGTATGGTAACGGAGCCAAAAATAACCTATCTCGCATTAAAACAAATTATAAACTACTCAGCAAAGGTATTTTTCGGCCGCAAAAACTTTGACCACGTTTCAGATCTGCTGAGGAGGCTGGGCTGGCTCAACGCGGAGAACCTGGCCAGTTACCACACCCTTCGCCTCATACGCCTCATACCCTCCTCGTCTTCATGGTGAGCCAGAGTCACTGGCTCACGATCTCACCACCATGGCGGAGATTCGTGACCGGACCACCCGTCAAGACCACAACTTGCATGTCCCCCGGACCCCACCGAGATGGGAAGGAGGAGTTTTAGTTCCAGAGCGCCACATATGTATAACTCACTGCCATCTGAGCTGACGCGACTTCCCGTGTCGATCTTTGGTCGCCACCTACGGGAGTACCTACTTGACGTGCCGCCTGTGCCGGACTGATTGACTGCTCTACTTGCTGTATTTTATTTATTTTTATTTTTATTCTGTGATTTTGACTCTCTTTTTTACCTTTTGTGCTGTGTTGTTTTACCTATTTGACGCGATGTCATAATAGCCACGAGTCAATTATGGATGACCTCAATAAAGTCTGTCTGCCTGTCTGTCTGGCAGTGGTGACAGTAGAGACAGTGGTGGTAGTGGTGGCAGTGGTGGTAGTGGTGGCAGTGGTGGTAGTGGTGGTAGTGGTGGTAGTGGTGGTAGTGGCGGTAGTGGTGGTAGTAGTGACAGTGATGACAGTGGTGACATTTGTGGCAGTGGTGACAGTGGTGGCAGTGGTGACAGTGGTGGTAGTGGTGGTGATGGTGACAGTGGCTGCAGTGATGGTTGTGGTGGCAGTGGTGGCAGTGTTTGCAGTGGCTGCAGTGGTACCAACGGCTGCAGTGACAGTAGCAGCAGAAGGAGAGGCAGCGACGACGACAGACAGTTTTCCCTGTTCAGAAGATGACCGGAAAATATCGTGAACGTTAAAAGCTGTACACCCACTGTGCGTGCTGTCGTGGCACTTCCTGGGTGCCATGCACCCACCACGCGTGCTGCCGATGCACCCACCCGCCCACTCTCTCCAACAGCTTCTTCTTCTCCAGCGGCAGCGCGATGAACTGACGCAGACTCATGTTCCAGTTGTGCGACAGGTCGAAGCGGTAGTAGTCGAAGGTCGACTCGAACTGCGCCACCGGGTCGCGCAGTATGGTGACCCAGGCGGCGCCGACGCGCATGACGCGGCGCGTCTCGGCCACGTGCAGTCGCGTGTGGTGGGTGAAGATGTGGAACCGATCCGAGCGCGGCCGCAGTTCGCTGGGGATGCGCCGGCTGTTGAACGGCGCCTGGCGGAACGGCTGGTGGTCACGTCACAGTTCATCACGAGCACGGCTCACCGACAGTCACACGGAGCGCACACATAGCTGGACGTCAGCAGGGCACTGACATTGTCAGGACCGTGGATCACACACAGCATACGAAGTCACACGGAACACACCCAGAGCTGGGTGTTGACAGCACAGACATTGTCAGGACTTGACGACAATGTCAGGACCGTGGAGCACACACAGCATACGAAGTCACACGGAACACACCCAGAGCTGGACGTCAGCAGGGCACTGACATTGTCAGGACCGTGGAGCACACACAGCATAAGAAGTCACACGGAACACACACAGGGCTGGGTGTTGACAGCACAGACATTGTCAGGACTTGACGTTGACGGCGAAGAACCGACATTGCTGAACATAGACCAGCCTGGGATTTATGCATGAACTGAGGAGGTCGTTAGAAGGAGCAGCAAATCAGGAGAAAGGCTGTCGTTCTGTTTTTCTTTTAAATTGTCATTGCGCAGGCTCATTAAAAATCAAACTGAATCACAACACTAGAAGATCTTGCAGTGTCATTATTCTTGTCACAAAAGCCCCTGGTGAGCTACGCCTGATCCAGGGCACGAGCGCACTGAATAAGCTGCTCTTCCCGAAAACGCTTATGTTTCCTGACATTGACTTTTTTGTCCCTGCATGGTTTGAAAATCGCATCCTTTCTGGGTATAAACACGCATTTGGGAATTGGGAGTAACGCTGGTTGACACCTTTTAAAAATCACAAAGTGGGTGAACTCTGTAAATGTTTAGGTTTCAGGTGAGATCAAGTGTAGGGTACCATCATGAGACTGTGGGAAAGGTCGAGAGAAAGCATCTCGACACGAAAAGGCGCCGGCGTTGTCTGATTTATATGCCTCTGACCAATAACGGCACATGTCCGGCGATGTTTTCCTGGAATAACGAAGTATCTAGAACAGCGAGTCATTGTCCTTTTTTAAAATAAACTTCTTGAGATACCCTCACCACCCCAACGATTGACTTGTGAGCGGAAAAAAAACCGCTACTCTCACGATTTTGTACGTGAAAACTTCCACTTTCATCGGAACTACTTCGGCGGGTTCGGAGGCGGGGGGTTGATAGTCAGAGGACAAGCGTCTGTACGACAGACTGTATCGGGCACCTCCTGCCATGTATAAGGCAGGTGACGATATTTATGCTTCAAATTCGCTGCCAGATCGAAGATGGATGACCTTCGGTTGGGCTCATTAGTTGTTGGATCCTTGTGTGAACGCCGCAATGTCGATTACACCGCAAGGAGGAAGCAGATTCGGCCTATCGAGGTGGAAAATGTGACCGGCTTTGAAGAGCGCCGTGTGCAGTGTATTGCCCATGCTATGTAATTCGCTGTGCCTTGTTAGATAGGCCGTGGGGCCTCTGAAAAGGAGACTTCAAACATGTACCCACATCTTTGTGGCTCGTGGCCGGGCAAGACTGTTAGTATGCACATGTATGAATTTAATTCCACCCTATTGGATAGGTCGATGTGCAAGCCGGTCTAACCGTGCGGGATGCCACCGGTTCGCGCTGGTGACTGCATAATCAATCGTCCTATCTCTGTCGCTCTAAAAGAAGGCACTCTTTTGTGGGAGAGGGAAATGCCAGTGCTGCACCTTCCCGAACCGTCCTTCTACCACCGCCATTTGGTAACGACCTTACGACTGATGCCTGGGGCGGCGGCGTGGGCCGAAGGCGACCTTTCGACTGATGCCTGGGGTGGCGGCGTGGACCGAAGGCGACCTTTCGACTGATGCCTGGGGCGGCGGCGTGGGCTGAAGGGTGTGGTGGGGCCGTGGATCGGTCGAAAGTCGAGTACAGTGCGATCAGCGGACCGGTCTGTCTGGACTGCGGGCCCGACGGTGAGAACCAGCTGTCAATGACTAGCCTGGTGGACGGCTGCCATCGTGAGCTATGAGCTTCCCACCGCTCCTGGCCGCGTGTGACCGCCAATTTTGCACCCGCTATCGGAGCCGTCAGCTGATGCCGCCAGATGGTGGCTCCGGCCCACGCTGGCGGGCTTCACGGGCTATAGTCCCACTCGGCAGACGGTGACACCGACTGGCGCCGACACTGGAGCAGCACGTGTGGGCCCGAGCCGCGCTGACACTGGAGCAGCTCGTGTGGGCCCGACTGGCGCCGACACTGGAGCAGCTCGTGTGGGCCCGAGCCGCGCCGACACTGGAGCAGCTCGTGTGGGCCCGACTGGCGCCGACACTGGAGCAGCTCGTGTGGGCCCGACTGGCGCCGACACTGGAGCAGCTCGTGTGGGCCCGAGCCGCGCCGACACTGGAGCAGCCGGTGGGCCCGACTGGCGCCGACACTGGAGCAGCTCGTGTGGGCCCGAGCCGCGCTAACACTGGAGCAGTCGTGTGGGCCCGACTGGCGCCGACACTGGAGCAGCTCTGGGGCCCGAGCCGCACCTGGCGCTTGGCCCACCCCACACTGGCCCCAGGCCGACACTGGCGTCTGTGGGCCCGACTGGCGCCGACACTGGAGCAGCTCGTGTGGGCCCGACTGGCGCCGACACTGGAGCAGCCGTGTGGGCCCGAGCCGCGCTAACACTGGAGCAGCTCTGTGGGCCCGACTGGCGCCGACACTGGGCAGCCGTGTGGGCCCGAGCCGCGCGACACTGGAGCAGTCGTGTGGGCCCGAGCCGCGCCGACACTGGAGCAGCTGTGTGGGCCCGACTGGCGTCGACACTGGAGCAGCTCGTGTGGGCCCGACTGGCGCCGACACTGGAGCAGCTCGTGTGGGCCCGACTGGCGTCGACACTGGAGCAGCTCGTGTGGGCCCGACTGGCGCCGACACTGGAGCAGCTCGTGTGGGCCCGACTGGCGCCGACACTGGAGCAGCACGTGTGGGCCCGAGCGCGCCGACACTGGAGCAGCTCGTGTGGGCCCGACTGGCGCCGACACTGGAGCAGCTCGTGTGGGCCCGACTGGCGCCGACACTGGAGCAGCTCGTGTGGGCCCGACTGGCGCCGACACTGGAGAGTCGTGTGGGCCCGACTGGCGCCGACACTGGAGCAGCCGTGTGGGCCCAGGCGCGACACTGGGCGCTCTGTGGGCCCGAGCCGCGCCGACACTGGAGCAGCTCGTGTGGGCCCGAGCCGCGCCGACACTGGAGCAGCTCGTGTGGGCCCGACTGGCGCCGACACTGGAGCAGCCGTGTGGGCCCGACTGGCGCGACACTGGCGGTGGGCAGCGCGCAACTGGCAGTCGTGTGGGCCGAGGCGCCGACACTGGAGCAGCTCTGTGGGCCCGAGCCGCGCCGACACTGGAGCAGCTCGTGTGGGCCCGACTGGCGCCGACACTGGAGCAGCTCGTGTGGGCCCGACTGGCGTCGACACTGGAGCAGCTCGTGTGGGTCCGAGCGCGCCGACACTGGAGCAGCTCGTGTGGGCCCGACTGGCGCCGACACTGGAGCAGCTCGTGTGGGCCCGACTGGCGCCGACACTGGAGCAGCTCGTGTGGGCCCGACTGGCGCCGACACTGGAGCAGCTCGTGTGGGCCCGACTGGCGCCGACACTGGAGCAGCACGTGTGGGCCCGAGCCGCGCCGACACTGGAGCAGCTCGTGTGGGCCCGAGCCCCAGCCCCCCCACACTCAACTGGCGCCGACACTGGAGCAGCTCGTGTGGGCCCGACTGGCGCCGACACTGGAGCAGCCGTGTGGGCCCGACTGGCGCCGACACTGGAGCAGCTCGTGTGGGTCCAACTGGCGCCGACACTGGAGCAGCTCGTGTGGGCCCGACTGGCGCCGACACTGGAGCAGCTCGTGTGGGCCCGACTGCGCCGACACTGGAGCAGCTCGTGTGGGCCCGAGCTCGCCGACACTGGAGCAGCCGTGTGGGCCCACGCGCCGACACTGGAGCAGCTCGTGTGGGCCTGACTGGCGTCGACACTGGAGCAGCTCTGTGGGCCCGAGCCCGCCGACACTGGAGCAGCTCGTGTGGGCCCGACGCGTCGACACTGGAGCAGCTCGTGTGGGTCCGACTGCGCCGACACTGGAGCAGCTCGTGTGGGTCCAACTGGCGCCGACACTGGAGCAGCCGTGTGGGCCCGACTGGCGTCGACACTGGAGCAGCTCGTGTGGGCCCGACTGGCGTCGACACTGGAGCAGCTCGTGTGGGTCTAACTGGCGTCGACACTGGAGCAGCTCGTGTGGGTCCGAGCCTCGCCGACACTGGAGCAGCTCGTGTGGGTCCGAGCCTCGTCGACACTGGAGCAGCTCGTGTGGGTCCAACTGGCGCCGACACTGGAGCAGCTCGTGTGGGCCCAACTGGCGCCGACACTGGAGCAGCTCGTGTGGGTCCAACTGGCGCCGACACTGGAGCAGCTCGTGTGGGTCCAACTGGCGCCGACACTGGAGCAGCTCGTGTGGGCCCGAGCCGCGCCGACACTGGAGCAGCTCGTGTGGGCCCGAGCCGCGCCGACACTGGAGCAGCTCGTGTGGGCCCAACTGGCGCCGACACTGGAGCAGCTCGTGTGGGCCCGACTGCGCCGACACTGGAGCAGCTCGTGTGGGCCCGACTGGCGCCGACACTGGAGGTCTGTGGGCCGACGGCCGACACTGAGCGCTCGTTGGGCCCACTGCGCCGACACTGGAGCAGCTCGTGTGGGCCCGACTGGCGCCGACACTGGAGCAGCTCGTGTGGGCCCGACTGGCGCCGACACTGGAGCAGCTCGTGTGGGCCCGACTGGCGCCGACACTGGAGCAGCTCGTGTGGGTCCGACTGGCGCCGACACTGGAGCAGCTCGTGTGGGTCTAACTGGCGCCGACAGGGGAGCAGCTCATGTGGGCCCGACTGGCGCCGACACTGGAGCAGCTCGTGTGGGCCCGACTGGCGCCGACACTGGAGCAGCTCGTGTGGGTCCGACTGGCGCCGACACTGGAGCAGCACGTGTGGGCCCGAGCCGCGCCGACACTGGAGCAGCTCGTGTGGGCCCGACTGGCGCCGACACTGGAGCAGCTCGTGTGGGCCCGAGCCGCGCCGACACTGGAGCAGCACGTGTGGGCCCGACTGGCGCCGACACTGGAGCAGCTCGTGTGGGTCCAACTGGCGCCGACACTGGAGCCGCTCGTGTGGGCCCGACTGGCGCCGACACTGGAGCAGCTCGTGTGGGCCCGACTGGCGCCGACACTGGAGCAGCTCGTGTGGGCCCGAGCCGCGCCGACACTGGAGCAGCTCGTGTGGGCCCGACTGGCGCCGACACTGGAGCAGCTCGTGTGGGCCCGACTGGCGCCGACACTGGAGCAGCTCGTGTGGGTCCAACTGGCGCCGACACTGGAGCAGCTCGTGTGGGCCCGACTGGCGCCGACACTGGAGCAGCTCGTGTGGGCCCAACTGGCGCCGACACTGGAGCAGCTCGTGTGGGTCCAACTGGCGCCGACACTGGAGCAGCTCGTGTGGGCCCAACTGGCGCCGACACTGGAGCAGCTCGTGTGGGTCCAACTGGCGCCGACACTGGAGCAGCTCGTGTGGGCCCGACTGGCGCCGACACTGGAGCAGCTCGTGTGGGTCCAACTGGCGCCGACACTGGAGCAGCTCGTGTGGGTCCAACTGGCGCCGACACTGGAGCAGCTCGTGTGGGCCCGACTGGCGCCGACACTGGAGCAGCTCGTGTGGGTCCAACTGGCGCCGACACTGGAGCAGCTCGTGTGGGTCCGAGCCTCGTCGACACTGGAGCAGCTCGTGTGGGCCCGACTGGCGCCGACACTGGAGCAGCTCGTGTGGGTCCAACTGGCGTCGACACTGGAGCAGCTCGTGTGGGTCCAACTGGCGCCGACACTGGAGCAGCTCGTGTGGGTCCGAGCCGCGTCGACACTGGAGCAGCTCGTGTGGGTCCGAGCCGAACAGACATGAGTGAAGACATGAGTGTCGGCCGGGAAACATTCGTGCAGTAAACTTTCATCAGATATAATTAAGATAAAAGCTTCGTAGTCGGCAGCACGCAATTATTTTAGTCATCCTACTCAATGTACGAACTAGTGTTCCCACGAGCCCTACATAGCGTTAAATTGCCACGACAAGAATTCCTTCGGCCTTCTTGTGCAATCAGTCTAGTGCATTTGGGCAATGTGCTAGGTCGATACCTATTCCCAGCTATCATTTTAACTTCCTTCACTTGTCGCGAAAGAACCGGGATGCAAGACCCGAAGCACTGCGCAGCACTGGGTCTGCCCGACGGTGTGTTGTAGGAGCCTCAGGCTAAAAATGACAGACCAATTTGCAGACGGCTGCCATTGTATCCTAGCATGCCAGTTGGAAGCAGCGACGAACTCAGAAACACAGACAGGACACACACGCCGCGAGCTAACCACCTCGCGCCGGCCGGACAACGGACCAAGCTCGCGCCGGTCTCGGGTCAGAAGAACCCAGGGTTCTAGCTAGGCCACATGGCGTCGTCAACCTCTCACGCCGATTGGTCGCGGGCGGACTCGACAAACGCCGCCGGTTGCGAGATTCGAACCCACGGCCTCGCGATCGATGGTCCGACGCTCTACCAACTGAGCCACCGCTCACCGGAGAGCCGATGTAGTTGCCGTTCTCGGGCAGCACGAAGTCGAGCATGTGTCGCTCTCCGTAGCGCAGCAGGATGTTCTGCACCGTGGAGCTGGCACATTTGTGCGTCTTCAGGAAGAAGATGGCGTTGCGCGCCTGACACTCGCCCACGTCGTCGTCGGGGAGCGGCGGCGGCCCGTCCAGAGGCACTGGGGCGTACCTCGCCACCAGCGACGGCAGCATGACCCTGGAACGGTGGCAGGGGACATTGTGAGCCACGGCATCTCGCGAGCTCGTGTTGTGCTAGTGTCTCGTGTTGGCTCGACAGTGGTGGACCTCATGTCGGGACAACGGTTACCAGCAGAGCAGTTTGGTCACGGTCACCAGCCGAGCAGTTTGGTCACGGTCACCAGCCGAGCAGTTTGGTCACGGTCACGAGCAGAACAGGTCAGTCACGGCATAGCAGTTCGGTCACGGCCACCAGCAGGGCAATTATGTTATGCACGGAAGTGCTGTCATTGTGTCGTGTCAACAGTGTCATTGTGTCATGGCAACAGTGTCATTGTGTCGTGTCAACAGTGTCATTGTGTCGTGTCAACAGTGTCATTGTGTCATGGCAACAGTGTCATTGTGTCGTGTCAACAGTGTCATTGTGTCATGTCAACAGTGTCATTGTGTCATGGCAACAGTGTCATTGTGTCGTGTCAACAGTGTCATTGTGTCATGTCAACAGTGTCATTGTGTCATGGCAACAGTGTCATTGTGTCATGGCAACAGTGTCATTGTGTCGTGTCAACAGTGTCATTGTGTCGTGTCAACAGTGTCATTGTGTCATGGCAACAGTGTCATTGTGTCGTGTCAACAGTGTCATTGTGTCATGGCAACAGTGTCATTGTGTCGTGTCAACAGTGTCATTGTGTCGTGTCAACAGTGTCATTGTGTCATGGCAACAGTGTCATTGTGTCGTGTCAACAGTGTCATTGTGTCGTGTCAACAGTGTCATTGTGTCATGGCAACAGTGTCATTGTGTCGTGTCAACAGTGTCATTGTGTCATGGCAACAGTGTCATTGTGTCGTGTCAACAGTGTCATTGTGTCGTGTCAACAGTGTCATTGTGTCGTGTCAACAGTGTCATTGTGTCGTGTCAACAGTGTCATTGTGTCGTGTCAACAGTGTCATTGTGTCGTGTCAACAGTGTCATTGTGTCGTGTCAACAGTGTCATTGTGTCGTGTCAACAGTGTCATTGTGTCGTGTCAACAGTGTCATTGTGTCGTGTCAACAGTGTCATTGTGTCGTGTCAACAGTGTCATTGTGTCATGGCAACAGGCGTCCTGAACCAAGGTGCAGAGTGAATTTGGACTTCTGCTGGAAGGCAGAAGTCCAAATTCGCAACCAAAGACTATGCTTAATAATGTATGCTATTTTTATCGGCGTTGTTGGCTACACAACTGAAAAGCAGTCGGCTGCAAGCCAGCAGCTTTCGGCCGGCGGTTTTCCTGTTTACCTGCATGGGCGGGGATGGCCGAGTGGCTAAGATGTTGGGCTCTGGGTACCAAAGGTCCCGGGTTCGGCACTAGCGCCGCTCGGGGCATTTCCCAATCCCGCGGCCCACCGGCGAAACAGTGTGGCGCGGCGTTATTGGCTGTGAATGTGCATACAGTGCGTCGTGAACCAACCAATAAACAAACAAACCTGTTTACTTGCACTACACATATGTACGGATGTCATGATTGCCTGTGCATCCTGAAAGGCAGCTAAGTTACACCGATCGCTGTTTTGTCGCGGCTCGCATCTGTGGACGGCTGAATCTCCGGCCAGTCCCAGGTGAGCCATGCAGCCATGTGTGGACCACATGTGTCGCTGTGGACCACATGTGTCACTGTGGACCACATGTGTCACTGTGGACCACATGTGTCACTGTGGACCACATGTGTCACTGTGGACCACATGTGTCACTGTGGACCACATGTGTCACTGTGGACCACATGTGTCACTGTGGACCACATGTGTCACTGTGGACCACATGTGTCACTGTGGACCACATGTGTCACTGTGGACCACATGTGTCACTGTGGACCACAGGTGTCACTGTGGACCACATGTGTCACTGTGGACCACATGTGCCACTGTGGACCACATGTGCCACTGTGGATCACATGTGCCACTGCTGACGGGTGTGGACCACAGGTGTCACTGCTGACGTTGTGGACCACATGTGCAGCTGTTGACGTCACACTGACGTTACTGTTGACGTCACGCCGGCGTGACCCGCATAAATCGCGGTTAAATAATCTCCGTGGCATTCAGTCCAGGAGCCGTACAAGGAGCCGCAAGTGCCGGATGAGTGCGAGGCAGGTGTTCGACGACATGTTCAGGACTGCCGGGGTCGACACCGCGACGCGGGTACGGCCACTTGTGTCGGGAGGGAGGGGCGACCGGTGTGAGGAGGTCCAACCAGGCGCGGAGACACAGACAGCCACGCCAGTCAATTCGGCTCCCCGCACTGGGCTTCCGAACCACGAGATGCTGGCACGGCAGCACTGACAAACCAGATAAAGCAGAAAAGCGGTAGAGCCGAAACCGGGAATACATAATACCGTTTCAAACAAAACAATTAACTGATAAGCTAAGCATTAAATTATTCACGTAATAGCTAATATAAGCTTCGGAAGGACACCAATTACATACTTAAATGAGCATACTTCCAATAACGAATTAAATAAGGAGAGTGGAGTCCATAGGCGCCGGGGACGACGTGGGATGGCGCGACACAGCACGACAACGGCAGACGGACATAGGTACAGTCTTTGGTGCAAGAAGAATACACCCTCAGACAGCTTTCCTCAGCTGCAAAATCGGCCAAACGGCACAAAGTGGAACGAATGCCATTCCCAGAGCCAACTCAGCTGAGGGGCAGATGTCCGAAGAGCATCGGTACACCTCTGCCGGTCTAATCGAACGCCAGCAGACAGGGCACCAGCGTCTTAGAGCTAAAGTCCAGCTCCGCCGGCATGCGGCGCGCCAGCCACTCCGGGATGATTCCCACGGGATCGTTCAGGGGATTCCCGATTCAGGGGATTCCTGAACGATCCCCGCGGTACTAGATTTTTCCGTCCAGTGTGGCGTACAGTGTGTTCCAGAACCTTAAAGAAGGGAGCATCTGGCAAGTGCGCCCCACCGGCACTTGACCTATAACAGAGCGATTATCGCTGCAGGATTGGCGCGTGAGCAAGCAGAACTACCCCCGTCATCTGCCGGCCGAGACATCAGCCCACAGACTGCAGCCGACAGCGGCATCGCTTCTGATCAGGCGACTAGCTGGAGTGCAAACAGCCAGCACGGTATAACTGGACGCTGCTCCTCTGAAGGCGGCCAGCACGCTACAACTGGACGCTGCTTCTCTGAAGGCAGTGAAGAGATGCCTATCTGGGATCGGGACTACCTCCTGGAACTGGTGAACACCTTACTGCGGACAGAGGTGTGCCCAGGCGCCGGGAAGGTGGCTAACGTCACCATCAACAGGGAACGCGGAGATCTAGAGGTGCCCAACAACTGCAGAGGTGCCCAACAACTGCAGAGGTGCCCAACAACTGCAGAGGTGCCCAACAACTAGAGAGGTGCCCAACAACTACAGAGGTGCCCAACAACTACAGAGGTGCCCAACAACTACAGAAGTGCCCAACAACTACAGAGGTGCCCAACAACTACACAGGTGCCCAACAACTACAGAGGTGCCCAACAACTAGAGAGGTGCCCAACAACTACAGAGGTGCCCAACAACTACACAGGTGCCCAACAACTACAGAAGTGCCCAACAACTACAGAGATCCCCAACAACTACAGAGCTGCCCAACAACTACAGAGGTGCCAAACAACTACAGAAGTGCTCAAGAACTACAGAGGCGCACAACAATTTCCGACCTATCTCCCCGCTGCCATTTTTTGGTAGCGTAGCATGTGGCGCTTGCGACAATCTGTTGTTACTCGGGTGACAAATTTAGCTTTCCTGAGGAATGAGTGGTTGGAATATTTAATGCCCAGTGGCCAAGCGATGCTACGGACTTTGGATCGGGAACAAGAAGGTATTAGGTTGGTTTTTGCCTTGCGATGCCGTTCTATGAAAGTTACGAAATCAGACCAATTTCCACTTCAGAGGACGGACCAGTGCGTCAGCACTGACTCACTGGTTGTCTGCCCTGTTCTGACCACCGTCAGTACCAGCTCACTGGTTGTCTGTCCCGTTCTGACCACCATCAGCACCGGCTCACTGGTTGTCTGTCCTGTTCTGACCGCCATCAGCACCGGCTCACTGGTTGTCTGTCCTGTTCTGACCACCATCAGCACCGGCTCACTGGTTGTCTGTCCTGTTCTGACCACCATCAGCACCGGCTCACTGGTTGTCTGTCCCGTTCTGACCACCGTCAGTACCGACTCACTGGTTGTCTGTCCTGTTCTGACCGCCATCAGCACCGGCTCACTGGTTGTCTGTCCTGTTCTGACCACCATCAGCACCGGCTCACTGGTTGTCTGTCCCGTTCTGACCACCATCAGCACCGGCTCACTGGTTGTCTGTCCCGTTCTGACCACCATCAGCACCGGCTCACTGGTTGTCTGTCCTGTTCTGACCACCATCAGCACCGGCTCACTGGTTGTCTGTCCCGTTCTGACCACCATCAGCACCGGCTCACTGGTTGTCTGTCCCGTTCTGACCACCATCAGCACCGGCTCACTGGTTGTCTGTCCTGTTCTGACCACCATCAGCACCGGCTCACTGGTTGTCTGTCCCGTTCTGACCACCGGCTCACTGGTTGTCTGTCCTGCTCTGACCACCATCAGCACCGGCTCACTGGTTGTCTGTCCCGTTCTGACCACCATCAGCACCGGCTCACTGGTTGTCTGTCCCGTTCTGACCACCGTCAGCACCAGCTCACTGGCTGTCTGTCCTGTTCTGACCACCGTCAGCACCGGCTCACTGGTTGTCTGTCCTGTTCTGACGACATGTCCGAGTACCGAGGCGGATCGCACGACTCCGTTTGTCTCGCGGAGCTCGTCGGATTCGAGCCCCGGCTCGGCTGCGCCTTGGCGCCGGCGCGCCATCAGCTGACCTGTGTCGGGAGATACTGGAGACTGTTGGGCTGCAAATGGTCAGCGTCCTCAGAGGTGCGTGTCGGTCAACCAGCGGTAGAAAGCGCGACAGAAGTGCACTCCACGTGTCGGGAACTGATGTGAAGCTATAAGCATCCTCTCCCCCACCAACTCAACATGATTCAAGTTGGGATAGAAGCGGCGAGGTGAAGGCATTTCAGGCAGCGAGACAAAACTGTCAGGTTTCAAACGTATGCGTGGAGTAGCAAGATATTTCCAAACAAGGCAATAGGAACAAAACTGACAGCAATCTATGCAGCGGTCGCGAATAAATCTACGGTACCTCACAATGCAGTCGAGCAACGAGCCTGAGTTGAACATGGACGAGGATGAAAGTTTGCCGCCCCGGTAGCTCAGTTGGTTAGAGCGCTGCACTGGTCTCCCCTGTCCTGGCAACACAGGGTTCTAGTCGCTTCGCGCGCTCGCATTTAACCCTCGGCCGGGAGTGCCAGTTGGCAGCTGGCCCGATAAGGCCGGGGACGAGCTACCGAGCGGCCGTGTCGGTGTGTTGACAGCACGTTAGACTTTCGGTCTAAATTCTGCCGTTGATCTGGGATTCATAGATCGGGTGGTGGGGCCAGGGTTCACGCAACAAGCTCTGGTTAGCAATGCAACCGTGGTTCCCAAAGCCACTCCAGAAACAACTCGGATTCGATTAATTTATAATAAAAAATTGAAGCAACGAATAATCAGAGAGAATCTCCACCGATCGAGATTGGGTCGGGTCACGCTCAGTTTTGAGCAGGTCGCGGCTCAGACCGCCGCAGAGCGCGGCAGTGCAGCGGCGCCTAGATACCCCGCCAGGTCACTGACATCGGCCGGCGGGGCCGACGTGCGCCGCCGCGGCGGCCCGTACAGGCTGCTGGCGGCCAGCTGCCTTCCTCGTGCGGGTCTCAGAAACTTCCAGAGGGATTCCGCTTAACACTCGCACGGCTGGGGGTAGATACCTACCCCCTCAGGTTTTCCCGCGACAGCGGGGAAATGGCGCGCGGCAGCGCGCTGAAATTTGGTATACCTTACCATTAGCTATTTTTACATGTTCTAAAAACAAATCTGGTCGGGTCATCAAAGGTCACCGAGTTATCGCGGGTCAAGTGAGGTCACCTCCAAAAATATTTAAGCAGTCGCCAAACCTTGGATAATAAAGATATTGCCGTGACACTTTCAGGGTTTACTTATCTTGACTGAGGGCCAAAACGTCAATTTCAGAATTTTCTAATTTTGATTTTTTGATTGCATTTTGTAGTTTTATCTAAACTAACATCAACATTGCACACAAACTATGGACTTTTGTGTAATGCTAAGCTGATTTAGAACGTCATATTTTTGGTTCGTATACCTATTTCAAAAATAAAAAAAAATTCCAAATTCCAAAATCTTAAAAATAAAAAATAAAAAATATATTTTGAGTTTTTGGTTTGATTTTTTAGAAGATGTAATAATAGCTAATTGTAAGGTATGCCAAATTTCAGCGTCCTGCCGCGGGCTCGTTTTCCCACTGTCCCGGGAAAAATTTGGTGGGGTAAGTATCTACCCCCTCAGGTGTGCGAGGGTTATGTTCAAATCCTACCGTAAAAACTACCCAAGTACTTTCGACTGGAATTTGTTCGAGCTATCTGATGCAGTATTCAGATTCGTGGTATCTACCCCCCCCCAAGCCTGGCAAAGATGGCTCAGACCACCAGCCGTGCGAGGGTTAAGCCGTCCGGTGCAGATAGAGATGAAATGTCAAGTGGCGAAGTGGCGAACTAAATTGCGGTAACTAAACGGTGGCGAACTAAATTTGACCATGCCGCGAATCTGCCAGAGTGCTTTGGCTGGATGGGAGCAGGGAACTTATAGCGCTTTGGCTGGGTGGGCGCGGATAACATAGCGCCTTGGCTGTATGGGCGCGGATAACTTATAGCGCCTTGGCTCGATAGGCGCGGATTGCTTATAGTGGCTTGGCTCGATAGGCGCTGATTACTTATAGCGCCTTGGCTCGATAAGCGCGGATTACTTATAGTGGCTTGACTGGACAAGAGCGAAGAACTCGGTCTCACACTACACGCTGTGCCTGCTTCATCACGTGCGACGCTCGTAGAAGCTAGCATCGTTAGCCGGCACCTTCGCCACAGTAGTGGAGCACCGTGACCCCCACACTCGTCAGCACCGGGACCGGTACGTCCACAAATACCGGACGGAGGTGGACAGGCGCTGTGTTTGCTCCCGAGACCCTGCCCCGAACAAGCTGACGCACGAACTGCCAGTTCCCATATTCGGTCGCCGCCTTAGGCAGCATTGGTGCATGGGACTGGCCTGGCTGCTCCTATCGTACTTGCTGACTTCCAATCGCACTTACTGACTACTAATAGTACTTGCTGCCTTCTTATACTACTTTATGACTTCTAATTGCACTTCCTGACTTCGGATCGTAGGTGCGGGGATGGCCGAGTGGTTAAGGTGCTGGGCTCTGTGTACCAAAGGTCCCGGGTTCGACACTCGAGCCGCTCGGGACAATTCCCAATCCCGCGGCCCACTAGCGAAACAGTGTGGGCAGCGCCAGTAGCCATGAATGTGCATACAGTGCGTCGTGAACCACCCAGTAAACAATAAACTTCGGGTCGTACTTTACACATGGGACTCGGCTCTAAATAGCGGAGGTGGCTAACAGCACGTTATTCATTTCAGGACGTTCGAACAAAAAAAGTGAAAGGTGTTGGGGTCTGTCTTTATGACAGAACAAGACCCAGTAATTAATAGTCAAATTGACTTGGCAAGTACGTTCCATCTGCTTAATGTACAGCTCCTGGCACGAATAAACTAGAAAATGCACTGTGAGATATAGTGCTGTACCATTGGCATAATGGATTAGTGGAGTATCGTGTATCTTGTTCAATCATCCATGCATGCTCATGAATTTCATCGTTGTAAATTAATCAGTTCATTCCATACACATTTTGATATTTTCACAAGGCGTACCAGCCATACCAGTCACGCTTTTCTGGGTGAGATTACTGACAGTGATATAGTGAACTGAAAGTAAATTGCAGCATTTACCTGAACGACTGGTCTATGAATGTTCGCCGCTCATTGTTCAAGTGTATGCTTACTTGTGACTGTGTGCCTCTATTGTTTAATGATTGAGACCCCCAGTTGCTCTGACGAAGCGTTGCAAAATAGTACACGCATATTATTGCATGCTTTTGCCATTATATATATATATATATATATATATATATATATATATATATATATATATATATTTATGCGTGCATGTGCGCGTGCGTAAGTGCGTGTGTGCGTTTGCATGTGTGTGTGTGTGTACGTATGTGTGTGTGTGTGTGTGTGTGCGTGCGAGTGTGTATGTGTGTATGTGCACATATAAAACATATGCCTAAATATACGCACGCACACGCAGATCTGGCACACATGTGCCAGAGCTGCCAACTGCCGCGGCCGTCGACGTTCCACCGGGCGTCGAATACATTCCGCGGTCGGCGCCGCTCGACTATCCGGCGAGCGCCGCCGTGCGGCGGCTGCCATTGTTCGGGCGAGCAGCTGTCATCCTGCGACCGCCATTGTTCGCCAGTCGGGCGGACTATCGCCGATGCCGACGCGCCAGCCGTGCGCATCTGTGGCGTACGGAGAGCGAGCTGGCGGCTGTGGTAGCGCAAGGCGAACGGCGTGCGGCGGCCGGGCACGACGACTACGGCCTCGGGGCGTGGCGGCGACCACGGCCGCCGCACGTGGCGGCGACCACCGCCTCCGAGCGTGACGATGACCACGGCGCAAATGTGTCAGTGTGCATAGTGTTCCGGTCGTTAGGCACTGGAGTCAGTTGGATTGGAGAGGCACTGGTAGGTGGCAAGTGCTGCCGCGATGTGAATAGCCTGATCAGGGTGCTAAAGTTGGGCAAGTTTTAGTGCCGTCGGATGCAATTATCTGAAGTTATGGCGATATAAACCCGGCAGAGCATGACTGTAGATGATGGCCAATTGGACGCGCTTCATGCACTGTGCAATGGCAGAACACGGTTTGGTAGACGTCGCATTTCCTGATAATATAGCGGTTTGTGCTATTGTAGTTTGTACTTAGCATGACCAAAGTCTTGTCATATATGAATATGGCAAGCAGAACCCTAAGTATTCTTCAAATGTCTTCAGGGTTTCGCAGTGTATCTCATTGGGCTAGATGGCAGGCAATTAAGGGGCCGAGGGCGCTAAGCAAATGAAGCTACAACGATGTAAATCATGTCCGGTTATGGTGAGATATTAGACAATAAATGGACCACCAGCGTTTCACGGCAGTTCAGTTGACGGGGCTCTGGGCTCTTGATTGTGACATCGTGGGTTCGAATCCCACAGCCGGTGGGATTGTCGAGTCCACTCGCGACCAAGGAGCGCGAGAGGTTGGCGACTCAATTTGACCCAACAGTGTTGGAAAAAGAACCCATGGTTCTTCGAGAATAGCGACCAGTGGGAGCCACCGGATGATACAGCGATGCAAGCCTGGTCGGGTTACGGTGAGAAGACACGCAATGTATGATTAACTGGAGACAACCAATTGCTATGCTTTTTGATACCTAAATCATTTTTTCTGACATTGTTGTCCAATGCTTTATACGAACAATTTTGATTGTCGTACTCAGAAACGAACATCTTTGAAGTTTGATTTCATCACCTTCCATTACAATTTTCGGTGAAGTATGCACCATGTCTGCTGGAGTAAAGTGTGCCTGCAGCTGGACTTCTCGTGTTTGGCTGCTCCTTACGTACCCCGAGGCCGGGCGAAGGTCATTGTCGTATAATTCAGTTCGTGAATCATGAATAAAAAAGTATCTTTGCGCAAAAAGCAGAAAGTAGCATGATGAGAAAATGATGGTCGTACTCCCACAGCGAGGGAAAAGAAAACGGAATATTCTGGACGCATAAATAATAGGTCAGTGTCTTTCAAGGAGCATGACATTGCAGATAATGTAGAAGAAGGTGTGCAATTATAATATGGGTGTTGTATGATGACTATGAAGTCCGAGGGAAAGTAGTATAAATAAATAGGATAATGAATATCTAAACCGATAAATGCGTTGCGTGCCATGGCGCCTCATTGCGCCAAATTGAGCACAAATGCACCGAAGGCTTTTTCGGTATTGCGGCCGCTGCAGCGGGTGGTGCAGCCGGCCCCTGTCAATGTTTCTTGGCAGCCGGTGACGTCATCTGGGCCCTGATTTGGATTCAGCAAGTTATCACGGCAGCAAGAAATTGTACTTCTCTGCGCGGGTCTATATCAGAACCTCTAATACTCAAAACCTATAATGCTTCAGAATCTATAATACTCAAAACGTATAATGCTTCAGAGCCTCTAAATAGTCGTCTTGGGGGAATGTGAAATACCTATAATGCTCAAAACCTATAATGCTTCAAACCACATAATTCTTGGAACGTTTAGTTCTTCAGAACATATAATACTCAAATCCTATAATGCTTCAAAGCCTCTAATACTACTTCCCTGTGGGAATTTTCAAACGTATAATGCTCAAAACCTATAATGCTTTAAAACCTATAATACTCAAATCCTATAATGCTTCATTTCAACTAATATTCAGAAAGCATAACTCTCGAAACAGCTAATGCTTCAAAACTGCTAAAGCTCAAAGCCTATAATGTTTCAGAACCTATAAAGCTCGGAGCCTATAATGCTCAAAACCTATAATATCAGCTGACGACCGCACGCCATAATCGGCCGTACGGTTCACTGTGCGTCTCACCGTAGTCTACCAATGGGGGACATCGCGCGGAAGCTTCCAGGCGCATCCGCTAGAGCGGCGACACATGCGAGTATAACGTCGGTTGCTCGCAGCATGGGCCGTGTTCACGCGTATGGCTTGTGAAAGCCGGATATTGAAGTGGAAGCTCACTGGATTAAATTACATGTCGGTGATTTCTAAGCTGAGTCACTGGTTTTACGAATAGGCAATTCCAGTGTTTAAGCACCCCATGGGCGGATCCCGATGTAGTATGTGCTGTGGCCGATTATTCCGCCTTGACCGCTGCCGTAGAAGTAGAGAAGACCTGGCGCTCCCTTGCGTGCAATAAGTATGCTTACACTGAAGACCAACGGTGTACATATAATTTGTTTCGGGGGGATTTTGAGGATGCCCAGGTTTGTCCAGTACTACTCATGGTAAGTCTGAGTGGCATAATTAAGCAGTGGCGCAGCCAGAAGTTTCTGAAGGGGGTGGGTTGACGAAAAAGATGTCATGAAACAGAAACCGCTTTCATAAGTAACAAAATACATCAAAGAACACTTCTGTTCAGGGGTGCTGTTTCATGTACCCCGTGTCCCTGTGGAATGCCTATGCCAGGTGGAAGGAGCAATCTCAGCTGGACCGGACTTTCAACAGCTGGGGAGTAAACAGGGAGCCTGATGGTCAGATAGGGCTAGGAGGATCATTTGATTTGGAAGTGCCGTTGGCGGAAGAACAAGACCTCTAAGAGCTAAAGTGAACTAGCGAGGTTCCATCTCAGATTTGAAATGTCCCGAGATGATAGCACGGGTTGATCCCGGAGGAGGCTTACGTTCCCAAAGCACCCAACTGGCTAGAGACATTTTTTATCTCAGTAGAGCATATATAGCTAATAATTTTCTGCATATTGCGAAGATCACACAGACGGGTACCTTTGTCTTCCAGCTGCTTTATTATTTTATTGATTTTAGCTGAGTGTATGCACTCAACTGACTGGGTTCAAGCTCGTTCTACTGGCAGGACACTTGCCCACCCAGCTAACATGCTACCCGAGGTCCTGCCTCATTAGACGATGGCAGATATTATGCATTGGACCAATTTTTACATGGCTGCGTCGAAGTTTTCCACCTTTTTCAACAAAATCTAAGTGCCATCGACCTCGTAGGGCGACTACAACATAAGGTCCTATCCAAGGATAATCCAACTAGGATCGACCGGAAAAGTTTCTGAACAACAACCTGTCACCGACTTTGATCGCTGGCTCTGCAACTCTGTGCCGCCTGTCATACTGCTGTTTGTATCGGCCAGCGCTCTGGGCGCGCTGCTGCTGCGCATGTTGAAACACATTGGTCAGGAGACGGAGCTTCTCGTGAACATAATCGTGCGAGTATTAGTTTCTGGGGGCAGCTTCTATTTTCGACAATGGGGTGTGGGGTTAGTGGAGAAAACAAATGCAGAATGGAGAAAAACCGGTCGAATCGGATACTTCATTGTTTAACGAGAAAACTATACCGGGTAGCTTCTGCACCCAGTCAGTGCCCCTGGAGTCTGACATCGCCCGTAGGCGGCGTTTAATGTCAAAGCGTTTTCTTTTGACCTTGCCGACGGCTTCGTGGTGATACCCCACGCTCGCCCGCGTCTGAACACCGAAATGCTCGCAAAGCGCCGTGACCTGGGCATTTTTCATGAGGTTTGAGCCCGCATCGCTCTCGAGGTTTTCTGGGGTACCATAGGTAAAAAAGTGGGCGCTTAACACTTCGACGACTTCTTCTGCTTTACCTGTGTCAAGCGGGTAGCAAGACAGACACCCTGAAAATTTGTCAACACACGTAAGCACCAACGACCTATTCGTCACCTGACTTCTTGGCATGTTTACAATGTCAATTACGAGTGTCTCGTTAGGCCAGTTTGCCGGCTGAGGCAGCAGGGGAGCATTGCGGATACGAGTACTTTTTCTCTGTTCGCATCTTTCGCAGGTATGGACGTAGTCTCCGCATCCTGCCTTTATGCCCGGATACCAAGCGTGCCGACTGATCAGCTGGTACATTTTCTCAGGGCCACCATGGGCGTGGTGTGTGGTGTCGTGGTGAGCATGAAACAGCTCATATCGTTTTGCCAAGGGCGAGACCACCTGCTCGGGGTCCGCCGACCCTGCCGGCGTTCGGCGCACAATCCCGTCTCTTAGTTTGAAATGTTCCGACGGCTCACGTTTCACACAGGGAGGGGCGAAACGTGGCCACTTCCCATGATTCAAGCGATATGCTATGGCTCTGCAATTCCTGTAGTGCTGCTGGTACCAGCGCAGGGTATCTGGCTTGAGAGGAACCAGTGAAACAGCGGAAACCTCCCGAGCCCCCTCGCTAGCGACTTCACAACCGATAAACTTCGGTGTCGAATTTGTACGTACAGATTCCGGGTACAAATCCGTCCTCCGTACCGGGGTAGCGTCGGCGCGTCGTCCGTGCACTGTCCGTGTACCGTTGCTGAGTTTCGCCACCAGAGTCAGGGGCGGCGCGGCCGTCCGCACGCTCTGTAGTCGGCGGATCCGACTGACCCGCGCCCGGTCTCGCCGGTCCGCTGTCGCCGGACGTGTCAGGGACTGTCTTCTGTCCCCCGTGCCGTATCACAACCATGCGATGGCTCGTGGGCCGACCGGGCCGCATCGCTGACCTTCTCTTGTTCCCTGGTCCGTGTGTATGCGAGACAGCATATCTACGTGCTGCATTTGGCTAGTCTTTCGGTGCTCGGTATTATACCTGAACTGGCTGATGAAGGCTCGCCATCTCACCAGCATCGGGTTCATCTGACCGCGATTCTGTAGGACTTGCAATGCGCTTCTACAGTCACAGACCCACAGGAATTCCACATCGGCTAAGTACTTGAAGAATTTCTTCAGGCCTTGTAAAAAGCTGCGCAGCTCCAGTTCATAGATCGTCCATTTGCGCTGCGCCTTACTGTATCTGTTGCCGCTGTAGGCTATGACACGCTCAGCACCGTCCTGTATTTGACTCAAAATTTGACCGCCCCCACTGCTGCTACTGTCAGTGTAGAGGATGAACGGGCAGTCTCGGCGTGGATAGCTCAGCACCCGGCTGCTGATCACCTCCGCCTTCAGAGCGGCGAAATTGGCGTCAAGGTCGTCGCTCCAGTAGTACTTCTCTGAGTTGCAGAGTCTGACCAGAGGCTCTGCGACGATGCTGAATGAGGGGATGAACTTGCGGTACCAGGATAAAAACCCTAGGATCCTTTTAGCCTCCCGGATGGTTCTGGGCGGGGACAGGTTTTCCACAATTTCGATACGGTCGGTATCTATTGTAACGGCATCAGGGGTGATGCGGTGGCCGAGGTATATTAGCTCGCTTTGGAAGAGCTTACATTTACTAGGCGAAACCTTTTTCCCCGCTTCCCTCATCCTCTGGAACACTGTGTGGAGAAGCTGGAAGTGCTCATCAGCACTGTCCGATATCTGATCACTGATCCCACCGCTGCTACCATGTCACAGACCTTCACCTTCGGATCCTGTATTATCACTGTCCCATGACACGACACGCCGCTGAGCCACCCCCGGCGGCCAGGGCCACGTGACCGGGTCACGTGACCCTGTCACGTGGCCCGGTCACGTGGCCCGGCGCATCAGCGTATGTGCCGAAGCAGCCCGGCGGCGGCCCAACAACACACACCAAAGTCTGACAGCTGCAAACAAAGAGACATGCTCCCCCTTGTGCAATTCTTTACTCAAGAATTGTACACACACCGCACATTCGAGAACTTCAAAATTATTTCGATTTCTCAGCTTTCTGATACAATACGGCACGCCACGTCGAATGACACCAACTTTTGAAAATTTGAGTCATAGCGAGTATTCGCGAGGAACTCGAAAACACTGCAAAACTTTCATCTTGAAGATTATCATTGACATTACCGGTTTAAAATTTACTCCAGACCCACCACGAGCTACTCCTTGATACCACATTTAGTTTGAGTTCGGCTCAGAGAAAAAAAATGTGGGGCGACAGAAGAACTCGGCTCCACCTTTGGCCTTTGAAATTAGTTCGAATTCGTAGCTTTCTGAGTCCGAAAAGCAAGCCGCGTGGAATGGAACCCACTTTTTGCAAAGTGATGTCATAGCGACAAAACGTGAGGACTTCAAAAATGTAAAGTAACCTTCGACCTTAAGGTATGACCTCGACAGGTCTCGGCTTGAAATGTTACTCGAAGAGTCGCCACGGGCTATCGCTGGATAGTGGGTCTGGGTAGGTTTGGGCGAAAACAGAAAAAATGTCAGACGACGGAAGAAGTCAGTCTGACCATTGACCGTCGAAATTTGTTATAATGTTAAACTTGCTGATACTGCATAACAAGCTAAGTCGAATTACGCACTTTTTTTCTCAAATTGAATCAATAGCGACGAGATGCAAGGCCATCAAATACTCAATCCAACCTTTGACCTTGAGGTTTGCCCTTGGCATCCTCCGGCATGAAATGCTATTCGAGGGTTCACCACGGGCTATCGCTTGATACCAGATTTGGGCAAGGTCAGGAGGAAACGACAAAATTCGCGCCGACCGAAGAAATTAGATTGACTTTAACATTGAAGATTAATTCGATTGCACTATTTTTCATTCCACACAATAAGCCACATCGAATGGCACCTTTTCATGGAAATCGAAGCGATGGCAACCGAAAGCGGCCCTCGAATAACTAAAGCTGACTGTGCCTTAGGGCATGGCCTTGACATGTCCTGGTTTGAAACGTTACTCGATGATTCGCCACGAGCTATCGCTTGATTCCAGATTTGGACAGATTTGGGCCAAAACGAAAAGATGCGAGGCAGCCGAAAAAAAGCAGTTTGCATAGGGTTAGACCTTGACCGTTAAAGTGGTCATGTGAGACCTATGCAGTTGCTTCCATGTAATTATGTAGCTACTTCCAGCGTGTTCAGTACAGACAGAAGCATTTGTGGAAATTGTTACAGACGAACATAAAACTGTCGCCAAACGAAAATACGAATACGTCTCTGGCTAACACGTTCCTGAATGCGAATAAGAATACGACGCCAACTTGACGTACATTTAAGTCTGCCTAAGACGACACTCCATGGCACTGAAGATACCCAGAGGCATCTAGAATCACGTTCAGAATACGTGTATCGATATATGCGCAAGGGAAGGTAGGCTAGACACATGATGTCAATGCTTTATGCATAAGACCAATGCCGATTATGCATATTTGTTACCTTACAAAGCACAATTCTTCACCCGTACGAAAACACAGGATGGACGAGGTTCATGTTCTTGAAGAATGGTCAGGAATCAAACATTTCCAACGCTTGCCGATTTACCGTTTGGAGATTTCACGAGGACAGGTAGTCTGTGAAGCCAGTCGATTAACTAGGTCGGCTGGTACAATTTATGGTGATTCTCTTATGTGTATATGTTCACTATATGCACGTACATGACTAAGTATAATTTCGCGGCAATCATGCATAGGTATTTTAACAGATGGCTTTGGGGGGCACGAGAGAAATTGAGGGGGAAAATCACCACTTCTCACAACTTGGGACACATCCTCCAAACCCCCCAGAGATTACACCCGTGGCAGCAGCCACGGGAAAGGAGTGGGGGTCAGGCGTTTGCTGTCGAGCCACCGCATGCAGCGTCTAATCCAAGCCATGCACTCGTCAGTAAGACCTACATTTTATCCATCGTTTGCCACCCAGCTACGAATCCGGGGTTGGGCTAAGATGGCATGCCCCGAAAGCGATTTGATTGCATTAAATCCTTGACATTTTGTTGAACGGGAAATATATCCCAAGGAGGTGCTTTGTTTTAGTTCCTCAGTGGAAAACTGGATGCTGATTTCGTTCTTAGGCTAAAAAGACAAGTGAAGTCCAATTATTGTTTCCCATGTAGTATTTTTGGTGATTGTACTGAATATATATATTTTCACCATATAAATAAGTAAGTACAACGCTGCTGCGACTATATATAGGCATTCCAATTCCTGAGTCTTGGGAGACACAAAAGAAATTCAGTGGGACAAATCGTCACTTTTCAAAAATTTGGTACCATGCCCCCAGTCCGCCCAAGATTACACCCTTGACAGAAAGTAACATGGGTCAATATGGGGTTTGGGATCTATGCGCGATAAACATGAGCTCTTAATCCCAAAACAGCGCACACAAGTGCTCTGGAACTAGCCTTGACCCACATTGACCCCATGTGCCTGGGTTGGTCTCTGATCAGTAAAAGTAAATGGTCAGTTGACCAAAAGTTGTCCAAACCGTTAATTCGTAGGGTTAAATTTGCCAGCGAGGCCACTTTGGCTGAAAAGAGAGGGAGAGAAGAGGCTGCAAGAGACCGTTCCTGTGGGGACGCCATTCTGAGGGACGCAGAGGCACAGCCGAAGTGGTAGCTCCCTCCCCCTTAGCAAACAAAAGTACTCCAGAGGAAGTAAAAAATTGTGACATTTTCAAAACTTAAAACCATAAATTTTCGTTTCTCCGAACGCTTTCCCTTTTTCGAAACATCCTTTTTTAGTCGAGCCTCCCTTAGGAAATTCCTGGCTGGGCCCCCGGAAGGACGTACCTTTAGTGTAAGTATCATCAAGATCCCAGGGTATGCTTTAGGATATTTTCACCAGTGAACGATTCCGAAAACGAGGAATTTGGTCGGGAAATGTCAGTTTCACCTTAAATTATTAGCTTATTTGATGTTTCGTACAATTTTCGTCCTCAGCTAGCATATCAACAAAGGCTCCGCTTTATCCGCCAATGGGCAAAGTTATCCGAGTGAAGTGATCGTAGCTTTAGCTTGAGATGACACACGAAAGATCACTTTAAGTTAGTTTTAGCAGTGATGCAGGGTAAAGCGTGATGTGTGTCAGAACAATAATGCACTTGAAGCATTAGTAGTTCGGGAAAAATGACCAGAAACATTGCGAACATGTGAATTAACTTCTGTAGCCATACCTACATGAGTGAAGTGTCACAATGCCGCGCTTAACCTTGAAGATTTGCTTTATTTTAAGAAGCCTGGTATTTAGGGAGAGTAAGCAGTTTTACTAAGATCGTCAAGTGGGTGCGACGCCCCTTTGCTCGCGCAAGGAAGGGCGCAGCACCCCACCGCCACATACGTTCCATCGCCCATGCTGCCAGACTACAGACATGGCATCGCAGCTACTGTAGCGGAACAATTAACGTTTTAGGAACACCTCTGCAGTCTGGAAAATGGTACCCATGCCATTGTAAAGGCAACCGCGCATTGTGCAGAGTTGCTCCGAGCCTTTAGGGGCGCCATCAATCTGCACAGTGTCACCCGCGGCACTCGAAGAGCCTACAGAGGGACACCCCAGACGTAGGACAGCCATGAAATGTGCAGAGCGAGTACTTCAGCTGTTGTAATGGCACCCCATGATATTTAAAGGCACACAGCAGTTGTTTGGACATCCCCGAAGGGAATGCAATTCCAGTAATTGTCCAGGATTCCTTATCTTGCTGAAAGAGCATCCTGTGCGGCACAGTGGACATGGTCTTTCAATGTACCGTGTCTGAAAGTACAGAAGATATCCAGGATGTTTAAACAAATTAGCCAGGTCACAAAGGTGTCATATGTAAGGTCAATGGTTTAGGTTTCCGAGTCTGATGGACAACTATTGGTGATATCTTATGAAAATGTTGCCATCTACTGCATCACACTGATATGGGCAGACATGGACACTGTTTCTGCAAAGTGTCACCTTGCTGTGCAGTAGCGGCGACAGTGTTCGGTACCCTCGGTGGGTGGCCATAAGTCCGTAGTGTCTAGTGATGAGCTTTCATGGCGAATCTCGGGATTAGTGGCGGCGGCCGCCGACATCAGCAGACCGTCTGTCGCTGGGGTGGACGAAATTGTGTACGCACCGCTGATGGTTACAAAGGTGGGCTGATGGGATTTGAAACAAAGACGCGGTCCCACGCCTCACTGCCGGCTGCCTCAATGTTCCCATTCGAATATGCAGCCAACACTAACATATGCCAATTTATGGTAATAATGGGAAGGTGGATACTGTAGTAAACTCGGCGGCGGTCCGGTACCAACTGATTTATTAAGCTCTCGCGTCACGGGACAACGGTCAGCATGCCCCGCGGCGGCGGACCGCGCGCAGAGGCGGCTCCAGGTACCGGGTGGTGTCATATCATCACACTTCCACCCCGAATACATACTTCAAAAGCAGAGAGAGCAAAACATACGAAAATCACTTATTCGCCATGTGAGCAACTCCTAGCGTCAAAACATACTTTACACATGCAGCATCACATTACGAATATATTAACATATCGGGCTGCTTCAGCGTTTGTTTGACACGCAAATCATAAGTCCGTGGGGAAACCGGAGCACTGACTTGTGCCTGAGTCCTGGGGGTACAAACTTCAACTGGCACAGTTGTTGTTGCCAACGCTACCGGCGGCACGAACGGTACAAACAACGGCACAAAAGCCACTGCCGACGGTAGTGGTGAGCTCGGCGCGCTACCAGAGGCGGTACACGTCGGACGCGGTCTCACCTGATCCAGATGCCTCTGAATCACTCTGCCATCCTGCAGACGCACAGTTATGTTAAGTCCAGATTTGGCAGTCACGTGACCTGCTAACCAACGTCTCCCTTCCCCACCACGGATACGATCAACAGCCGACACATACACCGGCTGTCCGACCTCAACTGACCGATCTTGGGTGCCCCTGTCACGTACACATTTTTGTTTTTCCTGCTGGATTCTCACTTTTCTTTCCAAATCGGGTTTCACCACGTCGAGTGAGGTGCGCATCGGACGATCCAAAAACAACTCAGCTGGGGAGACACTGGTTGTGGAGTGAGGTGTAGCTCGGTAACGGAATAGGAACCGTGAAACCTTTGTCTGAGGACTGCCTGACGTTCGTTTCCGGTAAGACGATTCAAAAGTTTCAACACTTCGCTCGCTCAATCCGTTGCTCTTGGGCGACAATGGTGGGGAAGTCAAGTGGGTTATGCCATTCTTACGGCAAAAAGTCTGAAATTCACCCGACATGAAACACTGGGCGCCATCAGATACCAAGAATGTTGGTACTCCCCATGATGCAAAGGACGCTCTCAGATGCTCCATTTTCCCTAATGAAGTTGCTGTGCGAGAAGGATATATATCCAACCATTTCGAATGGGCATCCGTAATGACCAGAAGCATCCACCCATCGATAGGCCCACAATAGTCTACATGAACTCGCTACCACGGTTTTGCAGGCCAGACCCAGGGGTGAATGGGTACTTCAGGTGCACTGGCTCTATGTTTCTGACACACCTCACAGAGTTTCGTTACTTTCGAGATGTCGTCATCCAACTTTGGCCACCAAACATACATTCTAGCGAACGATTTCGTGCGTGACTCCCCACAGTGGCCATCGTGTAGTAGCCTGAGAATTTGCGGACGGCCCTGGGGCGGAATTACAACACGGGAGCCCCAAAGCAGACAGCCATCCTGTACACTCAATTCAGATATCCGAGTTTTGTATGGAGCGAACTCGGGTCCCAACAAAACCGATGTCGGACAACCCTCCCGGACATACTTGGTCACTTGCGATAACACCGGGTCTCTCGCAGTCCACAGGCGAATCTGATCAGCCGTTACAGGAGTTGAATCTAATAACTCCATCAAGTGGATTGTCTCAGCAGGCGGAAGGGAGATGGCACAGTCAACAGTGTACCGCAGCGGAAGCCGGCTCAGAGCATCGCAGTGTGCCTGCTTTGCAGCCGGCGCGTACTCTAGCCTGTAATCATACGCGCTCAGCATGAGCGCCCAACGAACCACGCGCGGCGATGCCATCAGAGGTATAGGCTTATTCTCACCAATGAGGCCCAAAAGCGGTTTATGATCAGTACGGATAGTGAAAGTTCGGCCAGCCAAATAATAATGGAAGTGTTTCACTCCAGTCAGGACCCCTAGACCCTCTCTATCAGTCTGGGAGTATCGACGCTCCGTGTCATTCAGAGACCGAGAGTAATAAGCCACAGGCTGCTCCCCATGCTGGAATCGCTTGCTTAAGACACAACCTATTCCGACAGGACTCGCATCACATGCCAAGACTACAGGTCGATTCGGATCAAAATGCGCCAGGACAGGTGGGCTTTTCAGCAGGTGCTTCGCTTCGCAGAAAGCCTGATGCTCAGCCCGAGTCCATTTCCAGGCTTGTTCCAGTTTCAGCAGGGTATAAAGAGGTGCCAATGTTGTAGACAGCCTTGACAGAAACTTGGAGTAGAAGTTGATCAAGCCTAACCAACTCCTCAGCTCTGCCACGTTGGAGGGAGTGGGCGCGCCCACAATGACCCCTACCGTCTCAACGGTCGTCTCTATCCCACTGCCGCTGATTTTATGGCCCAAATAAGTCACACTCTCAACAGCAAATTTGCACTTCTGTTTGTTGACGCGTAAGCCCGCCCCCTTCAGCCTGCGCAACACTTCACGCAGAGCTCGCAGATGAGACTCTGCTGAGTCACCCGCAACAACGATGTCATCCTGAAACACACACGCACGCGGAATACCGGCCAGGAGAGTGTCCATTGTACGCTGGAAGAGACTAGGGGCAGAGGAATATCCGAAACTGAGCCGGGTGGGGCGAAGAAGGCCCCTATGTGTATTTACAGTCAAGTACTCTCGGGACCCCTCGTCTACCACGAGTTGATTGTACGCAGACTTCAGGTCTATTTTTGAGAAAACCTTACTGCCCACCAACTTCGATGTCAATTCCTCGACACGGGGGAGGGGATACTGCTCAACAGGTGCAGCCTTGCTTACTGTGAGGCGATAGTCGCCACAGATCCTTACAGTTCTGTCTGCCCGGGGGACCACGACCAACGGCGCCGCACACCTGGAGTGTGTGACAGGCTCCAAAAGACCCACCTTAATCTGCTCATCCAACTGCGCGTCGACTTGTTCTCTATAAGCCAGGGGAACTTGCCGAGCCTTAAAGAATCTCGGCTGAACATCTGGATCCACTGAAATCCTGACCCGTTCTCCATTGTAACAGCCCAGGCCATCCTCAAACACTTCAGCAAACTCCCTTAGAGTTTCGCTCAGGCCAATTTTCTCCGACAAATGGCAGATGGAAGGAAAGGAAAGGATGGAACAAATGGCAACCAGTTGCGACCAAACAGCATCGGCCCCTCCCCTTTAACAACAATCAACGATAACTGACCACACTGATCCACGTATTTCACTGCCACTTCAATCTGGCCACACACTGGCAGAACCTCCCCATTATACGTTCTAAGCGTGGAGTCACAGGGCATTAGTTCAGGTGTATTAGGAGCCCACAGACGCAACAGCTCCTGCTCAGAACACACACTGACCGCAGCCCCAGTATCCACCTCCATACAGACATCCCTACCATCCAGTGACACTACCACCATAAGCGGTGGTTTACGTCCACCGCCAGATAACTGCGAATGCGATCGAAACAAATCGCATGCTTGTCGCTCGCCGGCACAATGGCGATTATCACTTGAAGTCAACTCCGCTGCACGGAGGTCTACCGTCTCCTCTGAAACGTGACAGAGTTCCTGCGCCTGTACCGCTGCGCTACAAGCTCTCCTGATGTGCCCCTCTCCACCACATCGGAAACAGTGGCACGCTTTGAAGGGGCACGCAGAAGGTGAGTTGCGACGGCTGTGACACCGTGCGCACTTCCACGTGAACAGAACTACGTGGTGAGCAGTCACCTGCTGTGCACCATAATATTGGGCGTATCAATAAATGTCGAGAAAGATCGCAGTTCTCCACTACTAGCTGTGCACAGCAGAGATGACAGAATGCACGGGGTGCTGTTTCCCCTTGCGCAAGTCAGTGTGTGTATGGGGTGAGTCACACCTGATTGGTAAACTCACTAAAGCCATTTAGGTACTGTCTCTAGATACCATGCTTCATAAAATAAAATAAAAGTCTCAAATGTTAACTGCTACATCCTGACAGGTTATGTAGTCCATGTCTTGGGCAGCATGGCGACTTCGGCAATAGGCGCTATTGGTCCAATACATAATCTCTGCCATCGCCTAATGAAGCAGGACCTCGATTAGCATGTTAGCTGGGCGCCGCAGCTCCCGCTGGCTCCGCTGACGCCGCAGCAGCTCCCGCTGCCACCTCTGGCTCCGCCGCCGCCGCAGCAGCTCCCGCTGCCACCTCTGGCTCCGCTGACGCCGCAGCAGCTCCCGCTGCCACCTCTGGCTCCGCTGACGCCGCAGCAGCCCCCCCCTGCCACCTCTGGCTCCGCTGACGCCGCAGCAGCTCCCGCTGCCACCTCTGGCTCCGCTGACGCCGCAGCAGCTCCCCCTGCCACCTCTGGCTCCGTTGACGCCGCAGCAGCTCCCCCTGCCACCTCTGGCTCCGCTGACGCCGCAGCAGCTCCCGCTGCCACCTCTGGCTCGGCCGCCGCCGCAGCAGCTCCCGCTGCCACATCTGGCTCCGCTGACGCTCTGCCTCGCTGTTGCCAACGCCGTCGCGGCTCTTAGCGCATGATGCAAGCTTAGCGCATGATGCAAGCTTTTGCAGTTGAACAAATGCACGCGCCATGCAGTTTTGTATTCGGTTTGTCATGCTAAGCAGTTCAAACACTGGACGGCACGCCGCTTGTCCTTCTATCTGATACACCCAGCCGCATTATGTCGATTTGCATACCTGCGATGGGACTGCACATAGACTGACATAGACTTCCAGGATGACATAGACTTCCAACATGGGACCCGGTATGGTGCGTCCCTCTCCCCACTCCGAATTCATCTCGCCCATTTCGTCAATGCATGGCATCCCGCAATAAATTTCAGAAATAAACGCTATCTCAATTTTTCAGGCGCTATCTCAATTTTTCTTCACTCGATACTAGAAAACGTATTGTATTTATCACCTATATTTTTCGTTTTCATGATCAGACATGCAGTATGACCACGCTTGCATTAGTCAACATATACTCTAAATGTGAAAAACTGATCATTCGAAATAAACGGGAACAGCAAACTCATTGTTGTGGTTGCATCAAAGCATGCGACATCCTTCGCGGTTGCATTCATTAGTGCATCAAAGCATTCGACACCCATGTAATAATCATGCTACCTGCTTCGCATCCAGCCAAAATAGCATTAGATCTAGGTGTCCTCTAGTCATTTTGGGTACACCAGTCTCAGGACTCCTTTGACTTTACATTGACATAAAGACATAAAGACATGAAAGATTAGTGCAACTATGAGCCACAAGGGCCCTTCTTGGTTGCACTCTGTACACTGAACCAGCTGCCCACCAAATCTGTCAATCAGCCCTCTCTGTAATACTGAAAAGCAAGCCCTCTATTCTTATAATTATTATCTATGCTGTTTTTAAAGATGTTCAATGTGCTGCTACTGACAATGCTTTCTGGCAGTTGGTTCCAGTGTTCTACTACCCTGTTGGTGAAGAAAGTTTGCCTTAACCTTGTTCTGCTGTGGTTAACTTTAATTTTGAATTTATGACCCCTAATTGCATCATTTCTGTTCAATTCAAACATTTCCCCAAGGTATCCCCTCTCCAGACCATGGACAAATTTAAAGACCTCGATGAGATCTCCTCTCGGCCTTCTATATCTATGTGAAAATATATTCAATTTCTTCAATCTTTCCTCATATGCCAGGTTGCTTATGCCATTAACCATTTTTGTAGGCCTCTTTTGTACTCTCTCTAAAAGTCAACAATCTTTTTTCATGGCTAGGAGACCAAGCTTGGATGCAGTATTCCAAATGTGGTCTGACGTATGCACAGTAAAGCTTTCTGATCACTTCCTCACTTCTGTATGATACATTCCTATTTATTGCCCCGAGCATTCTCAGTGCCTTCTTCCTGGCTTCCTTGGTCTGTTCTGATGCCCCCAGTTTTGTGTTTAGAATAACACCTAAATCCTTCTCCTGTTGAGTCACTGATAGCACTTGGCCACCCATCAAGTATGGAGCCTTTATATGCTGTTTATTTAAGGAGGGTTTAAATTTCCCCAAAAAAAAAAATATTTTTTTTCTAAAAAAAAAGGCCCCCAAAAAAAAAATCAAAACCCGCCCCCCTCCCCCCCCCAAAAAAAAAACCACCCCGCAACCGCCCGGGGGGGGGCCGCCCCCAACAAAAAAAGGGGGGCACCAAAAAAAAAAAAAAAAACCCCGGGCCCCCGGCCAAAAAAAAAAAAAGGGGGGGACAAAAAAAAAAAAAAAAGGAAAAAAAACAAAAAAACCCCCCCCCCCCGGGGGGGGGGAGGAAAAAAAAAGGAAAAAGGAACAAAAAAAAGGGGGGGGGGGCAGGAGGAAAACAGGACAAAAACCAAAAAAAAAAAAAAAAAAAAAAAAAAAAAAAAAAAAAAAACCCAGACCCAAAACAGAAAAAAAAAAAAAAAAAAAAAAAAAAAAAAAAAAAAAAAAAAAAAAAAAAAAAAAAAAAAAAAAAAAAGGAAGGAAAAAAAGAAGGAAAAGACGGAGGAAGGGCCGGGAGAAGGGCGGGGGGGGCCCGGGGCCCGGAGGGGGGCCAACAAGGGGGGACATAGGGGAAGAAAATAAAAAAAAAAAAAAAAAAAAAAAAAAAAACACCACCAACCAACCAAAAAAAAAAAAAAAAAAAACAAAATAAAAAAATTTCTAAATTTTAAAAAAAAAAACAAAAAAAAAAAAAAAAAAAACAAAAAAAAATAAATAAAAAAAAAAACCAAACTAAATAAAAAAAAAAAAAAAAAAAAAAAAGAAAAAAAAAAGGAAAAAAAAAAAAATAAAAAAAAAAAAAAAAAAAGAAGAAAAAGAAGAGAAAGTAGAAAGAAAGAAGATAGGTAGAAGGAGGGGAAAGGGGGGAGGAAAGAGAAAAAAAAAAAAAAAAAAAAAAAAAAAAAAAAAAAAAAAAAAAAAAAAAAAAAAAAAAAAAGAAAAAAAAAAAAAAAAAAGGAAAAAAAAAAAGAGGAAAAAAAAAAGAAGAAAAAAAAAAAAAAAAAAAAAAAAAAAAAAAAAAAAAAAAAAAAAAAAAGGAAAAGGAAAAAAAAAAAAAAAAAAAAAAACAGCAAGAAGGAGGAAAGAAAAAAAAAAAAAAAAAAAAAGAAAAAAAAAAGGGGGGGAAGGGGGGGGGGGGGGGGGGGGCCGCGGGGGGGGGGGGGGCAGCGGCAACCCACACCCAAAACGAAAAAAAAAAAAAAAAAAAAAAAAAACAAAAAAAAAAAAAAATAAAAAAAAAAAAAAAAAAATAAAAAAAATAAAATAAAAAAATAAAAAAAAAAAAAAAAAAAAAAAAGAAAAAAAAAAAAAAAAAAAAAAAAATAAAAAAAAAAAAAAAAACCAAAGAAAAATAATAAAAAATTAAAAAAAAAAAAAAAAAAAATAAAAAAATAAAAAAAAAAAAAAAATGAAATAATAATAAAAAGAAAAAAGGAGAGAAAAAGGAAAAAATTAAAGATAAAAGGATAAATTAAAAGAAAAAAAAAAAAAAAAAAAAAACCCCCACCGAAAAAAAAAAAAAGAGGGGGGGGGAAAAAAGAAAAAAAAGTGGGGAAGGGGGGGGAAAGGAAAAGGGAGGAAGGGGGAGGGGGGGGGGAAAGCGGGGAGGAAAGAAAAAAAAAAAAAAAGGCACGATGAGAAGGTTGCCCAAAAAAAACCAAAGCGGTTGGGGGAAACAGAAAGGGCAAAAGGGAAGAAGGGGAAGAGAGAAAAAAAAGGAAAAAACAAAAAAAAAAAAAAAAAAAAACAAAAAAAAAAAAAAAAAAAAAAGAAAACAAAAAAAAAAAAAAAAACGGGAGGGGACCCGGCAGGGAAGGAAGGGAGGGAAAAATGCAAGTGTACGACGAATAAGGCCCGGCGCGGCATCGATCGAACTTAAAGTTAGGTGTGTCGGGCCAAAAAAACAAAAAAATTTTAAAAAACCCCCGGGGTAAGAAAAAAAGGCCCCCCCCTTAAGTTTAAAGACTTTGTCCAGGCGAGAAACGCTGCTAATAATGGCTAGGCCAGCCATGATTGGCAGTGAAAGGTTTACTTGTTCGGCCCAGTAATACCATCAAAATTAGAGCATTGGTCTGTCGATCTATGTGTTTGTGTACCGCTGAAAGGGGAGGGGGGGTCGGGAGCTAAATTTTGGGACCAAGCAATTAATTAATTGTTAAGGAGAGCATGAATGGGGCGAGCGAATGTGAAGTGAATGAGGGGAATGAACGTGAGTAGGTAGATTTAAGGATCAGCGGAAGCCGCTTGGTGCACAACACAGGCACCTATTTCGTGCGGAACATTGCACAAAATTATACTAATACTAGCGTCCAAAAAGTCCCAACACGGGACATGTCAGTTAAACCAATGGTGAATGTCATTGTCATCAATTCTCTCATGCAACGTATTAATTATAATCTGGCTAAAGACTCTCACTTACCTATATGGTGTTCCCAAAACTTTGACCTCGCACATATACAAATTCGTGTTAGGGACGGCAACTCAAACCAACATCACGACGGCTGGGGCTTGGGGATGTGTGGTGGAATTGGCGGTGAAAAAACAACATAATACACCACTGACATAGGCACAATGAATCAAGGAGTGAGTTAGGTCAAGCCCCCAAAAAGTCAGTTCAAGTAGTTCAATCAGTTCCAGTTCCATTCGAGTTTAGGCTGCATCAAGAATACATCGTACACCCCCTTCACATACATTCTACCTAAAATACATTCCACACACCCATACACCCATACACTCCCACCCCACTAACACCCCGCACACCCACACCCCCACTCCACCCCACTCACCACACCCACCCCACCCACACCCCACACACCCCACCGACGGCAGAGCCGCCACCCCTACACTTACCTACATGCATGATTTTGCACTTATCAAAATTAAATTTCATTTGCCATTCTTCGGACCACTTCACAAGTTCGTCTAAGTTTTTTTGCAGCGAGATTGTTTGGGAGAAAGGAGGAGAGATGCCTGTTTCCGAGTTGATATGAGATGCTAGCTAGCAGCATTCGTGTGACCTCCCAGATGTGTCCTAAACCAGTCGGTATCGATCCCATGGAGTTCTAGTTTAGTGAAAAGTTTGGAGTGGTCTATTACGTCGAAGCATTTACTGAGGTCCAGAATGTAAAGGAGCGCTACTTCCGAACGGTCCATTGCTGCTAATATCTTGTCCGTGACTGAGATAAGAGCGGTTTCCGTAGAGTGGCGTGGTCTGAAGCCGTGCTGAGTTTGGGCCAGTAGGTGGTTTGAGTTCAGATTGTGATAAAGATATATCTGCACTACACTCTCAGTTATCTTGGCGATAACCGGAACCAATGAGATGAGCCTAAAATTAGAAGGACACGAAGGATCTCCTGATTTGTGAATGGAATTTACTATTTACTGTTACCAAGTGCAGGAGATATCAGCTGTAGTCAGGCATGTTTTTATAATGTCGAGTAGCACTTCGCCGATAAAAAACACAGAAATTTGATAACCTTAATACAGATCCCGTCTGGTCCGCAAGCACCTGTACTTCTCATGTTTATGACGATTTTCTTAGCTGTTCAAGAGATATGGGTGATACTTCATAGGAGCTGGTAGAGACGCGCGGTAGCCGGCAAGTTGAAGGTGTGTTCAAGCATGTTTGCCTGGTGTTTGACCTCTGCTGATGCTTTTTCTCTGATACTGACACAATACTGATTTAGCTGCTCAGGTAGGACCTGAGGTTGAACTCCGTGAGAGCCTTTTTTTACCTTTCTGAGCTATCTTCCCACCAATCTCTTCCACTAATTACAGTCAGCTATAACAGCTGATCTAACTTGTCGGTTAAGTACTTTGAATGTGCTTCTATCTTGTAAGTGCAAGTCTACATTTCGCCGATGCATGAGCTGTTTGGTAGCTTTGCTAACATGTTGTGCTGTTGGATTCCGAATTTTGATGTTTCTGAGTGGCAGGCGCTCGTCGAGAATAAGCGTCAGCAATCCCAGCAGGGTGTACCATTCGTCAGTTTCAGAGATGCGCCCAGTGACCTGGATCCAGTGAATGTCACCAAGGTCAAGGGTCAGTTCCGAGGTGTCCACTCGGTGTTAGCTGAGGCAGGCCTGTTTACTTTAGTCGAACGTGTGATACATATCACACAGCTGGTCCAGCTCTTGTATTGTACTATCTTGAGCCAATCTGCAGCGTTCCCCATCACACCCGCATTGGACTGCCTACTCCGCTCCACCAGCTGTAGAATGGCAGCAGAGCAAATCACAGCGGACGGCAGTGAAAGCGGTAGCGGTAGCATCGCTACAGATAGCGGTGGGAACGGCATTGCAACAGATAGCGGTGGGAGCGGTAAGCGGCGAAGGCGGTTGCGGGGGGGGAGGCGGAGGCGAAGGCGGTCGGGTGCAGCCAGGACATTCGGTATTTCCCTGCCATTCAAGTAGTATTTATCCGCAAAACTCATATCGTCTTATTATTTCATTTGTTAGACAGGCTGTGTATATTTGTTCTTGAAGATTCAAGCCTATCAGCTTGAATGGCCAATGGGTGACGGGATGTCACGAAATAAATAGGCAACGAGGTCATATTCCAAATCACATATTTTCGGCAGACAGTCTCACGAATGCATCCCTTGGACTCATACGACTTAAAGCATGCGTCAGAAAATGAATATATGCCTAATCGTGCGGGAGACACGGCACAGAGAACGGCGTAAAACAACCTTATGCTCATATTACAACACACAATCTAATTGAAATACAACGGGATATACTTCGACCACGGGATTTCGTGAACAACCTTATGGGTTTCCGCTTAAACATATTGTTTGAAAAGCCAAAAACACACGCCAATTGCGGTACGTCATGACTCAACAAAATGATCCGCTGTTGTTCTCATTTTCATAAACATATAAATAAAATTAATATACACAGTACAATATATATACCGTATTCCGCAATGCATACCCAAAGTCTGTGTCTATGCATCTGTAAGATGCATAGACACACGGAACGTAAGCGCACAGCAGGATATCCAACATTCCTTAGCGATCGTATCAGATCACAATTCATGCCACACCATGAATATATGATAATGTCTTGAGCCATGCAACATGATTGCAGACATGCAGAGTGGATATGCAGAGTGTGCTGGGGTCGATAGTGTCGCTGGCGAAAGTGATTTTGAAGTGTTCGCCAAATGACGTGTTAGTGGTTTTGTTTTTGGTGCCTCTTGCGTGGTCATTCAATATTTATCTAGTCATGTGCTTAGTTTCTTCTATGCACGTGATGTTGAAAGGTCGGCATAGCTGGCAGGTAATGAGGAATGTTAATGCATGTTAATGCTCCTAACAAGAAAAAGTGATACACCAGTTCTTTCAGTAGATACTTTCAGAGGAAGTGTTTTATTCTTGGTGACTTTAATCAAAAAGGATATGAAAATGTTGGTGTTGGCTCTCCATCATGCAAAATGTTTAGTAAATGCCTTGAAGAGGACCTGTTTTTACACCAGTTTGTATCGGAAGCTACGAGGCATGGCTCATTCTTGGATCTTGGTGACTTGGTTCAAGACTTGACTGTAGGAGAAACTCTGGGAAGAACTGATTAAAACATAGTTAGATTCAAAGCACATGTAGGGTAAATTAATAAGGATAATTTGGTAAAGGTTCCAAATTTCAACAGAGCAGACATTGACTGCATGAGAGCAGCTTTAAGTGCCATCAAATGGGAAGAAGAATTCTTCAATTTAAATACCTGTGAGATGTGGGAAAAGTTCAAATCTTACTTGAAGAGAATTCAGATTAGTCATGTCCCCCAAAAGCAAAGACGCAAAAGAAGGGTGGGAAAGCCAGCATGGCTTACACCAGACTTTATAAAAACAATTAAGAATAAGAAAGCTGCATTTAGAGTGTTTAAAGAAGCTTCAAATATCGTTAATCTAAAGGCGTATCGAAAAGCTAGAGACACTGTGAAGCAAAAAAACCAGAGCAGCAAAGCGAGCAAAAGAACTGGATTTATCTAGAAACTGTAATGGGGACAGTAAAAAGTTCTGTAGTTTCTAGAAGCTGAGTAAAGTTTCTGGCGCAATTGGTCCACTGGAAGTAAATTGGACTACATTGGGTGAGAATAATGAGATGGTTGAGGAGCTGAGCAAGCATTTTGAAAGGTGTTTACATTGGAAGATATGACCAATCTGCCGACGGTACTCCATAGTTGAGTGACATGTGATCTGATAAGTGATGTTGATTTCATTGATAGTGATGTTGTCTACAATCATATCAGGAAAATAAAGCCAAAGAAAGCAGCAGGACCTGATGGAATTTATGCTAGGGTATTCCGGGAAGCTGAAAAGGAACTGGCATTTCCACTTAGTATAATATTTTGTAGATCAGTTTCACAAAATGAAGTTCCCACAAATTGAAAAAGGGCAAATGTAGTTCCTATTTTCAAGAAAGGAGAATGAGATAAGGTTGAAAACCATAGGCCAGTAAGTCTCACATCCATAGTCTGCAAGGTACTCGAATCAGTTATCAAGGATAGAATAGTTAGTTATCTGGAAGGAAACAGATTGATTCAAGATACTCAACATGTGTTTAGAAAAGGACGATCGTGTCTCACAGATCTATTGGACTTTTTTAACTTCGTCACAGAACAATTTGATCAGGGAAATCAGATTGATGTAGCATATCTTGACTTTAGTAAAGCCTTTGACAAGGTACCCCATAAACGGTTAATGACACAGCTTCAGACCCATGGTATTGCAGGTAGCATCTTAAAATGGATAGAGTTGTGGCTTTCAGATAGACAGCAAAGAGTGATGTTAAATGGTACAAAGTCATCATGACAAAATTTTCTTGGTGGAGTCCCTCAGGGGTCAGTACTGGGGCCACTACTGTTCATTATATTTGTAGATAACATTGAAAGTGGCCTAAGCAGTAAAGTTTTGAAATTTGCGGATGATTTGAAGGTCTTTAGGGCAATAACAGGTCAAGATGACCATATCTCGCTGCAAAAACATTTAGACGAACTTGTGAAGTGGTCCGAAGAATGGCAAATGAAATTCGGGCTGCGTTCTTTGTCACGTTCCGTCCAGGAATTCCCTGGACTCTGACGTCATGTGGCGTTCTTTGTCCCTTCCTCAGGAATTCCGCGGCCAGATTTCGCGGATTCCCCGGGGAACGCGCGGAATTAAAAAAGCTGTCCAGCCCCGTCCTGTGCGTTTTTTTCAAGATGGCGACGCACATTGGAAGTGATGTGCGGACCAAGGAAGATATTGCAAATTTGTAAGTAGTGTTGTGGAATGGATACGATTGGGCTAGATTGTGCGGAGGTGTTACTAATGAATGTCATGCTCCCACCGGCGAGGACTTTCCCTTGCAGCGTGGCCAAATTCTTAACTGTTGAGGTGAAACAGCAGAAAGCTAAACACTATCTTCAGAAGCTTCTTTCCCTGATTATCTGCATCTCCACCAAGTAAACGTGCCGATATCGGCACGCTGTCCGCAGGTGTCTGGGCGAGCTTGACATCTAATAAACGGCATGCCAACATTGGGCCGCTCTCGGCCCGACATCAGTATACTGATCTGCAATATCAGCATATGTCGGGTTGAATTCTGAATATCAATAACGGCCAGCTAAAGTCGGGCCGTTGTCCGACATTCCACTCCACAGCTGACAGCGGGCCCCTAGGGTCCCGACGGCAGCTGGGTGTCGGTAGCTCCACTCATCAGCCGACAGCGGGCCACTGGCGTCCAGATAGCGGAACGACGTCGATCCGCTGTCGGCATGTTCACTGGGCAGTGAGCAATGTAAATTTCCTCCCTACCCTTGACTTGCCTGTCATAGCCTGCCCTGGACATGACTGACGGTCATCTACCTAGAACACAATCCATCCCAGGATGGTTTCACATTTTTATCTTTTTTATCGTATATCCATGCGCATTAAATTAGGCATCAGTGGCGAATAGCAATAAGATCATAGGTGGAAGCTTTGTATAATTACTGGTGCTGCCAAGAAGCGATTCAGCCACATTGCTTTAATGCAACAGCATGCAATCAATGCAAATCGTAACAATTAGTAGTTTGCGAACAACGACGCAAATGGCTCACATAAATAAACCGGCGCGAAATTTCACAGAACGCTCCGCGGCTGCAGTCCACGAAATGTGCGACGTCACAATCCAGGGAATCCTCGGAATGAAGAACACAAAGAACGCAGCCTTAATTTTGATAAGTGCAAAATCATGCATGTAGGTAAGCAGCATATGAAGGCTCCATACTTGATGGTTGGCCAAGTGCTGTCAGTGACTCAACAGGAGAAGGATTTAGGTATTATTCTAAACATAAAATTGGGGGCATCAGAACAGACGAAGGAAGTCAGGAAGAATGCATTGAGAATGTTTCGGGCAATAAATAGGAATGTGTCATACAGAAGTCAGGAAGTCATCCGGAAGCTTTACTGTGCATATGTGAGGTCACATTTGGAATACTGCGTTCAAGCTTGGTCTCCTAGCTATGAAAAAGATTGTTGGCTTTTAGAGAGAGTACAAAAGAGGGCTACAAAATTGGTTAATGGTATAAGCAACCTGGCATATGAGGAAAGATTGAAGAAATTGAATATGTTTTCACTTAGATATAGAAGGCTGAAAGGAGATCTCATCGAGGTCTTTAAATATTCCATTTTCTGGAGAGGGGATATCTTGGGGAAATGTTTCAATTTAGGATAAATCATGTAATTAGTGGTCATCAATTCAAAATTAAA